>OY997272.1:50621092-51051092 GCA_963921465.1 Triticum timopheevii | reverse complement strand
ATTTCATATATCTTCATCCTGCATAATACCACAGAAAAGAATATAGTGAGGATAATTACAGGTAATGATTGATCAAAAGGATCACTACAGCTAGCTTGAGACTTAAATTATAGAAAGAAATCACTTACAGACAATAGCAACTGACGATAGATTTGTCGAGTGCGTCTTGATTGTATAACTGAAACAGTTCTAAATACTCAACGGACATAGCTTTCTCATGGTAGTAATGGTCCTGCTTGACATTCACCATGAGGGACAATCAATCTGAAATCTTGGTAATGTTCATGTACCATTGATGCAGTTCATACATTCTCGTTGGGAGGTTCTTGACCTTGTCTGGCGCGACCAAAGGTTGGCCCCGGACATATTTCCGTTTTACTTCATCCTCTCTAAGCAAAGGCATGGGCTCGATCTCGAGGAGTTGTCCAACAGTGATGTTGAGAACTTCAGCCTGCATTATATGCTCCTCCGTTATTACCACATTGCCCACCTCGGGAACATGCACTGTTTGCCCACAATAATATTGGGCGTGCGTACTGTCACCTGTTGTTGGCACAACAAGCGAGGGGATCGATTGCGCCGCCTGTTCTCCCAGCTGGGGAATGGTTTTCCCGCATTTTTTGGCAGCTGCTTCTTGTTTGCTCGATCCCGATGTAGACGTGCTCGCCTCCCTTTGTAGACGTGCTCGATTTAACTTCCTGATGTGGCGCTCATAGTCTGTGTCAACAGGCTTGGGAGCTGGTGGTTGAGCCATACGAATGAAGTGGTCAATCGTTTCCTCAGGCACTTTCTCCCTTGGCGGTGGTGGTGGTTCTGGTGCAAAATGGGCTTCCACCTCGGCCTTCGATATGGCTATGACTTCCTCCTCGGACCTGTCATAAGACCTCTGCGGAAGAGGCTTGAGGCTTGGACCATATTTATATCGCTTGCCTCCGCCTGTACTTCCTGTACTACCTCGACTCGTACCGCTATGCACCATAGCTGCGGGGTGTCTCTTCTGCGATTGCTGAGGCGGCGGAGACGGCTGACGGGGCTGAGTTGGATGAGGAGTGGCCTGAGGTTGTGCCGGACTTGGAGGAGGAGTGGACGTCTGACGCTGTAGCGGACTTGGAGGAGGAGGATTGTCCTGACACTTTGCCGGACTTGGAGGAGGAGGAGTGGCCTGACACTTTGCCAGACTTGGTGGACTTGCAAGAGCGGGAGTCTGCTGACTCGGTGGCGGACTTCGACGAGGACTCGGCTGACGCGGTGTCGGTGGCCTTCGAAAGATGATGCAATCCTTTTTCCATAGGTTGATACGATGTTTGGCCTCTCCGAGAAAGCGCTCGCCATCACCTCCAGCAATGTCAAGCTGTAGCCCCGAATATGGTGGGTCCACCACCTCATCAACCAAGACACGAGCATAGCCCGCTGGAATCGGGTTGCAATGGAAGGTTGCCCCGGGGGGATTTGTGAAAGCACAGCCGTCCGCCACCTTCATGGATATGTTCTTCATTTTGACATGTAGCTCGCAGTTAGTGTTCTCCGTGATGTCATCCATGGGGTATCTACCTAGCATTGCGTCGTCCGGGACGGAACCCATGCTGCTTCTCGGCATGGATGGGCCGGTGCTATCCAATGATGGATCATCCGCTAGCTGCTGTAGCTGCTGAGACCCCCTTTGATGGGTAAGTGAGTCGATCTACTCCTACTGCCGCTGGAATTTGACTGCCAATTCCGCTTGACTTGCTTCTAGGCCTTGAAGGCGTTCATAGTCCCGCTTCCTCTGCTCCTCCTCCATCTTCCTCTTCTTCTCCTCCGCAATCTTCTTTCTCGCACGGGTTCTGTAGTCGTTGTTCCAGTCTGAAAACCCTCATACCACGGAATAGCGCCCTTGCCTCGTGTTCTTCCCGGGTGTTCAGGATTTCCCAGGGCACGCGTAAGCTCGTCGTTCTCTCTGTTGGGCTGGAACACCCCCGTTCGTGCCTCTTCTATTGCAACAAGTATCGCATCGTTGGCTCCCTTCAGACTTGCCCTCGTCGAAACATTGCCTGTCTCCAGGTCCAACTCCCCCCATGCGCATAGAACCAAGTCCTGACCCTGGGGGGCCAGCTCTTAGTAGCCAGAGTGACACCTGCATCCTCCATCTCTTTCTCAGACTTATCCCACTTAGGCATTGCCACTGCATAGCCACCTAGCCCCAGCTTATGGAACTTATCCTTTTTTCGGCATTCTTCTTGTTTATTCTCGACCGTTCCTTAGCTAATTCCGAATCCTTGAATTTCACGAAATCGTCCCAATGATCACGTTGGTTCTCCAGTGTTCCCTTGAATACTGGAGTCTTCCTTCCTCCCTTGACATACTTGTTCCATTCACGATTCTTGTAGTTCTTGAATGCAATCACCATCATCCTAAGAGCAGCCTCCTTGACTTTCTGCACATCTACTTCTGTGAAATGATCTGGTAGGGTGAAATGTTCAATGAGAGTATCCCAAAGCAGATCTTTTTGATTCTTGTCGACAAAAGTAACATCTGGACGTGGCTTTGCTGGCTCTCTCCATTCTTGAAGTTTGATCGGGAGTTGGTCCTTCACAAGAACTCCGCACTGACGAATGAACTTGTCCGCAATCTTCTTAGGCGCTAATGGTTTGCCAGTAGGGCCGCATGCCTCGATATTGTACTTTACGCCCGGCTTCAACTTTTTGTTCGGGCCTCGTTTCGTCATTTTGCCTGAAGATTTGTTCGATCCGGATGGCTGAAAGAACAAAGATCGATTCGTTAATATATCTTCAAGTCATTTAAAACATGTGATGATCACCAGATGCCTGCTTATATAAATATATATACCTCGCCGGTGTTTGTTGTTTCAGGATCAACATGTTCTAGTCATCGTCATAATCGTAGTTCATGACTTCATCAATTTCGTCGTCGCGATCGAATATCATATCACCCTCTCCGGTGTTGTTTAGAAATTCGGAGCCGTCATAATCTTCTTCATTCTGATTATCATCTGGCCCCGTATCATATCGAACATGGTCTGTTCTCCCTCTCTGTCGGTATTGTCTGCCATAGCTTTTGTTTAACTAATCCAAAAGAAATATAAAACAATTTAGTATTCAAATTACATCGTCTCGAATAATAGATATAATCTCGAATACATCGTCTAGAATAATAGATATAATCTCGAATACATCATCTCGAATAATATATAACATTGAATAGTACATCACTGGCTATTAGCTAATAAAGATCGAATACTACAGAAGAATCTAGGACACTCGCGGTTCCTACGGCACGGGCGGTGGACACCCAAAGAGAAGGAACCCTCACAGGATCATAGCTGAAGTGAGATCCCCGAAGATACTGCCACGTATTGGAGAACCTGCCGCCCTCTAATGCAACCATGTAGCGATGGACGTGCTCGTCCTCCTCCCTGACACGGCGGCGTACCACCTCCGGCGGGGCCGGGTCCCTCCGCACCGAAACTGGCCCACGCGAACGCCACCAAATGAGATCAGGGTCGACGACGGGACCCGGGGCCGGGTTCCTCATCAAACGGCGCGCCCCTCCAAGCAGCACCTCCCAGTGCCAGCCTGGCGGAGCCCAGTCCCGGACATGGGTCGGCTGGACGTCGTCGCGGACGGGTCGACGGCGAGGATGCGGGCCGGGCATCGTCGAGAACAAATACTAGCTATATGCCCGCAAAAAGTAACATTTTTTTAATGATTGGATTTTGATAACTAAAATTTCTAACATTTCTATATAACACTAATTATGCTAATCGAAATAATCTAAATAACACTAAAATTTCAAACATTTCGAACATTTCTATATAACACTAATTTCTAACATTTATACATAACACTAATTTCTAACTGATTAAGCACTAATTATATCCATCTAACATGCATTCATACATATATAATAGTGAAAAAATAAGAATCTAAATAATCTAAACTAATTAAACAAACAAAATACGTGTGTGTGTGTGTGTACTAATTAAACACTAATTATCTAAACTAATTAAACATACAAAATAATAATCTAAACTAATTAAAGACTAATTATCTAAACTAATTAAACATGCTTGTGTGTGTGTGTACGGGCTCAGGGCCGGAGGGCTCACAGCGGGCGACGGCGACGGCGAGGCGACGACCGGGGCGGCGACGGCGGGGACGGCGCGACGGGGACGGGGACGGCGCGACGGGGACGGGCCCGGGGCGGCGACGGAGACGAGGGCGGCGACGGGGACGGGGGCGGCGACGGGGACGGGGGCGGCGACGGAGACGAGCAGCGACGGAGACGATCGAGGGCGGCGGCGACGGCGACGGAGACGACGGAACAGAGGAACGAACAGAGAGGGAAACTGAAATTTTTGCACTCTAGCATATATAGAAGGCACCTTTAGTACTGGTTGGAGCCACCAACCGGTACTAAAGGCCTGTTTTGGCCAGGCCAAGCGGCGGGAAGCGACCCCCTTTAGTACCGGGTGGTGGCACAAACCGGTACTAAAGGCCCCCCCTTTTGTACCGGTTTGTGCCATGATCCGGTACTAAAGGGGGTGCGCTGGCGCAGGTGCGGTGCGGCAAGTTTAGTCCCACCTTGCTAGTCGAGGGGCTACCGCACTGGTTTATAAGCCCCAGTGCGGTAGCTCTCTCGAGCTCCTCTCCTAACCAGGCCTATTGGGCGTACTTGTCCTCTTCGCCTAGTGGGCCTACTGGGCCTTCACGGGCCTGCATCCTGGCCCAACGAAAGGTTGTGTCGCTAGTCGTATGCAGGCCGCTTTGGCCCAGTAGGCGGGCTTTTTTTTTCTATATTTTTTTTGCTTTATTTTTTTTTGCTTTATTTTTTTTGTTTTATTTATTTTTGAGTTGTTTTTTGCTGTATTTAGTTTTTCTTTGTGAATATTTTTGCTTTAGGTACAAAAAATTACAAACTTTCTGTTTGTGCCGGTAGATTTCAAATTTGAATAGTTTAAATTTTAAATTATTTGAAATTTGTGTGAATCACTAGTTAGTGAATAACTTAACTTTGAAAAAAGTTTTTTCAGTGATTCTTTTTTCTTATGTTTAATATTATTGTGTTTTATCATTATATTCAATTTAGTAATGCTTAGGTTATTTAAAAAATGAAATGCCTTTGTAATAGTTTAGTTTTCGTCGGAAACCCTGATACTTCGAAAGAGATTGTCCATTTTATACACGAAGTGCATCCAGTTTTTGCCGTAACCCTCTCTACTTTCTTGCACATGCTATTTGTATGAAATTATGATACCATGCCAACTTTCAACCTTTTCTGAGTTCATTTGAATTGCTTTTCAATTTCAGGGTCATTTAGCTGGAAAAAAATCAGTAAATGCATGAAAAGAATTTGTTCGCACATAAAATTTCTTCGCGTTTCAAATGCCAAAACACATAACTACCCTAACTATTACAGACATTCCCTCCTGGGTGTGAAACACAGAAGAAAGTGATGATAGTGAAGCCGATCACATCCCAGATCTTTGGGTGTGAAACTTTTTCTTCGCGTGTGTCCCTTTGCGCCGTAACCATGGAAAATCTTCATCATTTAACGGGATGCTCGGGTCAATATTCACTGTGAATGGAGCAATTTCATCAAGCTTTTCATAATCTTCTGACTTGTCTGTCTTGTCATCCACTCCCACGATGTTTCTCTTCCCAGAAAGAACTATGTGCCACTTTGGCTCATCATACGATGCATTCGCTTCCTTATCTTTTCTTTTTCTTGGCTTGGTAGACATGTCCTTCACATAGAAAACCTGCGCCACATTGTCGGTGTCAAAACCATCGGATCTCGGGTAGGGGGTCCCGAACTGTGCGTCTAGGCGGATGGTAACAAGAGACGAGGGACACAATGTTTTTACCCAGGTTCGGGCCCTCTCGATGGAGGTAAAACCCTACGTCCTGCTTGATTAATATTGATGATATGGGTAGTACAAGAGTAGATCTACCACGAGATCAAGGAGGCTAAACCCTAGAAGCTAGCCTATGGTATGAATGTTGAGATGTATGTTCGTCCTACGGACTAAGGCCCTCCGGTTTATACAGACATCAGAGAGGCTAGGGTTACACAGAGTCGGTTACAATGGTAGGAGATCTACATATCCGTATTGCCAAGCTTGCCTTCCACGCCAAGGAAAGTACCTTCCGGACACGAGCCGGAGTCTTCAATCTTCTATCTTCGTAGTCTTGAAGTCCGGCGGATAATGATAGTCCGGCTGTCCGAACACCCCCTAGTCCAGGACTCCCTCAGTAGCCCCTGAACCAGTCTTCAATGGCGATAAGTCCGGCGTGCATAATGTTCGGCATTGCAAGGCGGGTTCCTCCCTTGAATAATTCGGAGAAGATAATGAACACCAGGATAGTGTCCGACTCTGCAAAATAAATTCCACATTCCACCGTAGAGAGAATAAAACACACACTTAGCTCAATCTGCTGACGTATTATGCGGCGTGACACCACACCGCTACCAAGCCCTTGTTTGAATTGTTTTTTTACTTATTCCACCTCAGCATGTTTAGCGAAGCGGTTTCCTTGGCACGTCTTGTCAAAGCAGAGATCGTGTTCCCCCTTATTCCAGGATCCTCATCAATACGTGCGTGGGTAACCCAACCGTTCCCGTCGCCACGCCTCCTCTATCGAAGGGGAATCTCAAACGGTCATGGAGGCGGCCTTTGGTATTTCTTCCTCTTTATAAGAGGACCAAGGCCTGTCCTTGTTCACCAATCTCGCATCGAATCTTTCCTCCGCTCACAGCTCCAACACCTAGAGCTTCAGATTCGAGCGCTTCGGATCCTCAACAATGTCCGGCTCCGACCCCCAGGGCCGGTGGATGCCCTCCTCCGTCACGGAGGAGGACATATTGAAGTTGCGTGAGGCCAAGTACCTGGCCTACGAGGTTTCGCACAGGTTGCCTGCCCCAGGGCAGGCCGTGCCAGCCCCCGAGCCCGGCGAATACGTCGTTTTCGTATCTCACCTCCGTCGGGGATTAGGCTTCCCGACGGATCCCTTCGTGAGAGGGCTCCTGTTCTACTACGGGCTGGACTTCCACGACTTGGCTCCGGAGTCCATCCTCCACATCTCCGCATTTATTATTGTCTGCGAAGCCTTCCTCCGCGTCATCCCCCACTTCGGCCTGTGGCTGAAAACATTTAAAGTGGAGCCGAAGATGATCGGGGGGCGTCAAGCGGAGTGCGGCGGGGCGACCATAAGCAAGAAGGTCGATGCCCCGTGGCTCGAAGGTTCCTTCCAAGAGGAACTGGGATTGTGGCAGCAGGAGTGGTTTTACATCACTGCTCCAAGGGGCAGCAAGCAAAAGACGCCGCCCTCATTCCGCCCGGGACCTCCACGGCAACTGATGTCGTGGATCAACCAAGGGCTCAACTGGGGGTCGTCCGAAGACGTGCCCTCACTGCAGGGCCGGATTCGAGATCTCCAAGCGAGGGAGATCGACCTGGTCAAGGTGGTGCAGGTCATGCTAGTCAGGCACCTCCTGCCCTGCAAACGCCGTCCTCTCCGTTTATGGGAGTTCAATCCGGAGGGACCTCGAATTCTCCAACACTTCATGGGTGCGACACCCGTGGAGATGTACAAGCTGTTCTCCGGACCGCAGGTGGTGTGTACGGATTCGGCCGAGGACGCAGGTCTAAGCCGCGGTCGCCCGGATACTCAGGTAGATAGCTCAGAGTCCGGACATTCTATTTATATGCCTTTCAAAAGTTCGCCTCCTGACCCTTTGTTCTTTACAGGAATGGGTGGCGCGATCCAGGCTGATAAGGTGTCCGGCCCCCCTCCCAGAGACCGCACTGGAGCCCGTGCTGGTCAGAATGTTGGAGGTTGCGCCCACAGAAGGGGGCGACGGGGACAATAGAGGAGCTAAAATTCCGCCCAAAGAGGCGACTGAAGAGGAGGGAACCAAAAACCCCTCCCTTCAGGGGGAGAAGAGGACCGCCTCCGAAGATCCGGAGGTTAAAGCCCCTAAGCGCGGGAAGAAATCCTCACCGGGGGGTCCGGCGTCCGGAGAGAATCCGGACGCACAATCATCGCCAAAGGACCAGCCCTCCAACGAGCCGTGAGCATGAAAGAGGGAATTAATCATTAAGGAAATACCTTCATTTGTGCTTCCGTAGGTAACCGAAGTATTTATATCGCAGTTCGGATCTGCAGCCTTCTCAGATGAGTTCATCTTCGAGGGACCTTCTTCCGGAGATGATGGAGAGCGACACGCCTCCATCCGCGGCGCCGCCAGATGAGGCAGGCGAACCCGAAGTGTCGTCACGGAGGGCGTCCCCAAGTCCGGAGGGGCCAGAGAGTTCGGCACCCACCAGAGTCCAGCCGGGAGGACTGAAGAGTCTGCTTGAGAGGGCATCCATTTAGGAAGATCACCGCACGTTAATGCGTATGGTGATTGGAAGGGTTTTGTCCGCTGAAAGCGGATTGCGTAATGCCGCCATGAACTTGCTGGCGGGGTTTGAGGTATGCGAAAATAGCGCACCCCTTTGTCGTTTGACAGTTTCGCATATAAAAAATGCGCCCTGTATAGATAGTAGCCCCTGAGACTCGGTAGGTTGTCGGAAACGACAGCGTGCCGAGGATCGAAATCTCAAAATCCCAAGTAATGAATACCACCGTCCTGATACAGGTGGCGGATAGTCCGGGGGCTAGGCAGACTAATGATTTTACCGAATTAAGTCGGCAGCTTGACGTGGCGGATGCTGACATCGCGCTTGTCAACCGGCGACTTGACGAGTCGCAAGGTAAATAAATTCTCCGCAGTTGCTTTATTTGAGGGGGTCGAAGCCCTTCTCTGATAAATTGTATACTGTTTGTACAGATGGTGCTGCTGCTGTGGAGGGCCTTCGGGCCGAACTTGCTCAAGCCAAGGAGCAAGCCCAAAGGAGTGATGCGGCTGCCTCGAAGGCGGCCGAAGAGTTGAAAGCCGAGAAGGCTGCGCACTGCCTAAGCAGGGCGGAGGTGGCCGAATTGGCCATGAAATTAAAGGATGCTACCGACCGCAATGAGGCTCTTGAAAAGGAGCACTTGTCGGAGCGGGAAGACCTGAAGAAGGCCACCGCCGAAGCCAAGGATGCCCGCTCTGCAATGCGGGCTATAAGGAGGAGCTGCGCCAAGCCAGAGAAATAGCGGCTGGCAAGCCTTTTTTGATGCGTCGCCGGTTTATGGATGCTAAATACGCTCGATTTGAGCGGCTGTGGAGTTCGGAGGATCCGTATATGGACTTGGCTGCGAGTGCGGCTGACGCCGTTAAGCACTTCCGGAGCCAGGGGGATCACGAGACAGAAGAGTTATATTGGTCTCAATTCCACAGTCCGGATCGCCCTCTTCCGCTGACGGACAGGTTGGCCGAATGGGCCGAACTAAATAGACTGTCCGGACTGGCTATGACTAACATCATGGCCCATGTCTGGCCAGAGAGGTCTAAGGCGACGAGCTACTTCGGCCTACTGCAGCAATTCCTTGGGGCGGTGCCGCATATCAAGAAGCGGTCGGCCTGCATCGAGGGCGCGCGGATGGCTCTTGCCCGTGTGAAGGTGCATTATCCGGAGATGGATGCCACCGCCGTTGCCGCCCAGGGTCCGGATGAAAGCCGGCTCCCTGCCGAGCACTACTTCGGAGAAGTCATGCGTGGTGCTCGTAAAATAGAGGCGCAGTGCTCAAAGAATGTAATGTTCAAATGAACGCATTAGATTGTAAATCAATGATTATGGTATAACTGCTTTTTATACTTGTGTGTCCAAGTGATAAAACTTCTCCTGTGCGGCCGTTTTACGTATACTTGTGTATAACCCTGAAAGATGCAGTCTTCGGCTTCAGCCCCCTCGCACAAGGTGCTGGGGTGTTCGCAAAATAGCGCGTTTTCACACTTAATCCGACGTCTCGGTCCTGTTAGAAGGAGGTGGTAGCGTAGCGAACGAGGCAATCCGGACTATAATGCTTTATCTCTTTCACTTAGCCAATGGAGCTCAAGGGTGGGGCTACGATATAGCCCCTGATGACACCGCACATCTCCGGATTCGGGGTGCGTATGTGCCTGACCGGGAAACGGTCCTTCGTCAAAGCGGGGAATTCTAAACATTCCGATAGTCGATCGAGTGGCTGACCAGTCTCTCGCTGTATCATGACAGTCAGTTTTCGGCTTTCTCTACTGAGGTGCTCGCCCAGCCGAACTGGGGCACAATCGCAGTAGTTCTCCTGGTGCCGCGTTAGCCGATGATACGGAACATAAGGCAGCAAAACACAGGAGCCGGGCAAACCCAACATTTGACCAAAGACATGATTCGGAGCTGATGCATATAATGCCTAACTCGAGACGCCGAACACTCCCGAAGGTGTTCGGACTTTATAATAATGGGAAGAATTATGCCCTAAGCCCCTAGTGTCCAGGTACGGGCATCGTCTTCTGATGCCGCCGATGCCAAAGCGTCAGGCTCCGCTTTGGCTATAGGGAGAAGCCAAGGGAGAATAACAACAAGAGACAATGATAAAAAGGTCTACGTAGGGTCTTAATATGAAAAGAATCCTTATAACGGGTCCCTACTGCACGTCTGCGCCTGTGTCTCTGTTGCGCCGTTATCCTGGACGGGTATGCACGTTGTTCATCTATAGAAAGAGAGGAACGTTTAGTTTTAGAAACAGTTCGTGCGAAAAATATGCAAAAGAAGAAATATAAATAATTAAAGCAAGGTTTATATGAAACCGCGGTGAGTTGTGCGCGCAGCCCCCTGTGAAAGGGTATGCGGCTAGGGAGCCCCTAGCCTGCTGAGTCCGGATTCGTCTATCCGAGTCCGGGGTCTTTAAGTGACCCTCGCACTGAAATGGCGCAATGTGGACCGGGCATCTTGAGTGTAAGAGACGCGTAATGCGGTATGGCGTTGAAGCGGACAAAAGCCTTTCGTCCCAACAGTGCTTGATATTCACTTTTAAATGGGACGATATGGAAAATTAATTTTTCGCGTCGAAAGTTGTTCGGCGATCCGAACACGACTTCTAGTAATATCGAGCATGTGCACTTGGCGTAAGGGCCTGGCGTCACTCCTTTGAAGGAAGTGCGGCTGTGTCGAATTTTTGTAGGGTCTATCCCCATCCTGCGGATTGTGTTTGAATATAGCAGGTTTAAGTCACTGCCTCCGTCCATTAGGACGTTTGTGAATTGTAATCCGTCTATTATTGGATTCAATGTCAGGGGGGTCCGTCCCGTGTTTCGAACGCTTCTGGAATAGTCCAGGTGGTCGAAAGTGATTGGTTTTGATATCCAATCTCTACGGTCTGTTGGGTTGGACCGTGCGAAGCTCTTTTTAGAAAGTGCCGCACTATTTCTCCGTGTCATCACATGAAGTGAGTTTACTGCTTTGACCCCTTGTGGGAAAGTCTTTTGTTTTCCGGTGACCTGCTGGCGGGGTTTATCTTCTTCGCTTGACGCGTCGAGCCCCTTATGTTCGGCGTTTAATCGGCCGGACTGTTTGAAAACCCATCAATCCCTGTGGGTGTGATTTGCGGGCCTTCCGGGGGTACTGTGGATTTGACATATCCGACCCAGAATTTTGTGTAGGCTGGACAGTTCGTCACTGTCATCTTTGAGGGGCTGAGTTTTGTTATTGGACCACGAGCTTTTGAATCCGGCGTTTACTGCCGTGCTCTTTGGGCTTTTCTCTTTATTCCGGCGCTGCTCTTTTCTGCGCCGTGATTTTCCATTTCCATCTCTTATCTCGGATGTACTTGGGTCGCTGGTGCTACTTCGTGCTAGCCAGCTATCCTCCCCCGCACAGAAGCGGGTCATGAGGCTTGTTAATGCGGTCATTGTCCTTGGTTTCTCTTGACCGAGGTGTCTGGAGAGCCATTCGTCTCGGACATTGTGCTTGAAAGCTGCTAAGGCTTCGGCGTCCGGACAGTCGACTATTTGGTTCTTTTTGGTGAGGAACCTGTTCCAGAATTTCCGCGCTGACTCTCCGGGCTGTTGAGTTATATGACTTAAATCATCTGCATCCGGGGGACGGACATAGGTCCGTTGAAAATTTGCTCTAAATGCTTCCTCGAGCTCTTCCCAACTTCCAACAGTGTTTTCTGGGAGGCTTTTGAGCCAATGACGAGCTGGCCCTTTGAGCTTGAGGGGTAGATATTTTATGGCGTGGAGATCGTCTGCTCTGGCCATATGTATATGCAATATATAGTCTTCTATCCAGACTCCAGGGTCTGTTGTTCCATCGTAGGCTTCTATGTTTATGGGTTTAAACCCTGCTGGGAATTCATGATCTAGCACCTCGTCGGTGAAACATAGTGGGTGTGCGGCGCCCCTGTACTTGTATGTGCCGCTGTCGTCGGACACTTGACGTGTTGCTTTGCCTCTTGGGGCTTTCTTTTTGGGTTCGTAGATGGACCTGGCTGGGCCATTGGACGGTGGGGGCTCTATGGCCTCCCCGTCGAATTCTGGAAGCAGCTTACGCATCGGGTAGCTCTTCGATTGTTGGCCATTGCCGTATTTATCTGTGGTTTTGAGTAGTTTGCTCCATCTTATTCGGAGTGTGTCTTCCGCTGTTTTGAGCTTCCGCTTTTCCTTCTTCAGGCTTCTTGCTGTAGCGATGAGCCTGCGCTTAAAAAGCTCTTGTTCGACGGGGTCCTCGGGCGCGACGAGTTCGTCGTCATTGAGGCTTGTTTCGTCTTCGGAGGGAGGTATATAGTTATGATCCTCAACCTCTTCGTCTGCCGCCCTTTCGTGAGGGCTTGCATCTACATCTTCTTGCGCTGAGTCTTGCTGGAGGGGGTTGTCTTCGGCACTCTCTGGGGTATTGTTATTTCCTGTGCCGGAATCTATGTTCTTGCTGTGGCGGGATTTAGAGCGGCGCCGCTGACGCTGGCGTTTGGGCTGCTTCTTTAAAGAGTCTGCCCCCGCTACTTCTTTGCCCTCCCCTTCTTTCGGGGTATCCACCATGTATACGTCATATGACGAGGTGGTCTTCCAGTGCCCTGTAGGCGCTGGTTCCTGTTCGTCTCCAGCATCGTCGTCCATAGCGTCGATGTCTTCGGAGTCATAGTCTAGCATGTCGGTTAAATCCTCGACAGTGGCTATAAAGTGGGTGGTGGGCGGGCTTTGAATTTCTTCGTCGTCCGAACTCCAACCATCCTGGCCGCAGTCCGGCCAGGATTCTTCTGATAGCGAGAGATGTTTCAGTGAATTCAGGATATCGCCGAATGGCGAGTGCTGGAAGATGTCCGCGGCGGTGAGTTCCATAACCGGCGCCCGATCCGGATTAGTTGGCTGGGGCGCGGGAGGCTCGGAGTCCGGCAAGGAGTCCGGTGCCTCGGGATCGCGAATCTCGCAGGGGACAAGATTAGTATTCGGCTCCATCGCCGTGGATGTTGAAGCCCCCAGGGCGGCGTCTATCCACCGACCCTTGATATGGGCGATCGGCTCCGGGCTAAGGGCCGAAGCGGATCCGAATGCGGCCACCAAAGCACTGTTCGGCGGCAGAGCTAGATCATGCCCATCGTCACAGTGCGGCGCGCTTGGCTGCGGCTCGGGTCCGTCGAAGATCAAGTCTCCGCGGACATCGGCCGTGAAGTTTAAGCTTCCGAATCTGACCTGACGGCCAGGGGCGTAGCTTTCGATCTGCTCCAGATGGCCAAGAGGATTGGCCCGCAGTGCAAAGCCGCCGAATACGAAGATCTGTCCGGGGAGAAAAGTCTCACCCTGGACAGCGTTGATGGTTGAAGATGCCATCGAGCCTATCGGTGACGACACAGAGGGACTCTCCATTGAAAGCACCAATGTCGGTGTCAAAACCGGCGGATCTCGGGTAGGGGGTCCCGAACTGTGCGTCTAGGCGGATGGTAACAAGAGACGAGGGACACAATGTTTTTACCCAGGTTCGGGCCCTCTCGATGGAGGTAAAACCCTACGTCCTGCTTGATTAATATTGATGATATGGGTAGTACAAGAGTAGATCTACCACGAGATCAAGGAGGCTAAACCCTAGAAGCTAGCCAATGGTATGAATGTTGAGATGTATGTTCGTCCTACGGACTAAGGCCCTCCGGTTTATATAGACACCGGAGAGGCTAGGGTTACACGGAGTCGGTTACAATGGTAGGAGATCTACATATCTGTATTGCCAAGCTTGCCTTCCACGCCAAGGAAAGTACCTTCCGGACACGAGCCGGAGTCTTCAATCTTCTATCTTCGTAGTCTTGGAGTCCGGCGGATAATGATAGTCCGGCTGTCCGAACACCCCCTAGTCCAAGACTCCCTCACACATCATTGGCTAGGACGAATGGTTCGTCTGCATACGCAAGATTGTTGAGATCCACTGTTGTCATTCCATACTGCGGGTCTTCCGTTACCCCGCCTCGTGTCATATTGACCCATTTGCACCGAAACAAAGGGACCTTTAAACCACATCGATAGTCAAGTTCCCATATGTCCTGTATATAACCATAATATGTTTCCTTTCTCGTCTTGGTTTCTGCATCAAAGCGGACACCACTGTTTTGGTTGGTTCTCTTCTTATCTTGGTCGATCGTGTAAAATGTATTACCATTTATCTCGTACCCTTTGAAAGTCATTATATTCGAAGATGGTAACTGAGACAGCAAGTACAGGTCATCTTCAATAGAGGTGTCATGCATGGTACATGTCTGCAACCAGTTGGCGAAACTCCTGGTTTGTTCACGTGTAATCCAGTCATCAGACCGCTCCGGATGTTTGGAGCGTAGCAAATTCTTGTGTTCATCCATATACGGAGCCACCAAGGTGGAATTCTGTAGAACTGTGTAGTGTGCTTCAGTGAGAGAATGTCCATCCATACATATTATTTGTTCCCCTCCTAGCGTGCCTTTTCCATCCAGTCTGTCCTTATGCCGCGATTCAGGAACACCAATCGGCTTAAGGTCAGGAATAAAGTAAATACAAAACTCAATGACCTCCTCATTTTGATGGCCCTTGGAGATGCTTCCTTCTGGCCTAGCACGGTTATGAACATATTTCTTTAAGACTCCCATGAACCTCTCAAAGGGGAACATATTGTGTAGAAATACAGGATCCAAAACGTTAATCTCTTCGCATAGGTGAACTAGGACGTGCGTCATGATGTTGAAGAAGGATGGTGGGAACACCAACTCGAAACTGACAAGACATTGCACCAAATCATTCTGTAACCTTGGTATGATTTCTGGATCGATTACCTTCTGAGAGATTGCATTGAGAAATGCACATAGCTTCACAATGGCTAATCGAACGTTTTCCGGTAGAAGCCCCCTCAAGGCAACCGGAAGCAGTTGCGTCATAATCACGTGGTAGTCATGAGACTTTAGGTTCTGGAACTTTTTCTCTGCCATGTTTATTATTCCCTTTATATTCGACGAGAAGCCAGACGGTACCTTAATACTGAGCAGGCATTCAAAGAAGATTTCCTTCTCTTCTTTGGTAAGAGCGTAGCTTGCATGACCCTGATGTATGCCGTCTTCTTTGTGCATACGTTGCTGGTCCTCCCGTGCCTCAGGTGTATCTTTTGTCTTCCCATACACGCCCAAGAAGCCAAGCAGGGTCACACAAAGATTCTTCGTCACGTGCATGACGTCGATTGTGGAGCGGACCTCTAGGTCTTTACAATATGGCAGGTCCCAAAATATAGATTTCTTCTTCCACATGGGTGCGCGTCCGTCCGCATCCTTCGGAACAGGTTGTCCGCCAGGACCCTTTCCAAATATCACCTTCAAATCCTTGACCATATCATGTACATCAGCACCAGTACGGTGGCGAGGCTTCGTCCGGTGATCCGCCTCACCTTTGAAATGCTTGCCTTTCTTTCTTACGGGATGCCTGCTCGGAAGAAATCGACGATGTCCCAGGTACACATTCTTCTTACAACTATTCAAATATATACTATCGGTATCATCCAAACAGTGCGTGCATCTGCGGTATCCCTTGTTTGTCTGTTCTGAAAGGTTATTGAGAGCAGGCCAATCATTGATGGTCAAGAACAGCAACGCCTTTAGGTCAAATTCTTCCCCCATGTGCTCATCCCATGCACGTACACCTGTTCCATTCCACAGTTGTAAGAGTTCTTCAACTAATGGCCTTAGGTACACATCAATGTCGTTGCCGGGTTGCTTAGGGCCTTGGATGAGCACTGGCATCATAATGAACTTCCGCTTCATGCACAACCAAGGAGGAAGGTTATACAAACATAGATTCACAGGCCAGGTGCTATGGTTGCTGCTCTGCTCCCCAAAAGGATTAATGCCATCTGCGCTTAGACCAAACCATACGCTCCTTGCGTCATCTGCAAACTCCTTCCCGTACTTTCTTTCGATTTTTCTCCATTGCGACCCATCAGCGGGTACTCTCAACTTTCCGTCTTTCTTACGGTCTTCTCTGTGCCATCGCATCACCAGGCTGATCGTGGCTGATCTTATAGCGCAATGCACCACATACCGGGTGTCGGTGTCAAAACCGGCGGATCTCGAGTAGGGGGTCCCGAACTATGCGTCTAGGCGGATGGTAACAGGAGACGAGGGACACGATGTTTTACCCAGGTTCGGGCCCTCTCGATGGAGGTAAAACCCTACGTCCTGCTTGATTAATATTGATGATATGGGTAGTACAAGAGTGGATCTACCACGAGATCAAGGAGGCTAAACCCTAAAGCTAGCCTATGGTATGATTGTTGTAATGTATGTTGTCCTACGGACTAAAGCCCTCCGGTTTATATAGACACTGGAGGAGGCTAGGGTTACACAGAGTCGGTTACAATGGTAGGAGATCTACATATCCGTATCGCCAAGCTTGCCTTCCACGCCAAGGAAAGTCCCATCCGGACACGGGACGGAGTCTTCAATCTTGTATCTTCGTAGTCTTGGAGTCCGGCGGACGATGATAGTCTGGCTGTTCGGACACCCCCTAGTCCAGGACTCCCTCAGTAGCCCCTGAACCAGGCTTCAATGACGATAAGTCCAGCGCGCATAATGTTCGGCATTGCAAGGCGGGTTCCTCCCTTGAATAATCCAGAGAAGATCATGAACACCAGGATAGTGTCCGGCTCTGCAAAATAAATTCCACATTCCACCGTAGAGAGAATAAAATGTACACCAGTCCAATCTGCTGACGTATTACGCGGCATGACATCACACCGCTACCAAGCCTTTACTTGAATCATTTTTTATTATACCACCTCAGCACGTTTAGCGAAGCGGTTTCCTTGGCACGTCTTGTCGAAGCAGAGATCGTGTTCCCCTTATCCCGGGATTCTCATCAATACGTGCGTGGGTAACCCAACCGTGCCCGTCGCCACGCCTCCTCTATCGAAGGTGAATCCCAAACGGTCACGGAGACGGCTCTTGGTATTTTTCCCCTTTATAAGAGGACCAAGGCTCGTTCTTTTTCTTCAATCTTGCATCGAATCTCTTCCTCGCTCCCAGTTCTAACACCTAGGGCCTCAGATTCGAGCGCTTCGGATTCTCAACCATGTCCGGCTCCGACCTCCAGGGCCGGTGGATGCCTTCCTCCGTCACGGAGGAGGACATATTGAAGCTACGTGAGGCGAAGTACCTGGCCTACGAGATTTCGCACAGGTTGCCTGCCCAAGGGCAGGCCGTGCCCGCCCCCGAGCCCGGCGAATATGTTGTCTTCGTATCTCACCTCCGTCGGGGTTTAGGCTTCCCGACGGACCCCTTCATGAGAGGGCTCATGTTCTACTACGGGCTGGATTTTCACGATTTGGCTCCGGAGTCCATCCTCCATATCTCCGCATTCATTATCGTCTGCGAAGCCTTCCTCCGCGTCACTCCCCACTTCGGCCTGTGGCTGAAGACCTTCAATGTGGAGCCGAAGATGATCGGGGGGCGTCAAGCGGAGTGCGGCGGGGCGGCCATAGGCAAAAAGGCCGATGCCCCGTGGCCCGAGGGTTCCTTCCAAGAGGAACTCGGACTGTGGCAGCAGGAGTGGTTCTATATCACCGCTCCGAAGGGCAGCAAGCAAAAGCCGCCGCCTTCATTCCGCCCGGGACCTCCACATCAACTGATGTCGTGGGTCAACCAAGGGCTCAATTGGGGGCCGTCCGAAGACATGCCCTCACTGCAGGGCCGGATTCAAGACCTCCAAGCGAGGGAGATCAATCTGGTCGTGGTGATGCAGGTAATGCTAACCAGGCATCTCCTGCCCTGCAAACACCGTCCTCTCCGTCTATGGGAGTTCAACCCGGAGGGACCTCGAATTCTCCAACACTTCATGGGTGCGACACCCGTGGAGATGTACAAGTTGTTCTTTGGACCGCAGGTGGCGTGTCCGGAATTGGCCGAGGATGCAGGCCTAAGCCGCAATCGCCCGGACACTCAGGTAAATAGCTCAGAGTCTGGACGTTCTGTTTATCTGCTTTTCTAGAGTTCGCCTCCTGACCCATTACTCTTCACAGGAGTGGGTGGCGTGATCGAGGCTGATAAGGTGTCCGGCCCCCCTCCCAGAGACCACACTGGAGCCCGTGCTGGTCAGAATGTTGGAGGTCACACCCATAGAAGGGAGCGATGGGGAAAATAGAGGAGCTATTACTTCGCCCAAAGGGGCGTCTGAAGAGGGGGGAATCAAAAACCCCTCCTTCCAGGGGGAGAAGAGGACTGCCTCCAAGGATCCGGAGGCCAAAGCCCCTAAACGGGGGAAGAGATCTTCCCCGGGGGGTCCGGCGTCCGGGGAGAATCCGGACGCACAATCATCGCCAAAGAATCAGCCCTCCAGCGAGCCGTGAGTATGAAAAGGGGATTTCATTAGTAAGAAAATACCTCCATTTGTGCTTCTGTGGGTAACCGAAATTTTTATCCTACAGTTCGGATTTGCAGCCTTCTCAGATGAGTTCGTCTTCGGGGGACCTTCTTCCGGAGATGATGGAGAGCGAAACGCCTCCGTTTGCTGCGCCATCAGATAAGGCAGACGAGCCTGAAGTATCGTCACGGAGGGTATCCCCGAGTCCGGAGGGGCCGGAGAGTTCGACGCCCGTTGGTATCCGGCCGGGAGAACTGAAGAATCTGCTTGAGAAGGCGTCCATCTCAGAAGATCACCGTGCGTTGATGCGCATGGTGATTGGAAGGATTTCGTCCGCCGAGAGCGGATTGCGTAATGCCGCTATGAGTTTGCTGGCGGGATTTGAGGTACGCAAAAATGGCGGACCTTGTATTTTTTGACAGTTTTGCACATAAAAGTGTGCCCTGTATAGATAGTAGCCCCTGAGACTTGGTAGGTTATCAAAAACGACAGCGTGCCGAGGATCGAAATCGCAAGTAATGAATGTCGCCATTCCTATGTAGGTGGCGGATAGTCCGAGGGCTAGCCGGACTGGTGGGGTTGCCGAGTTAATGCGGCAACTTGACGTGGCGGATGCGGACATCGCACTTGTCCACTGGCGGCTTGACGAGTCGCAAGGTAAATGAGTTCTCCACATCCGCTTTATTAATGGGGTCAAAGCCCTCCTCTGATAAATTATATGCTGTTATACAGACGGTGCTGCTGCTGTGGAGAGCCTTCGGGCCGAACTTTCTCAAGCTAAGGAGCAAGCCCGAAGGAGTGACGCGGCTGCCTCGAGGGCGGCCGAGGAGTTAAAAGCCGAGAGGGCTGCTCACTGCCTAAGCAGGGAAGAGGTGGCCGAATTGGCTGTGAAAGTAAAAGATGCTGTCGACCGCAATGAGGCTCTTGAAAAGGAGCGCTTAGCGGAGCGGGAAGACCTAAGGAAGGCCACCGCCGAGGCCAAGGATGCCCGCTCTGCAATGCGGGCCATGAGGGAGGAGCTGCGCCAGGCCGGAGATATCGTGGCTGGCAAGCCTTATCTGCTACGTCACCGGTTTATGGATCAGAAGTATGCTCAATTTGATCGGCTGTGGAGTCCGCAGGATCCGTATATGGACTTAGCGGCAAGTGCGGCTGATGCCGTTGAGCACTTCCGGAGCCAGAAGGATCACAAGACGGAAGAGCTATTTTGGTCTCAATTCCGTAGTCCGGATCGCTCACTTCCGTTGACCAACCGGTTGGCCGAATGGGCCGAGCTAAATAGATTGTCCGGACTTGCCATGACTGACATCGTGGCTCATGTCTGGCCAGAGAGGCCCAAGGCGACGAGCTACTTCGGCTTACTGCAGCAATTCCTTGGAGCGGTGCCGCATATCAAGGAGATGAAGCGGTCGGCCTGTATTGAAGGCGCGCGGATGGCTCTTGCCCGCGTGAAGACGCATTGGACAGAGATGGATGCCACCGCTGTTGCTGCCCAGGGTTCGGATGAAAACCGGCTCCCCGCCGAGCACTATTTCGGGGAAGTTATGCGTGGTGCTCGTGTAATAGAGTCGCAGTGCTAAAAAAATGTCACGTTCAAATGAACGTTTTTAGCTTGTAAAACGATGATTATGCTATAACTTCTCCTAGGCGGCCGTTTACGTATACATTTGTATAACCTGAAAGATTGCAGTCTTCGGCTTCAGCCCCAACGCACAAGGTGCGGGGGTGTTCGCAAAAATAGCGCGTGTTCACACTTAATCCGACGTCTCGGTCCTGTTTAGGAGGTGGTAGCGTAGCAAACGAGGCAATTCGGACTATAATGCTTTATCACTTTCACTTAGCTAGTGGAGTTCGAGGGTGGGGCTACGATATAGCCCCTGGGGGCACCGCACTTTTTCTGATTTCGGGGCGCGTGTGTGCCTGACCGGGAAACGGTCCTTCGTCAAAGCGGGGAATTCTAAAAATTCCGGTAGTCGATCGAGTGGTTGACCAGTCTCTCGCTATATCATGACAGTCAGTTTTCGGCTTTCTCTACTGAGGTGCTCGCCCAGCCGAACTGGGGCACAATCGCAGTAGTTCTCCTGGTGCCGCGTTAGCCGATGATACGAAACATAAGGCAGCAAAACACAGGAGCCGGGCAAACCCAACATTTGACCAAAGACATGATTCGGAGCTGATGCATATAATGCCTAACTCGAGACGCCGAACACTCCCTAAGGTGTTCGGTCTTTATGATAATGGGCAGAATAACGCCCTAAGCCCCTAGTGTCCAGGTACGGGCATGGTCTTCTGACGCGGCCGATGCCAAAACGTCAGGCTCCGCATTGGTTATAGAAGGAAACCAAGGGAGAATAACAACAAGAGACAGTAAAAATGGTTTACGCAGGGTCTTAATCTGAAAAGAATCCTCGCAACGGGTCCCTACTGCACGTCTGCGCCAGTGTCTCTGTTGTGCCGTTATCCTGGACGGGTACGCACGTTGTTCATCTGTAAAAAGAGAGGAAAGTTTAGTTTGGAAACAATTCGTGCGAAAAAAGGTATGTGTGAAAGAAGAAAAAATATAAACAAGCAATGCGGGGTTTGAATGAACCCGCGGTTGAGTGTGCGCGTAGCCCCTTGTGAAGGGGTGTGCGGCTAGGGAGCCCCTAGCCTACTGATGTCGGACTCGTCTATCCGTGTCCGGGGTCTTTAGGTGACCCTCGCACTGAGATGATGCCACGCGGACCGGGCATCTTGAGTGTAAGAGACGCGTAATGTTGTATGGCGTTGGAACGGACAAAAGCCTTTCGTCCCAAGAGTGCTTGATATCCACTTTTAAATGGGACGATATGAAAAATTAGTTTTTCGCGCCGAAAGTTGTTCAGTGGTCCGAATACGACTTCTAGTAATAGGGAGCCTGTGCACTTGGCATAAGGGCCTGGTGTCACTCCTTTGAAGGAAGTGCGGCTGTGTCGAATTTTGGTAGGGTCTATCCCCATCTTGCGGATTGTGTTTGAATACAGCAGGTTTAAGCCGCTGCCTCCGTCCATTAGGACTTTAGTAAATTGTAATCCGTCGATTATGGGATCCAATATCAGGGTAGTCCGTCCCGTGTTTCGAACGCTTCTGGAATAGTCCAGGTGGTCGAAAGTGATTGGTTTTGACATCCAATTTCTATGGTCTGCTGGATTTGACCGTGCGAGGCTCTTTTTAGGAAGTGCCGCACTATTTTTCCGTATTATCACATGAAGTGAGTTTACTGATTTGACCTCTTGTGGGAAAGTCTTTTGTTTTCCGGTGCTCTGCTGGTGGGGTTTATCGTCTTCGCTTGACGCGTCGAGCCCCTTGTGTTCGGCGTTTAATCGGCCGGACTATTTGAAAACCCAACAATCCCTGTGGGTGTGGTTTGTAGGCCTTCCGGGGGTACTGTGGATTTGACATATCCGACCCAAAATCTTGTTTAAGTTGGACAACTCATCGCTGTCATCCTTAAGAGGCGGTGTTTTGTTGTTTGGCCGCGAGCTTTTGAATCCGGCGTTGACTGCCGTGCTCTTTGGACTTTTCTCTTTATTCCGGCGCTGCTCTTTTCTGCGCCGTGATTTTCCGTTTCCATCTCTTATCTCGGATGTACTTGGGTCGCTGGTGCTGCATCTTGCTAGCCAGCTATCCTCTCCCGCACAGAAGCGGGTCATGAGGCTTGTTAGTGCGGACATTGTCCTCGGTTTCTCTTGGCGGAGGTGCCTGGCAAGCCATTCGTCTCGGACATTGTGTTTAAAAGTTGCTAAGGCTTCGGCATCCGGACAGTCGACTATTTGGTTCTTTTTGGTGAGAAACCTGTTCCAGAATTTCCGCGCTGACTCTCCGGACTGTTGAGTTATATGACTTAGATCATCTGCGTCCGGAGGGCGGACATAAGTCCCTTGAAAATTTGCTCTAAACGCGTCCTCGAGCTCTTCCCAACTTCCAACAATGCTTTCTGGGAGGCTTTTAAGCCAATGACGGGCTGGCCCTTTGAGATTGAGGGGTAGATATTTTATGGCGTGGAGATCGTCTCCTCTGGCCATGTGTATATGTAGTATATAATCTTCTATCCAGACTCCAGGGTCTGTTGTTCCATCGTAGGCCTCTATGTTTATTGGTTTAAATCCTGCTGGGAATTCATGGTCCAGCACCTCATTGGTGAAACATAGCGGGTGTGCGGCGCCCCTGTATTTGGGTGTGCCGCTATCTTCGGACACTTGACGTGTTGCCTTGCTTCCTGGGGCCTTCTTCTTTGGCCCGTAGATGGACCTGGCTGGGCCATCTGTCCTTCCAAGTTCATTGGTTGGTTTATATGTTTCGCCGCTTTCAGAATTTGGCCCGTCATCCGGCCGTCTATCCAAGCAGGCAGCCTCTTTATTTTTTGACTGTGGGGGCTCTGTGGCCTCGTTGTCGAATTCTGGTAGCAGCTTGCGCTTCGGGTAGCTCTTTGATTGGTGGCCATTGCCGTATTTATCCGCGGTTTTGAGTACTTTGCTCCACCTCATTCTGAGTGTGTCTTCCGCTGTTTTGAGCTTCCGCTTTTCCTTCTTCAAGCTTCTTGCAGTGTTGGCGAGTCTTTTCCGAAGGTTTTTTCCTTCCGGCGGCGTGTCCGGCGTGAGATCGTCCGAACCGTCGCTTTCGCCGGGCCTGGACTGATTATCTGACTCGTCTTGTTCGGACGGTTGCTTATCTGCATGTTCGTCGTCCACTTTTGTGCCATGCTGTATTGCGGGGTCTTTAGGAGCGTTGTTGTTGTCGAGGCGGGGCTTAGGGCGGCGTCTGCGCCGCCGTTTTGGTTGTTTATCAGCGGGGTTATCTTCTGCCGCGGCCCGTTGGTCCTTGTTATCGCTCTCTTTTGGGGTATCCACCATGTATATGTCATATGTTGAGGTGGTCCTCCCGTGCCCTATAGGCTCTGGTTCCTGTTCGTCTCCGGCGTCGTCGTCTATACCGTCGATGTCTTCGGAGCCGTAGTATAGCGTATCGGTTAGATCGTCGACAGTGGCTACGACGTGGGTGGTGGGTGGGCTCTGAATTTCTTTGTCGTCCGTATCCCAACCATCCTGGCCATAGTCCGGCTAGGGCTCTCCTGATAACAAGAGATGCTTTAGTGAATTCAGGATGTCGCCAAAAGGCGAGTATTGGAAGATGTCCGTGGCGGTGAATTCCATAACCGGCGCCCAATCCGATTTGGTTGGTTGGGGCGTGGGAGGTTCGGAGTCCGGCAAGGAGTCCGGCACCTCGGAATCACGAGATTTGCGAGGGACAAGATCAGTGTTCGGCTCCATCGCCGTGGAAGTTGAAGCCCCCGAGGCGGTGTCCATCCACCGACCCCCTATCTGGGCAATCGGCTCCGGACTAATGGCCGGAGCGGATTTGTGTGCGGCCACCAAGGCACTGTTCGGCGGCAGAGCTAGATCATGCCCATCGCAACAGTGCGGCACGCTTGGCTGTGGCTCGAGTCCGTCGAAGATCAAGTCTCCGCGGGCATCGGCCGTGAAGTTTAGGCTTCCGAATCTGACCTGACGGCCAGTGGCGTAGCTTTCGATCTGCTCCAGGTGGCCAAGCAAATTAGCCCGCAGTGCGAAGCCGCCGAATACGAAGATCTGTCCGGGGAGAAAAGTCTCACCCTGGACATCGTCGTTGGTTGCAGATGCCATCAAGCCTATTGGTGACAACACAGAGGAACTCTCAATGAAAGCACCAATGTCGGTGTCAAAACCGGCGGATCTCGGGTTGGGGGTCCCGAACTGTGCGTCTAGGCGGATGGTAACAGGAGATGAGGGACACGATGTTTTACCCAGGTTCGGGCCCTCTCGATGGAGGTAAAACCCTATGTCCTGCTTGATTAATATTGATGATATGGGTAGTACAAGAGTGGATCTACCACGAGATCAAGGAGGCTAAACCCTAAAGCTAGCCTATGGTGTGATTGTTGTAATGTATGTTGTCCTACGGACTAAAGCCCTCCGGTTTATATAGACACCGGAGGAGGCTAGGGTTACACAGAGTCGGTTATAATGGTAGGAGATCTACATATCCGTATCGCCAAGCTTGCCTTCCACGCCAAGGAAAGTCCCATCCGGACACGGGATGGAGTCTTCAATCTTGTATCTTCGTAGTCTTGGAGTCCGGCGGACGATGATAGTCCGGCTATCCGGACACCCCCTAGTCCAGGACTCCCTCACCGGGCAAGTGTTCAAATCCTCGTACTCACCGCGGTAGAGGACGCAATCATTAGGGCATGCATGTATCTTCTGCACCTCTAACCCTAGAGGGCAGACAGCCTTCTTTGCTTCGTACATACTCTCGGGCAATTCATTGTCCTTTGGAAGCATATCCGTTATCATTACCAGCAACTTTCCAAATCCCTTGTCAGATACACCATTCTCTGCCTTCCATTGCAGCAATTCCAGTGTGGTGCCCAACTTTTTCTTGTCACCTATGCAATTCGGATACAACAATTTTTTGTGATCCTCTAACATGCGCTGCAACTTCTTCTTCTCCAAATCACTTGCGCAGTTTCTCTTTGCATCGGCAATGGCCCGACCTAGATCATCAACGGGCTCATCTGATGCCTCTTCTTCAGCTTCTTCCCGCATTGCCGGCTCAGCTTCTTCCCGCATTACCGGCTCAGCTTCTTCCCTCATTGTTGTATCATCGTATTCAGGGAACCCAGGGCCAGGATAGCTGTCTCGTCCCCTTCTTCTTCATTGTCTTCCATCGTAACCCCTCTTTCTCCGTGCTTGGTCCAAACATTATAGTGGGGCATGAAACCGGACTCAAACAGGTGGACATGAATGGTTCTTGACGTAGAGTAATTGTGACCATTCTTACAGCCAGCACATGGACAAGGCATAAAACCATCCGCCCGCTTGTTTGCCTTAGCCGCAAGCAGAAAAGTATGCACGCCCTCAACGAACTGGGGAGAGCATCGGTCATCGTACATCCATTGCCGGCTCATCTTCATTACACAACACCGAATAGACCAAATTAATACAAGTTCATACATAAAGTTCATACAACACTTAAATGCAACAAACAAATAACTCTCTAGCTAAAGCATTTAAATGCAACAACAAATGCGATCAAGATCGCAACTAAGGTAACAATTGATCCAACAACATAATGATACCAAGCCTCACTATCGATGGCATATTTTCTAATCTTTCTATTCTTCAAGCTCATTTTCACCATCTTGATCTTGTGATCATCGACGACATCGGCAACATGCAACTCCAATTCCATCTTCTCCCCCTCAAATTCTTTTCAATTTTTCTTTCAAGTACTCATTTTCTCTTTCAACTAAATTTAACCTCTCGACAATAGGGTCGGTTGGAATTTCCGGTTCACATACCTCCTAGATAAAAATATCTATGTCAACTTGATGGGCATAATTTGTCATAAACACGAAATGCAACAAATAGTTTTAAAAGAGAATATACCACATCCGAATCATAACAAGGACAAGGGCCGACGGGGACGGATATCAAAACCATGGCACTATGTATAACAAACAACGTACGGGTAAGATAATTATTACATGATTAACTATATATCCAAATCACACAAACATCAATTTTTATATAAAATTTCATGAACAAGAGGCTCACCACAAGGTGGTGCCGGCGACGGGATGGTGCGGGCGATCGACGGTGGTTACGACGGAGATTTAGAAGGCACTAAGTAAACCACACCTACATATGCAAACTAAGTGTTATTTTTGACCTCAAATTGCATATAAATCAAATACTAGCACATATATATATATATATATATATATATATATATATATATATATTTCCTCCCAAATTACCAAACTCACAAATTAGTAACTATATAAAGCATTGCAAGAGCTAATCTAGCAATGAGAGATGAAAGGACAAAGTTGCTAACCTTTGTGATCACTTGAATGGATGGGGGCCTTCAAATCTTGACAAATTTTGGGCAAAATGTGTGATGAGCTCGAGGGGAAGAGGAAGAACAGAGAGGAGAGGAGAGGGGAAAGGGGAAGAACAGAGCGAGCTGGACGAAGGGTTTATATGCAGGAGGACCTATAGTACCGGTTCGTGGCACGAACCGGTACTAAAGGTGCTGGAGGGGGCCCAGACTGACAACATCCTGCCACCACCCTCATTAGTACCAGTTCGTGGCACGAACCAGTGCTAAAGGTTAGCCACGAACCGGTACTAATGAGAGCGGCCCGGCTAGCCGTTGGAACCGGCACTAATGTATACATTAGTGCCGGCTCTAATACAAACCGGCACTAATGTGCTTCACGTTTGACCCTTTTTCTACTAGTGCTAGCTACTAGCTATGGACCCGAAGGTCTGAAGTAAACTACTCACACTTCATCGGAGGGGCTATGGTGTTAATGTAGAAGCCCTCCGTGGTAGATGCCCTCTCCGGCGGAGCTCCAGAACAGGCCCCAAGATGGGATCTCGTGGATACAGGAAGTTGCGGTGGTGGAATTAGGTTTTTTGGCTCCGTTTCTGGTCTATTGGGGGTACGTAGGTATATATAGGAGGAAGGAGTACGTTAGTGGAGCGTCAGGGGGCCCACAAGGCAGGGGGGCGCCCTCCACCCTCGTGACCACCTCTGGTGCTTCTTGGAGTAGGGTCCAAGTCTCCTGGATCACGTTCCCGAAGGTTTCATTCCGTTTGGACTCCGTTTGATATTCTGTTTCTCCGAAATACTGAAAAAGGCAAAAAACAGCAATTCCGGGCTGGGCCTCCGGTTAATAGGTTAGTCCCAAAAATAATATAAAAGTGGAAAATAAAGCCCATTATAGTCCAAAACAATAGATAAAGTAGCATGGAGCAATCAAAAATTATAGATACGTTGGAGACGTATCAGGCATCCCCAAGCTTAATTCCTGCTCGTCCTCGAGTAGGTAAATGATAAAAAGAGAATTTTTGATGCGGAGTGATACTTTGGCATAATTTAAATGTAAATCTTCTTAATCATGGTATGAATATTCAGATCCGAAAGATTCAAGACAAAAGTTCATATTGACATAGAAATAATAATACTTCAAGCATACTAATCAAAGTAATCATGTCTTCTCAAAATAGCATGGCAAAAGAAAGCTCATCCCTACAAAATCATATAGTTAGGCTATGCTTCATTTTCGTCACACAAAGATGTTCCCAACTTCTATACCCCCGATGACAAGCCAAGCAATTGTTTCATACTTAAATAATCTCAAACTTTTTCAACTTCACGCAATACATGAGCGTGAGCCATGGATATAGCACTATGGGTGGAATAGAATATGATGATGGGGATTGTGTGGAGAAGACAAAAAAGGAGGAAGTCTCACATCAACAAGGCTAATCAATGAGCTATGGAGATGCCCATCGATTGATGTTAATGCAAGGAGTAGGGATTTCCATGCAACGGATGCACTAGAGCTATGAAAGCTCAACAAAAGAAAACTAGTGGGTGTGCATCCAACTTGCTTGCTCATGAAGACCTAGGGCATTTTGAGGAAGCCCATCGTAGGAATATACAAGCCAAGTTTTATAATGAAAAATTCCCACTAGTATGAACAAGACAACTTATGAGACTCACTATATGAAAACACATGGTGCTACTTTGAAGCACAATATATGAGACTCACTACATGAAGAACAAGGTGCTACTTTGAAGCACAAGTGTGGAAAAAGAGATAGTAGCATTGCCCCTTTTTTTGGGCCTTTTTTCTTTTTGGCCTTTCTCTTTTTTTTGGGCAATGCTCTAATAATGATGATCATCACACTTCTATTGATTACAACATAAGGATTACAACTCGATACTAGAACAAGATATGACTCTATATAAATGCCTTCGGCGGTGTACCGGGATGGTGCAATGAATCAAGAGTGACATGTATGAAAAATAATGCATGGTGGCTTTGCCACAAATACGATGTCAACTACATGATCATGCAATGGCAATATGACAAAAATAAAGTATGTCATGATGATTATGAACGGAACGGTGGAAAGTTGCATGGCAATATATCTCGGAATGGCTATGGAAATGCCATAATAGGTAGGTATGGTGGCTGTTTTGAGGAAGATATAGGGAGGTTTAGGTGTGAAAGAGCGTATCATATCACGGGGTTTGGATGCATCGGCGAAGTTTGCACCAACTCTCAATGTGAGAAAGGGCAATGCACGGTACCGAAGAGGCTAGCAAAGGCGGAAAGGTAAAAGTGCGTATGATCCATGGACTCAACATTAGTCAAAAGAACTCATATACTTATTGCAAAAGTTTAGAAGCCATCAAAAATCAAGTACTACGCGCATGCTCCTAGGGGGATAGATTGGTAGGAAAAGACCATCGCTCGTCCCCGACTGCCACTCATAAGGATGCACAAGCCAGGTACACTTCATGTTTCAAATTTGTTACACAACTTTAACCATACGTGCATGCTACGGGATTTGCTAACTTCAACACAAGAATTTCTCAAATTCACAACTATTAAACTAGCACGACTTTGATTTTATCGCCTCCATATCTCAAAACAATTATCAAGCATCAAACTTATCTTTGTATTCAACGCACTCAAAAGAAAGTTTCACATATCTTGAATACCAAGTATATTAACATTAAGCAAATTACCATGCTATTAACGACTCTCAAAATAATCTAAGTGAAGCATGAGAGATCAAGTTTCTTTAAAACAAATCCACCACCGTGCTCTAAAAGATCTAAGTGAAGCACTAGAGCAAAAATTATCACGCTCAAAAGGATATAAGTGAAGCACTATGAGCAAAACTATCAAGCTCAAAAGATATAAGTGAAGAACATAGAGTATTCTAACAAATTCCAAATCATGTATGGCTCTCTCAAAAGGTGTGTACAGCAAGGATGATTGTAGTAGAATAACAAGCAAAGACACAAATAATACAAGACGCTCCAAGCAAAACACATATCATGTTGGTGAATAAAAATATAGCTCCAAGTAAATTACCGATGGAAGCGGACGAAAGAGGGGATGCCTTCCGGTGCATCCCCAAGCTTTGAATTTTTGGTGTCCTTGGATTATCTTGGGGGTGCCATGGGCATCTCCAAGCTTAGGCTCTTGCCACTCCTTGTTCCATAATCCATCAAAAGAATTCACAACACAAAACTCAACAGAAATCTCGTGAGCTCCGTTAGAGAAAGAAAACAAAATACTACTTCAAGGTACTGAAATGAACTCATTCTTTATTTATATTGGTGTTAAACCTACTGTATTCCAACTTCTCTATGGATTATAAACTATTTTACTAGCCATAGATTCATCAAAATAAGCAAACAACACACGTAGAACAGAATCTGTCAGAAACAGAACAGTCTGTAGAAATCTGTAACTAACGCAAACTTATGGAACTCTAAAAATTCTACCAAAATATGAAGTCCTGGAAAATTTGTTTATTGAACAGCATAAAAAAGAATCAATGCAAAAGCACGTTTCTGTGATTTATCATAACTAAATTCGTGCGCGCAAAGTTTCTGTTTTTCAGCAGAATCAAATCAACTATCATCGTAGGTTATCCTATAGGTTCTACTTGGCACAAACACTAAATAAACCATAAAACCACATCCAAACAGAAGGTAGATGGATTATTTATTCCTAAACATAAGCAAAAACAAAAAAACAAAAATAAAATTGGGTTGCCTCCCAACAACCGCTTTTCTTTAAAGCCTTTTTAGCTAGACATTGAGATTTCAATGATGCTCACATGAAAGACAAGAATTGAAGCACAAAGAGAGCATCATAAAACATGTGACAAACACGCTTAAGTCTAACATACTTCCTATGCATATGCTTCTTGTAAGCAAACAAATTATCAAGGCAAGCAAAAACTAGCATATGCAAGGAAGAACAAAGAGATAATAGCAATCTCAACATGACGAGAGGTAATTTAGTAACATGAAAATTTCTACAACCATATTTTCATCTCTCATAATAATTACATGTAGGATCATAAGCAAATTCAACAAAATAGCTATCACATAACCTATTTTCAACACGATCCACATGCATGCAAAGTTGACACTCTTCCAAGATAGTGGGATTAACATTAACTAAAGTCATGACCTCTCCAAACCCACTTGTATCAAAAACATCATAGGATTGATAAAAATCCAAATATGTGGGATCTAAAGTTGACACACTTCCAAAACCACTTTCAATAATATTGCAAAGACTATTATCAATCTTATATTCATGATGGGGCTTAAATAAATTTTCAAGATCAAAGGAAGAATCACCCCAATCATGATCATTGCAACAAATAGTAGTCATAGCAGAACTAGCATCCCCAAGAGTATGGTTTTGCATATTATTATCACAATTGACATCAAGAGAATTTATAGTAACATCATTGCAATCATGCTTTTTATTCAAAGATCTATCGTGAATCGCTTCATAAAATACTTCATCACAATTTTCAGATTCACAAAATTCAAGAAAAACCTCATAAAGATAATCTAGTGCACTTAACTCACTAGTAATAGGTTCATCATAATTGGATCTCTTAAAGAGATTAGCAAGTGGATGAGGATCCATAAACTTTTAGCAAGCAAAGATGCAAGTAAAAAGAAGGCACAAGCAAACATAAGATCGAACGGAAGAAGGGCGAATAAAACGGCAAGGGTGAAGTGGGGGAGAGGAAAACGAGAGGCAAATGGCAAATAATGTAATGCGAGAGATAGGGATTGCGATGGGTACTTGGTATGGTTGACTTGCTTGCATGAGCCTCCCCGGCAACGGCGCCAGAAATACTTCTTGCTACGTCTCGAGCTTGCGTTGGTTTTCCCTGAAGAGGAGAGGATGATGCAGCACAGTAGCGTAAGTATTTCCCTCAGTTTTTGAGAACCAAGGTATCAATCCAGTAGGAGGTCACGCGCAAGTCCCTCGTACCTGCACAAAATGATAGCTACTCGCAACCAACACGATTAGGGGTTGTCAATCCCTTCACGGTCACTTACGAGAGTGAGATCTGATAGAGATAATATTTTTGGTATTTTTGGTATAAAGATGCAAAGTAGAAAGTAAAGGCAAAGCAAGTAAATAAAGTGATGGAGATTGATATGATGAGAATAGACCCGGGGGCCATTGGTTTCACTAGTGGCTTCTCTCAAGAGCATAAGTATTCTATGGTGGGTGAACAAATTACTTTTGAGCAATTGATAGAATTGAGCATAGTTATGAGGTTATCTAGGTATGATCATGTATATAGGCATCACGTCCGAGACAAGTAGACCGAAACGATTCTGCATCTACTACTATTACTCCACTCATCGACCGCTATCCAACATGCATCTAGAGTATTAAGTTAAAAACAGAGTAACGCCTTAAGCAAGATGAGATGATGTAGAGGAATAAATTCATGCAATATGATAAATACCCCATCTTGTTATCCTCGATGGCAACAATACAATACGTGCCTTGCAACCCTTTCTGTCACTGGGTAAGGACACCGCAAGATTGAACCCAAAGCCATGCACTTCTCCCATTGCAAGAACTACCAATCTAGTTGGCCAAACCAAACGGATAATTCGAAGAGACTTGCAAAGATAACTCAATCATACATAAAAGAATTCAGAGAAGATTCAAATATTATTCATAGATAAGCTGGATCATAAACCCACAATTCATCGGTCTCAACAAACACACCGCAAAAAGAAGATTACATCGAATAGATCTCCACGAGAGAGGGGGAGAACATTGTATTGAGATCCAAAAAGAGAGAAGAATCCATCTAGCTACTAGCTATGGACCCGAAGGTCTGAAGTAAACTACTCACACTTCATCGGAGGGGCTATGGTGTTGATGTAGAAGCCCTCCGTGGTAGATGCCCTCTCCGACGGAGCTCCAGAACAGGCCCCAAGATGGGATCTCGTGGATACAGGAAGTTGCGGTGGTGGAATTAGGTTTTTTGGCTCCGTTTCTGGTCTATTGGGGGTACGTAGGTATATATAGGAGGAAGGAGTACGTCGGTGGAGCGTCAGGGGGCCCACGAGGCAGGGGGGCGCCCTCCACCCTCGTGACCGCCTCTGGCGCTTCTTGGAGTAGGGTCCAAGTCTCCTAGATCACGTTCGGTGAGAAGATCACGTTCCCGAAGGTTTCATTCCTTTTGGACTCCGTTTGATATTCTGTTTCTTCGAAATACTGAAAAAGGCAAAAAACAGCAATTCTGAGCTGGGCCTCCGGTTAATAGGTTAGTCCCAAAAATAATATAAAAGTGGAAAATAAAGCCCATTATAGTCCAAAACAATAGATAAAGTAGCATGGAGCAATCAAAAATTATAGATACGTTGGAGATGTATCAGCTACCTACAAAATTTTGCAACAAAAAAATACCTGTGCGTTGCCGTAGGATTAACAACAAACTGTAAATAACACACTAATGTTGGGGGGGGGGGTAGACGCATCTGTTGGGCCGGGCCGGGCTTTGGAGACGGGGCTACACCGAAAGCTTATGCAAGGAAGGGAAGTTGATTTTTTTCATGTAACACCTCTAAGGAGGGGTATAAAAATATTTTTTGAGAAAAGGTTGCTAGGTCTTTATTGATTAGCAAAAAGGTTCGCAGCAATTCCAATTGGGTCATGAGGAGTACCCAACACAAGTGCCTCCAACTGGGAGAGAAACACCGAACCTAGTTAGCCGGTGAGCTTCATAATTAGCAGCTCAAGGTTCGAAAGAAAAATTATTACAAGAGATAAAGGAAATAGATGTATCTAAAATCTCTCTAACAATAATGCCATAACCTCCTCCAGCTCTTTGATGTATATGGTGTACCACCTGCTTGCAATCTGAAGCAACTTGGAGATGTGACATTCCAAGGTCTTGCGCCAAAGAAAGACCCTCCCTGCAAGCAATTGCCTCTAAAGTTGGAGGATCAGTCATACCATGAATAACCAACATGGAGGAGCCCAAGTAATTGCCATCCCGGTCCCGACATACTGCAGCCGCCGTACCAACATTAAGGTCTGTTGAGATCCCAGCATCAACTTAATTTTTTATGATGCACTGCAATGGTGGGATCTAGTTGAACTTATGGTGACTTTGTTCAGGAGCTGCACTGGATGTTCTGGTTGCACATTAAGTTGATCTAGTTCTGCTTTGAAATTGACAACGAAAATATGAGTTGCATATTGATGACCCACAAGTATAGGGGATCTATCGTAGTCCTTTCGATAAGTAAGAGTGTCGAACCCAACGAGGAGCAGAAGGAAATGATAAGCGGTTTTCAGCAAGGTATTCTCTGCAAGTACTGAAATAAGTGGTAACAGATAGTTTTGTGATAAGATAATTTGTAACGAGCAACAAGTAACAAAAGTAAATAAAGTGCAGCAAGGTGGACCAATCCTTTTTGTTGCAAAGGACAAGCCTGGACAAACTCTTATAATAGGAAAAGCGCTCTCGAGGACACATGGGAGTATCGTCAAGCTAGTTTTCATCACGTTCATATGATTCGCGTTCGGTACTTTGATAATTTGATATGTGGGTGGACCGGTGCTTGGGTACTGCCCTTACATGGACAAGCATCCCACTTATGATTAACCTCTATTGCAAGCATCCGCAACTACAACAAAAGTATTAAGGTAAACCTAACCATAGCATGAAACATATGGATCCAAATCAGCCCCTTACGAAGCAACACATAAACTAGGGTTTAAGCTTCTGTCACTCTAGCAACCCATCATCTACTTATTACTTCCCAATGCCTTCCTCTAGGCCCAAATAATGGTGAAGTGTTATGTAGTCGACGTTCACATAACACCACTAGAGGTTAGACAACATACATCTTATCAAAATATCAAACGAATACCAAATTCACATGACTACTAATAGCAAGACTATTGGAAATATGCCCTAGAGGCAATAATAAATTAGTTATTATTATATTTCCTTGTTCATGATAATCGTTTATTATCCATGCTATAATTGTATTGATAGGAAACTCAGATACATGTGTGGATACATAGACAACACCATGTCCCTAGTAAGCCTCTAGTTGGCTAGCTCGTTGATCAATAGATGGTTACGGTTTCCTGACCATGGACATTGGATGTCGTTGATAATGGGATCACATCGTTAGGAGAATGATGTGATGGACAAGACCCAATCCTAAGCCTAGCACAAAGATCGTGTAGTTCGTATGCTAAAGCTTTTCTAATGTCAAGTATCATTTCCTTAGACCATGAGATTGTGCAACTCCCGGATACCGTAGGAATGCTTTGGGTGCACCAAACGTCACAACGTAACTGGGTGGCTATAAAGGTGCACTACAGGTATCTCCGAAAGTGTCTATTGGGTTGGAATGAATCGAGACTGGGATTTGTCACTCCGTGTAAACGAAGAGGTATCTCTGGGCCCACTCGGTAGGACATCATCATAATGTGCACAATGTGACCAAGGGGTTGATCATGGGATGATGTGTTACGGAACGAGTAAAGAGACTTGCTGGTAACGAGATTGAACAAGGTATCGGTATACCGACGATCGAATCTCGGGCAAGTACAATACCGTTAGACAAAGGGAATTGTATACGGGATCGAATGAGTCCTTGACATCGTGGTTCATCCGATGAGATCATCGTGGAACATGTGGGAGCCAACATGGGTATCCAGATCCCGCTGTTGGTTATTGACTGGAGAACGTCTCGGTCATGTCTACATGTCTCCCGAACCCGTAGGGTCTACACACTTAAGGTTCGATGACGCTAGGGTTATAAAGGAAGTTTGTATGTGGTTACCGAATGTTGTTCGGAGTCCCGGATGAGATCTCGGACGTCACGAGGAGTTCCGGAATGGTCCGGAGGTAAAGATTTATATATAGAAAGTTGTTGTTCGGGTTCCGGAAAAATTCGGGTTTTTTCGGTATTGTACCGGGAAGCTTCCAGAAGGTTCCGGAGGAATCCGGAGGGGTCCGGAGGTCCGGAAATTGTTCCACCACGTCCAATACAGTAGCATGGGTTGTAGGGGGGAGCCCTTGCCTTAATGGGCCAGGGGCACCAGCCCCCCCAAGGCCCATGCGCATGGGGAAGGAAAACCCTAAGGGGGAGGGCCTCCACTTGACTTGGGAGGCACTCCTCCCCCCCTTGGCCGCCGCCCCCTCCTCAAATTGGATCTGAGGGGCCAGCCCCCCTCTCCCTTGCCCCTATATATATTTGGGGGGTGGGAGGGCAGCCGCACCACAAGTTCTGGCGCAGCTCTCCCCTCTCCCAAGTACTCCTCTCTCGCGGTGCTTGGCGAAGCCCTGCAGGATTGCCACGCTCCTCCACCACCAACACGCCGTTGTGCTGCTTCTGGATGGAGTCTTCCTCAACCTCTCCCTCTCTCCTTGCTGGATCAAGGCATGGGAGACGTCACCGGGCTGTACGTGTGTTGAACGCGGAGGTGCCGTCCGTTCGGCACTAGGATCTTCGGTGATTTGGATCACGATGAGTACGACTCCTTCAACCCCGTTCTCTTGAACGCTTCCGCTTAGCGATCTACAAGGGTATGTAGATGCACTCTCCTTCCCCTCGTTGCTGGTTTCTCCATAGATAGATCTTGGTGACACGTAGAAAAATTTTGAATTTCTGCTACATTCCCCAACAGTGGCATCATGAGCTAGGTCTATTGCGTAGATTCTTTGCACGAGTAGAACACAAAGTAGTTGTGGGCGTTGATTTTGTTCAATATGCTTACCGTTACTAGTCCAATCTTGTTTCGACGGTATTGTGGGATGAAGCGGCCTGGACCGACCTTACACGTACTCTTACGTGAGACAGGTTCCACCGATTGACATGCACTTGGTGCATAAGGTGGCTAGCGGGTGCCAGTCTCTCCCACTTTAGTCGGAACGGATTTGATGAGAAGGGTCCTTATGAAGGGTAAATAGCAATTGGCATATCACGTTGCGGTTTTGCGTAGGTAAGAAACCTTCTTGCTAGAAACCCATAGCAGCCACGTAAAACATGCAACAACAATTAGAGGACGTCTAACTTGTTTTTGCAGGGTATGCTATGTGTTGTGATATGGCCAAGAAGAATGTGATGAATGATATGTGATGTATGAGATTGATCATGTTCTTGTAATAGGAATCACGACTTGCATGTCGATGAGTATGACAACCGGCAGGAGCCATAGGAGTTGTCTTTATATATTGTATGACCTGCGTGTCATTGAACAACGCCATGTAATTACTTTACTTTATTGCTAACCGGTAGCCATAGTAGTAGAAGTAATAAGTTGGCAAGACAACTTCATGGAGACACGATGATGGAGATCATGATGATGGAGATCATGGTGTCATGCCGGTGACGATGATGATCATGGAGCCCCGAAGATGGAGATCAAAAGGAGCAAAATGATATTGGCCATATCATGTCACTATTTGATTGCATGTGATGTTTATCATGTTTATGCATCTTGTTTACTTAGAACGACGGTAGTAAATAAGATGATCCCTTACAACAATTTCAAGAAGTGTTCTCCCCTAACTGTGCACCGTTGCTAAAGTTCGTCGTTTCGAAGCACCACGTGATGATCGGGTGTGATAGATCCTTACGTTCACATACAACGGGTGTAAGACAGTTTTACACATGCAAAACACTTAGGGTTAACTTGACGAGCCTAACATGTACAGACATGGCCTCGGAACACAGAGACCGAAAGGTCGAGCATGAGTCGTATGGAGGATACGATCAACATGAAGATGTTCACCGATGATGACTAGTTCGTCTCACGTGATGATCGGACACGGCCTAGTTGACTCGGATCATGTAATCACTTAGATGACTAGAGGGATGTCTATCTGAGTGGGAGTTCATAAGATGAACTTAATTATCCTGAACATAGTCAAAAGATCTTTGCAAAATATGTCGTAAGCTCGCGCTTTAGTTCCACTGTTTAGATATGTTCCTAGAGTAAATATAGTTGAAAGTTGACAGTAGCGATTATGCGGACAGTAGAAAGCTTATGTCCTTAGTGCACCGCTCAGTGTGCTGAACCCCAAACGTCGTTTGTGGATGTTGCGAACATCAGACATACACGTTTTGATAACTACATGATAGTTCAGTTAAACGGTTTAGAGTTGAGGCACCAAAGACATTCTCGAAACGTCGCGAAACATATGAGATGTTTTGAGGGCTGAAATTGAGATTTCAGGCTCGTGCCCACGTCAAGAGGTATGAGACCTCCGACAATTTTCTTAGCCTGCAAACTAAGGGAGAAAAGCTCAATCGTTGAGCTTGTACTCAGATTGTCTGAGTGCAACAATCACTTGAATCGAGTGGGAGTTGATCTTCCAGATGAGATAGTGATGTTTCTCCAAAGTCATTGCCACCAAGCTGCTAGAGCTTTGTGATGAGCTATAACATATCAGGGATAGATATGATGATCCTTGAAGTATTCGCGATGTTTGACACCGCGAAAGTAGAAATCAAGAAGGAGCATCAATTGTTGATGGTTGGTGAAACCACTAGTTTCAAGAAGGGCAAGGACAAGAAGGGATACTTCATGAAACGGCAAATCAGCTGCTGCTCTAGTGAAGAAACCCAAGGTTGAACCCAAACCCGAGACTAAGTGCTTCTGTAATAAGGGGAACAACCACTGGAGCAGAATTACCCTAGATACTTGGTAGATGAGAAGGCTGTCAAGGTCGATAGAAGTATATTGGATATACATTATGTTAATGTGTACTTTACTAGTACTCCTAGTAGCACCAGGGTATTAAGATACCGGTTCGGTTGCTAAGTGTTAGTAACTCGAAATAAAAGCTACGGAATAAACGGAGACTAGCTAAAGGTGAGCTGACGATATGTGTTGGAAGTGTTTCCAAGGTTGATGTGATCAAGCATCGCACGCTCCCTCTACCATCGAGATTTGGTGTTTGCGTTGAGCATAGACATGATTGGATTATGTCTATCGCAATACGTTTATTCATTTAAGGAGAATAATGGTTACTCTATTTATTTGAATAATACCTTCAATGGTCTTGCACCTAAAGGAATGGTTTATTGAATCTCGATCGTAGTGATACACATTTTCATGCCAAAAAGATATAAGATAGTAATGATAGTACCACTTACTTGTGGCACTGCCATGTAAGTCATATTGGTGTAAAACGCATGAAGAAGCTCCATGTTGATGGATCTTTGGACTCACTCGTTTTGAAAAGTTTGAGACATGCGAACCATGTCTATTGGTGTATACGCATGAAGAAACTCCATGCAGATGGATCGTTTGGACTCACTTGATTTTGAATCACTTGAGATATGCAAATCATACCACATGGGCAAGATGACTAAAAAGCCTCGTTTTTCAGTAAAATGGAACAAGATAGCAACTTGTTGGAAGTAATACATTTTGATGTGTGCAGTCCAATGAGTGCTGAGGCATGCAGTGAATATCGTTATGTTCTTACTTCACAGATGATTCAAGTAGATGTAGAGTATATTTACTTGATGAAACACAAGTCTGAATTATTGAATGGTTCAAGTAATTTCAGAGTGAAGTTGAAGATCATCCTGACAAGAGGATGAAATGTCTATGATATGATCATAGAGATGAGTATCTGAGTTACGAGATTTGGCACGCAATTAAGACATTGTGGAAATTGTTTCACAATTAATACCGCCTGGAACACCATAGTTTGATGGTGTGTCCGAACATCATAGTTGCACCCTATTGGATGTGGTGCGTACCATGATGTCTCTTATCAAATTACCACTATTGTTTATGGGTTAGGCATTAGAGACAACCACATTCACTTTAAATAGGGCACCACGTAATTCCGTTGAGATGACACCGTATGAACTATGGTTTAGAGAAACCTAAGCTGTCATTTCTTAAAGGTTTGGGGCTGCGACGCTTATGTGGAAAACTTTCAGGTTGATAAGCTCGAACCCAAAGCGAATAAAATGCATCTTCATAGGATACCCAAAACAGTTGGCTATACCTCCTAATTCAGATCCGAAAGCAATAGGGATTGTTTCTTGAATCGGGTCCTTTCTCGAGGAAAAGTTTGTCTCAAAAAGTTGAGTGGGAGGATGGTGGAGACTTGATATGGTTATTGAACCGTCACTACAACTAGTGTGTAGCAGGGCACAGGAAGTTGTTCCTGTGGCACCTACACCAATTGAAGTAGAAGCTTATGATAGTGATCATGAAACTTTGGATCAAGTCATCACCGTACCTCGTAGGGTGACAAGGATGCGTACTGCTTCAGAGTGGTATAGTAATCTTGTCTTGAAGGTCATGTTGCTAGACAACAATGAACCTACGAGCTATGGAGAAGCAACGGTGGGCCCAAATTCCGACAAATGGTTAGAAGCCATGAAATCCGAGATAGGATCCATGTATCAGAACAAAGCATGGACTTTGGTGGACTTGCCCGATGATCGGCAAGCCATTGAGATAAATGGATCTTTAAGAAGAAGACGGATGTGGATGGTGATGTCACCATCTATGAAGCTCGACTTGTGGCGAAGAGTTTTTCACAAGTTCAAGGAGTTGACTACGATGAGATTTTCTCATCCGTGGCGATGCTTAAGTCCGTCGGAATCATGTTAGCATTAGCTGCATTTATGAAATCTGGCAGATGGATGTCAAAACGAGTTTCCTTACCAGTCTTCGTAAGGAAAGGTTGTATGTGATACAATCCGAAAGTTTTTGTCGATCCTAAGGATGCTAAAAGGTATGCTGGCTCCAGCGATCCTTCTAAGGACTGGAGTAAGCATCTCGGAGTTGGAATGTACGTTTTGATGAGATGATCAAAGATTTTGGGTTTATACAAAAGTTTATGAGAAACTTTTATTTCCAAAGAAGTGAGTGGGAGCACTATAGAATTTCTGATGAGTATATGTTATTGGCATATTGTTGATCAAAAATGATGTAGAATTTCTGGAAAGCATATAGGGTTATTTGAAAAGTGTTTTTCAATGGAAAACCTGGATTAGGCTACTTGAACAATAAGCATCAAGATCTATAAGATAGATCAGAATGCTTAATAATACTTTCAAATGAGCACGTACCTTGACATGATCTTGAAGGTGTTCAAGATGGATCAGTCAACGAAGGAGTTCTTGCCTGAGTTGTAAGGTATGAAGTTAAGACTTAAAGCTCGACCACGGCAGAAGAGAGAGAAAGGACGAAGGTCGTCCCCTATGCTTTAGACGTAGGCTCTACAGTATGCTATGCTAAGTACCGTACCTGATGTGTGCCTTGCCACATTTCTGGCAAGAGGGTACAAAGGTGATCAAGGAGTGGATCACCAGACAGCGGTCAAAATTGTCCTTGGAGTAATAAGGACATGTTTCTCGATTATGGAGGTGATAAAGAGTTCGGCGTAAAGGGTTACATCGAGGCAAGCTTTAACACCTATCCGAATGACTCTGAGTAGCAAACCGGATACGTATAGTGGAGCAATCATTTGGAATAGCTCCAAGTGGAGCGTGGAAGCAACATTTACAATATGACCTAGAGATTTGTGAAGTACATACGGATCTGAATGTTGCAGACCCGTTGACTAAAACCTCTCTCACAAGCAAAACATGATCAAAACCCCAGAACTCATTGAGTCTTAATCACATGATGATGTGAACTAGTTTAATGACACTAGTAAACTCTTTGGATGTTGGTCACATGGTGATGTGACCTGTGAGTGTTAATCACATGGCGATGTGAACTAGATTATTGACTCTAGTGCAAGTGGGAGACTGTTGGAAATATGCCCTAGAGGCAATAATAAATTAGTTATTATTATATTTCCTTGTTCATGATAATCGTTTATTATCCATGCTATAATTGTATTGATAGGAAACTCAGATACATGTGTGGATACATAGACAACACCATGTCCCTAGTAAGCCTCTAGTTGACTAGCTCGTTGATCAATAGATGGTTACAGTTTCCTGACCATGGACATTGGATGTCGTTGATAACGGGATCACATCGTTAGGAGAATGATGTGATGGACAAGACCCAATCCTAAGCCTAGCACAAAGATCGTGTAGTTCATATGCTAAAGCTTTTCTAATGTCAAGTATCATTTCCTTAGACCATGAGATTGTGCAACTCCCGGATACCGTAGGAATGCTTTGGGTGTACCAAACGTCAGAACGTAACTGGGTGGCTATAAAGGCGCACTACAGGTATCTCCGAAAGTGTCTGTTGGGTTGGCACGAATCGAGACTGGGATTTGTCACTCCGTGTAAACGGAGAGGTATCTCTGGGCCCACTCGGTAGGACATCATCATAATGTGCACAATGTGACCAAGGGGTTGATCACGGGATGATGTGTTACGGAACGAGTAAAGAGACTTGCCGGTAACGAGATTGAACAAGGTATCGGTATACCGACGATCGAATCTCGGGCAAGTACAATACCGTTAGACAAAGGGAATTGTATACGGGATCGAATGAGTACTTGACATCGTGGTTCATCCAATGAGATCATCGTGGAACATGTGGGAGCCAACATGGGTATCCAGATCCCGCTGTTGGTTATTGACCGGAGAACGTCTCGGTCATGTCTACATGTCTCCCGAACCCGTAGGGTCTACACACTTAAGGTTCGATGACGCTAGGGTTATAAAGGAAGTTTGTATGTGGTTACCGAATGTTGTTCGGAGTCCCGGATGAGATCCCAGACGTCACGAGGAGTTCCGGAATGGTCCGGAGGTAAATATTTATATATGGAAAGTTGTTGTTCGGGTTCCGGAAAAAGTTCGGGTTTTTTCGGTATTGTACCGGGAAGCTTCCAGAAGGTTCCGGAGGATTCCGGAGAAGTCCGGAGGTCCGGAAATTGTTCCACCATGTCCAATACAGTAGCGTGGGATGTAGGGGGGTTCCCTAGCCTTAATGGGCCAGGGGCACCAGCCCCCCCAAGGCCCATGCGCATGGGGAGGGAAAACCCTAAGGGGGAGGGCCTCCACTTGACTTGGGAGGCACTCCTCCCACCCTTGGCCGCCGCCCCCTCCTCAGATTGGATCTGAGGGGGCCGGCCCCCCTCTCCCTTGCCCCTATATATATGTGGGGGGTGGGAGGGCAGCCGCACCACAAGTTCTGGCGCAGCCCTCCCCTCTCCGAAGTACTCCTCCTCTCTCGCGGTGCTTGGCGAAGCCCTACAGGATTGCCACGCTCCTCCACCACCACCACGCCGTTGTGCTGCTGCTGGATGGAGTCTTCCTCAACCTCTCCCTCTCTCCTTGCTGGATCAAGGCATGGGAGACGTCACCGGGCTGTACGTGTGTTGAACGCGGAGGTGCCGTCCGTTCGGCACTAGGATCTCCGGTGATTTGGATCACGATGAGTACGACTCCTTCAACCCCGTTCTCTGGAACGCTTCCGCTTAGCGATCTACAAGGGTATGTAGATGCACTCTCCTTCCCCTCGTTGCTGGTTTCTCCATAGATAGATCTTGGTGACACGTAGGAAAATTTTGAATTTCTGCTACGTTCCCCAACAAAGACTTCTCCCTTGTCCTCAGGAACAAACGTAACTACTCACAAAGCATATTCATGTTCATAATCAGAGGGGTAATAATGTGCATATAGGATCTGAACATATGATCTTCCACCAAATAAACCAACTAGCACCAACTACAAGGAGTAATCAACACTACTAGCAACCTACTAGCACCAATCCCGAACTTGGAGACAAGAATTGGATACAAGAGATGAACTAGGGTTTGGAGATGAGATGGTGCTGGTGAAGATGTTGATGGAGATTTCCCTCTCCCGATGAGAGGAGCGTTGGTGATGACGGTGGTGATGATTTCCCCCTCCCGGAGGGAAGTGTCCCCGGCAGAACGGCTCTGCCGGCGACCTAGATTGGTTCCGCCAAGGTTCCGCCTCGTGGAGGCGGAGTCTCGTCCCGAAAGGTTCTCTTCTATTTTTTTTCTCATCGAAAGACTTCATATGGGAGAAGATGGACGTTGGAGAGCCACCAGGGGGCCCACGAGGTAGGGGGGCGCACCCAGGGGGGCGCCCCCCACCCTCGTGAGCAGGGTGTGGGCCCCCTGGCCTTCATCTTTGGCGATGATTTTTCTTTATTTATTTTAAGGTGTTCCGTGGAGTTTCAGGACTTTTGGAGTTGCGCAGAATAGTCCTTCAATATTTGCTCCTTTTCTAGCCCAGAATTCCAGCTGCCGGCATTCTCCCTCTTCATGTAAACCTTGTGAAATAAGAGAGAATAGCCATAAGTATTGTGACATAACGTGAAATAACAGCCCATAATGCAATACATATCGATATACAAGCATGATGCAAAATGGACGTATCAACTCCCCCAAGCTTAGACCTCGCTTGTCCTCAAGCAAAAAGCCGATAACAATAAATATGTCCTCATGTTTAGGGGTAGAGGCGTCGATAAAAATAAAATACGGACATGAAGGCATCATGATTATTTCATAACAGCAACATAAAAAGGTTTTGTCATATGATTACTTATGTTCAAGTGATGATCTTTTCACAAAGCTAAAATATGGATCAGAATTTTATTGGGCACCAACAATTACAATCTCAGTCATTGAAGCAATTGCAATTTATCATAACATCGGAAAGAGTCTATGTCAGAGCTTAAAAGAAAGTCCACATACTCAACTATCACTTAGTGCTTCATAATTGGTAACACTCACGCGATACTTGTGGTTATGGAGTTTTAATCAGACACAGAGAAAGATAGGGGCTTATAATTTTGCCCCACAACCTTTTACCTCAAGGGTAATGTCAACAATAATAATTCACGCTCCCTCACATCCAATTAGATATATATATCATGTTCTTTCCAACATACTGAGCTTGCCAAAGGATAAAATGAAAAAGGAAGGGTGAAGATCACCGTGACTCTTGCATAAGGTAGAGGATAATAGTAAAAGATAGGCCCTTCGCAGAGGGAAGCAGAGGTTTTCATGCGCGTTTAGGGTTGATGCACAAAATCTTAATGCAAAAGAACGTCACTTTATATTGCCCCTTGCATGTGAACCTTTATTATGCAGTCCGTCGCTTTTATTGCGTCCACAACAAGTTCGTACAAAGCTTATTTCTCTGCACTAATAAGTCATGCATATTTAGAGAGCAATTTTTATTGCTTGCACCGATGACAACTTACTTGAAGGATCTTACTCAATCCATAGGTAGATATGGTGGAGTCTCATGGCAAAACTGGTTTAAGGGTATTTGGAAGCACAAGTAGTATTTCTACTTAGTGCTGAGAATTTGGCTAGCATGAGGGGGAAAGGCAAACTCAACACGGTAGAGGAACCATGACAACATACTTTATCTCAGATGTAAGAAAGCATAACTCATTATGATGTCTTCCCTGTCCAACCTCAACTCTTTAGCATGTCATATTTTAACGAGTGCTCCCAATCATAAAAGATGTTAATGATAATATATCTATATGTGAAACCTCTCTTTCCTTATTACTTCCTATTAATTGCAACGATGACCAAAGCTATATTTAATACTCCCAACAACTTTTAATCATCATACTTTTTCTATGTGAAGTCATTACTTTCACTAAGATCAATATGAACTCTTTGATTCTTTTTATTCTTTTTCTTCTAATCACCCCAGATCATGGCAAAATACTCAAGCCCTTGACTCAACACTAATCTTTATTATATAGCTCACTGACTCGATTACAAAGAAGGATCATAAAGCAAAACTCAAAACTAGATCATGCCATGACTTTATTCTACTAAATCAAGATACTACTAATAGGATCGAACTAAGAAAAACGGTAAAGATAGGAGTTGTGATGGTGATACGATACCAGGGCACCTCCCCCATGCTTGGCAGTTGCCAAGGGGAGTGCCCATACCCATGTGATTATTTCTCCTTCTTTGTTGTTGGCGTAATATTCTTAGCGATGATCCCCCTCAGAATACGGTTCTCCTCCTCGAGCTTATTGACCTGCTGCTTGAGGTCCATTATTTCCTTGCGAAGCTTTCCTGTAACGGCTAAAGCTCCTTGCACCCAAGGGTGTTGCATAGCTTCAGGAGAACCATAGATACTTCTCCTCATATTTTCATAGGAAAGAAATTTAACATTGGAAGGGATAACCGAGTTTGGAATAGCTGAGCTCTGTAGTTCCCCCATCATAAACCCAGCTCGGAAGCGAGAGGTGACTTCTTGATCTTCCATGGCATCTACTCTCATCAGGTCAGCCTCCATCACTTCCTCTGTTGCCAGACCAAAGTGGTCAGCGTCGCTGTTTGCCCTTGGTTCCGGTGCCGGGTTAGATACCCGGCTCTCCCCGACTGACTCTTGAGAAGACATCTTGCTCTTATCTGCAGCAGCAACAGCTCGAAACAAAAACAAAGGATATTTGCGTGATACGAGAGTCAAAACCTTCGGGAGTATATATAATGAATTTTTACCGACTAAAATACGTATCGTGCAAGGAAACGGAGTCCGGAGGGCACACGAGGTGCTCACGAGGTAGGGGGCGGGGCAGGGGGGTAGGGCGCACCCTCCACCCTCGTGGAGGCCTCATGTCCTCCCCGGACTGCTACTTATTTTTCTATTTTTCTAAATATTCCAAAACGGAGAAATATTGCCTTAAAAATTGTTTTGGAGTCGGTTTACTTACCGTACCACATACCTATTCCTTTTCGGAGTCGGGAACATTCTGGAAAGTGTCCCTTATGTATTCCTCCGGGGTTACGGTTTCAATAATATAGTTTCAACATTTATGGGATTACCTGAAATATAGTGTTTGATCCTTTGACCGTTTACCACCTTCGGATTTGTGCCCGCGAAGTTGTTGATTTTTATGGCACCGGAACGATAGACCTCCTCGATAACGTAGGGACCTTCCCATTTGGAGAGAAGTTTTCCTGCAAAAAATCTTAAACGAGAGTTGTATGGAAATACATAATCACCTACATTAAACTCACGCTTTTGTATCCTTTTTTCATGCCATCTTTTAACTTTTTCTTTAAACAACTTGGCATTTTCATAAGCTTGGGTTCTCCATTCATCAAGTGAGATAATATCAAATAACCTCTTCTCACCGGCAAGTTTGAAGTCATAGTTGAGCTCTTTAATAGCCCAATATGCCTTATGTTCTAGTTCGAGAGGTAAATGACATGCTTTTCCAGAAACCATTTTGTACGGAGACATACCCATAGGATTTTTGTACGCAGTTCTATAGGCCCATAATGCATCATTCAGCTTCTTGGACCAATTCTTTCTAGACCTATTGACAGTCTTTTGCAAAATTAATTTGAGCTCTCTATTGCTCAATTCTACCTGACCGCTAGACTGCGGGTGATATGGAGATGCAATGCTATGATTAACGTCGTATTTGGCAAGCATCTTACGGAAAGCACCATGAATAAAGTGTGAACCACCATCAGTCATTAAGTATCTAGGGACTCCAAACCTCGGAAAAATAACTTCCTTAAGCATTTTAACAGAAGTGTTATGATCAGCACTACTAGTTGGAATAGCTTCTACCCACTTAGTAACATAATCAACAACAACTAAAATATGAGTGTAACCATTAGAGGCAGGAAAAGGTCCCATATAATCAAAGCCCCAAACATCAAATGGCTCAATAACAAGTGAATAATTCATAGGCATTTCTTGACGTCTACTGATATTACCAATTCTTTGACATTCATAGCAAGATAAAACAAACTTACGGGCATCCTTGAAGAGAGTAGGCCAATAAAAACCGGATTGCAATACCTTATGTGCAGTTCTATCTCCAGCGTGGTGTCCTCCATAAGCCTCGGAGTGACACTTGCGTAGGATCTGTTCCTGTTCATGCTCAGGTACACAACGTCTAATAACACCATCTACTCCTTCTTTATAAAGATGTGGGTCATCCCAAAAGTAATGTCGCAAGTCATAGAAAAACTTTTTCTTTTGTTGGTAAGTGAAGCTAGGCGGTATAAATTTAGCAACAATATAATTAGCATAATCACCATACCATGGAGTGCTACGAGAAGTACTTATGACATTTAATTGCTCATCAGGAAAGCTATCATCAATAGGTAGTGGGTCATCAAGAACATTCTCTAGCCTAGACAAGTTGTCTGCAACGGGGTTCTCAGCTCCTTTTCTATCAACAATATGTAAATCAAATTCTTGAAGAAAGAGAACCCATCTAATGAGTCTAGGTTTTGCATCTTTCTTTTCCATAAGATATTTAATAGCAGCATGATCTGTATGAATAGTTACTCTAGAATCAACAATATAGGGTCTGAATTTATCACAAGCGAATACAACTGCTAAAAGTTCCTTTTCAGTAGTAGCATAATTTCTTTGAGCATTGTCTAAAGTCTTACTAGCATAATGGATAACATTCAATTTCTTATCAACTCTTTGCCCTAGAACAGCACCTACAGCATAATCACTAGCATCACACATAATTTCAAAGGGTGGCTGAACAACAGGTGCAGAGACTAATGCTTTCTTAAGTATTTCAAATGCTTCTACACAATCATCATCAAAGACAAATGGTACATCTTTTTGTAATAAATTAGTCAGAGGCCGAGTGATTTTTGAGAAGTCCTTAATGAACCTCCTATAAAATCCGGCGTGACCAAGGAAACTTCTTATACCTTTGATGTCCTTGGGACATGGCATCTTTTCAATAGCATCAACCTTGGCTTTATCAACTTGAATACCTCTTTCAGAAACTTTGTGCCCCAAGACGATACCTTCATTCACCATAAAGTGGCACTTTTCCCAATTCAAGACAAGATTAGTTTCTTCACATCTCTGCAAAACTCAAGCAAGATTGCTCAAGCAATCATCAAAAGAGGAACCATAGACGGAAAAGTCGTCCATGAAAACCTCACAAATTTTCTCACAAAAGTCAGAGAATATAGCCATCATGCATCTTTGAAAGATAGAAGGTGCATTACATAAACCAAAAGGCATACGTCTATAAGCAAAAGTACCAAAAGGGCATGTAAAAGTAGTCTTTGATTGATCTTTAGCCGACACAGGTATTTGATAGAAACCAGAATAACCATCTACAAAGCAATAATGTGTATGTTTGCATAATCTTTCTAGCATTTGATCAATAAAAGGTAAGGGGTAATGATCTTTCTTAGTAGCCTTATTTAATTTGTGGAAATCAATTACCATCCTATAACCTGTGATAATTCTTTGCGGAATCAATTCATCTTTATCATTAGGGACAACAGTAATACCTCCCTTCTTAGGGACACATGGACATGACTTACCCACTGACTATCAGCAACGGGATAAATTATACCTGCCTCCAGAAGGTTGAGTATTTCTTTTCTTACCACTTCTTTCATTTTAGTATTCAAACGTCGTTGAGGATCACGAACCGGTTTGGCATCCGCTTCCGAATTTATTTTATGTTGACATAGAGTGGGACTGATGCCCTTAAGATCATCCAGAGTATATCCAATAGCGGCGCGGTGCTTTTTCAGAGTTTTCAATAGTCTTTCTTCTTCATGCTCTGAAAGGTTAGCGCTAATAATGACAGGATATATTTTCTTTTCATCAAGATAAGCATATTTAAGATTATCAGGCAACGGTTTAAGCTCAAACACGGGATCACCCTTGGGTGGAGGAGGATCCCCTAGGATTTCAACAGGCAAATTGTGCTGAAGAATAGGTTCCTGTTTAAAGAATACTTCATCTATTTCCCTTCTTTCATTCATGAACATATCATTTTCATGGTCTAGCAAATAGTGTTCTAAAGGATCACTAGGAGGTACAGCAATAGAAGCAAGACCAATAATTTCATCCTTACTAGGCAATTCTTCCTCACGATGTTGTTTACTAAATTTAGAGAAATTAAACTCATGAACCAAATCATCAAAGACAACAGTAACAACATTCTTTTTGCAATCTATCGTAGCATTAACAGTACGCAAGAAGGGTCTACCAAATATAATGGGACAAAAGCTATCTTGTGGAGAACCAAGAACAAGAAAATCAGCGGGATATTTGGTTTTCCCACACAAGACTTCAACATCTCTAACAATTCCCATTGGAGATATAGTATCTCTATTGGCAAGTTTAATTGTAACATCAATTTCTTCTAACTCAGCAGGTGCAATCTCGTGCATAATTTCTTTGTATAAGCCAATGGGTATAACACTAGCACTAGCACCCATATCACATAAGCCATGATAACAATGATCTCCTATTTTAACAGAAATAACAGGCACGCCTACCACAGGTCTATGTTTATCTCTATCACAGGGTTTAGCAATTCTAGCAGTTTCACCAATGAATTGAATAAAATGCCCATCAATATTATCAGACAAGAGATCTTTAACAATAGCAATATTGGGTTATACTTTGACTTGCTCAGGGGGTGTATAAGTCCTAGTATTGCTTTTACGAACAACAGTTGAAGCTTTAGCATGATCCTTCATTCTAACAGGGAAAGGGGGTTTCTCAACATAAGAAGTAGGAACAATAGGATCATTATAAGTGACAATATTTTCTTCAACTTTAATAGGTGCAACTACTTTTACTTCTAAGGGAGGATGATATTTAAACCACTTCTCCTTGGGGAGATCAACATAAGTAGCAAAAGATTCACAGAAAGAAGCTACTATCTCAGAGTCAACTCCATATTTAGTGCTAAACTTACGGAAAATGTCGGTGTCCATAAAAGATTTAACACAATCAAACTTAGGTGTCATACCTAACTCCTTACCATCGTTGAGGTCCCAATATTCAGAGTTGCGTTTAATTCTATCCAATAAATTCCATCCAAATTCAATAGATTTCATCATAAAAGAGCCAACACAAGAAGTATCGAGCATGGTGCGATTATTATCAGAAAGACGAGCATAAAAATTCTGGAGAATTGTCAATTTTGAGAGCTCATGATTGGGGCATGAATATAACATTGATTTAAGCCTCCCCCAAGCTTGAGCGATGCTTTCTCCTTCGCGAGGCCAAAAATTATATATATAATTGCGATCACGATGAACAAGATGCATAGGGTAATACTTTTGATGAATTTCCTATTTCAATCTTTTATAGTTCCATGATCTCGTATCATCACATAGCCTATACCATGTCAATGCGTCTCCCTCCAAAGATAAAGGGAAAGCCTTCCTCTTAACAACATCATCGGGTATACCTGCAAGCTTAAATAGTCCACAAATATCATCCACAAAGCGTAGATGTTCGTCGGGATGCTTTGTTCCATCTCCTGCAAAAGTGTTAGATAGCAGTTTTTCCATCATACCCGAAGGAATCTCAAAAGAAGTTTCATTTTCAATAGGTTCAGTAGGTTGAGTAGGTTGAGGAGCAACTCTTTGCTCTACTAGACGGGGTGAAGATACCCCGAACAAGCCCCTCAAACAATTACTTTCCATACTAACAAGTGACCGAAAATTTCAGCACACTAAATAAATTTTTCCTTACCAAATTCCACCTACCAAATGTGCTTCACTCCCCGGCAACAGCGCCAGAAAAGATTCTTGATGACCGACAAGTATAGGGGATCTATCGTAGTCCTTTCGATAAGAAAGAGTGTCGAACCCAACGAGGAGCAGAAGGAAATGATAAGCGGTTTTCAGCAAGGTATTCTCTGCAAGTACTGAAATAAGTGGTAAGAGATAGTTTTGTGATAAGATAAATTGTAATGAGCAACAAGTAACAAAAGTAAATAAAGTGCAGCAAGGTGTCCCAATCCTTTTTGTAGCAAAGGACAAGCCTGGACAAACTCTTATAATAGGAAAAGCGCTCCCGAGGACACATGGGAGTATCGTCAAGCTAGTTTTCATCACGCTCATATGATTCGTGTTCGGTACTTTGATAATTTGATATGTGGGTGGACCGGTGCTTGGGTACTGCCCTTACTTGGACAAGCATCCCACTTACGATTAACCTCTATTGCAAGCATCCGCAACTACAACAAAAGTATTAAGGTAAACCTAACCATAGCATGAAACATATGGATCCAAATCAGCCCCTTACGAAGCAACACATAAACTAGGGTTTAAGCTTCTGTCACTCTAGCAACCCATGATCTACTTATTACTTCCCAATGCCTTCCTCTAGGCCCAAATAATGGTGAAGTGTTATGTAGTCGACGTTCAGATAACACTACTAGAGGTTAGACAACATACGTCTTATCAAAATATCAAACGAATACCAAATTCACATTACTACTAATAGCAAGACTTCTCCCTTGTCCTCAGGAACAAACGTAACTACTCACAAGGCATATTCATGTTCATAACTAGAGGGGTAATAATGTGCATATATGATCTGAACATATGATCTTCCACCAAATAAACCAACTAGCATCAACTACAAGGAGTAATCAACACTACTAGCAACCTACTAGCACCAATCCCGGATTTGGAGACAAGAATTGGATACAAGAGATGAACTAGGGTTTGGAGATGAGATGGTGCTGGTGAAGATGTTGATGGATATTGCCCTCTCCCGATGAGAGGAGCGTTGGTGATGATGATGGTGATGATTTCCCCCTCCCGGAGGGAAGTGTCCCCGGCAGAACAGCTCTGCCGGAGCCCTAGATTGGTTCCGCCAAGGTTCTGTCTCGTGGCGGCGGAGTCTCATCCCGAAAGGTTCTCTTCTATTTTTTTCTCATCGAAAGCCTTCATGGGAGAAGATGGACGTTCATCTTTGGCGATGATTTTTATTTATTTATTTTAAGGTGTTCCGTGGAGTTTCAGGACTTCTGCAGTTGCGCAGAACAGTCCTTCAATATTTGCTCCTTTTCCAGCCCAGAATTCCAGCTGCCGGCATTCTCCCTCTTCATGTTAACCTTGTAAAATAAGAGAGAATGGCCATAAGTATTGTGACATAACGTGAAATAACAGCCCATAATGCAATAAATATCGACATAAAAGCATGATGCAAAATGGACGTATCACATATGGACTCTAGTTTATCCCTTCATGGATCAACTTCCTCCTAGCATACCAAATAGCCCACAAAGTTACTGTCATTCTTGTCAACTCCTGATGATTCAGACCTCCATCATGGAAAATAACCAGGCATGGGCTGAAGGTTCGGACGTAGCTATCATATGCTCCAGCAGATAATGAGATGATTTGGCTCTTTTAGTTTGGAAACAATCAAAGAGACATAACGGTGATAATAAAACAGAGAAAGTTAGAAAAAGAAAGATGGAAAAAATGCAAGTTTGATTTGCCCGATAGAGATAAACCTTGAGAAAAATTATAGTAAAAGAAGGAACGTACGGATCTCTTGCTTTATTTGGCCAACCCTTTTGCATCATAGTTTTATCCATGGTTCGTTAGTATTGGTGAAAGAAATCAAATAGATAGAAGGAAAGTGTAAGTTGCAAATAATGCAAGAATAATAAAGAGGAATGTGCCCAGGTAAGAATTAACAAAAATAGGAAATCCAGCCTGGTTTGTTTTAGTTTCGAAAGTTTTGTTGCGACTTGATCGACATCCTCTTTATCTAAGAGAGAGATCAAGGCAAGAATAAAAACATTGCAACTTGTGCCACATGAAATCTAGCAAGTTGAGAGTTTTAAGGAAAAAAATGCTTATCAGGCCCAATTAACACAAATTCATTAATGCCTAAAAATCGTCCGGTTTTCTCTTGTCCAATCCGGGTCTCACCCACAACTGCATGCAATTAACTGCCTACATAAATTAGGTGCCCCTAAAAAAATGTAGTGAATTAAGGGCCTGTTTGGGACTACTTCGCTTCACCAAAATCAGTTCCGCTCCACTAAATTCATTCTGGAGCAGTTTCATCTAGAAGTTGTAGCACTACCAAAGAGAATGTTTGGCTTCCATCTAGTCCCAGCTTCAAGAATAAGAAATTTGGTTGAAAGGATCTATTTAATTGGTTGAGGGGGGAGAAACGAAGGGGTATCCACTTACTAATGGTAGTGGTGTGGGTAATACATAAGTCAGCCTGAAGCCACCATCTAGGCAGCACCTGTTGGTACTCCTATCCTATTCATGAAGGTGTGCCGAATATCCGGGCCTAATACCAAACGGTGAAGGAAATATGCCCTAGAGGCAATAATAAAGTTATTATTTATTTCCTTATTTCATGATAAATGTTTATTATTCATGCTAGAATTGTATTTACCGGAAACATAATACATGTGTGAATACATAGACAAACATAGTGTCACTAGTATGCCTCTACTTGACTAGCTCGTTAATCAAAGATGGTTAAGTTTCCTAACCATAGACATGAGTTGTCATTTGATTAACGGGATCACATCATTAGGAGAATAATGTGATTGACTTGACCCATTCCGTTAGCTTAGCACTTGATGGTTTAGTATGTTGCTATTGCTTTCTTCATGACTTATACATGTTCCTATAACTATGAGATTATGCAACTCCCGTTTATCGGAGGAACACTTTGTGTGCTACCAAACGTCAGAACGTAACTGGGTGATTATAAAGGTGCTCTACAGGTGTCCCCGAAGGTACTTGTTGGGTTGGCGTATTTCGAGATTAGGATTTGTCACTCCGATTGTCGGAGAGGTATCTCTGGGCCCACTTAGTAATGCACATCACTATAAGCCTTGCAAGCATTGTAACTAATGAGTTAGTTGCGGGATGATGTATTACAGAATGAGTAAAGAGACTTGCCGGTAACGAGATTGAAACCGACGATCGAATCTCGGGCAAGTAACATACCGATGACAAAGGGAACAACATATGTTGTTATGCGGTTTGACCGATAAAGATCTTCGTAGAATATGTAGGAGCCAATATGAGCATCCAGGTTCCACTATTAGTTATTGATCGGAAACGAGTCTCGATCATGTCTACATAGTTCTCGAACCCGTAGGGTCCGCACGCTTAAGGTTTCGATGACAGTTATATTATGAGTTTATGAGTTTTGATGTACCGAAGATTGTTCGGAGTCCCAAATGTGATTACGGACATGACTAAGAGTCTCGAAATGGTCGAGACATGAAGATTGATATATTGGATGCCTATATTTGGATATCGGAAGTGTTCCGGGTGAAATTGGGATTTTACCGGAGTACCGGGAGGTTACCGGAACCCCCAGGGGCTTAATGGGCCTACATGGGCCTTAGTGAAAATAGAGGGCAGCAAGGGGAGTGTGGGGCGCGCCCTCCCAAGGCCCAAACCGAATTGGTTTAGGGCAAGGGGGGCCGGCCTGCCTCTTTCCTTCTCCTCCTCTCCCTTTCCTTCCCCCCTTCTCCTAGTCCAACAAGGAAGGAGGGAGTCCTACTCCCGGTGGGAGCAGGACTCCCCATGTCGCACCCCCTCCTAGACCGGCCGCCCCTCTCCCCTTGCTCATTTATATACGGGGGCAGGGGGCACCTCTAGACACAACAATTGATCTCTTGATCTCTTAGCCGTGTGTAGTGCCCCCTCCACCATCGTCCTCCTCGATAATATTGTAGCGGTGCTTAGGCAAAGCCCTGCAACGGTAGAACATCAAGATCATCACCACGCCGTCGTGCTGACAGAACTCTCCCTTGACACTCGGTTGGATCAGAGTACGAGTGACGTCATCGAGCTGAACGTGTGCTAGAACTCGGAGGTGCCGTAGTTTCGGTGCTTGATCGGTCGGGCCATGAAGACGTATGACTACATCAACCACATTGTTCTAACGCTTCCGCTTTCGGTCTACGAGGGTACATGGACAACACTCTCCCCTCTCGTTGCTATGCATCACCATGATCTTGCGTTTGCGTTGGAAATATTTTGAAATTACTACGTTCCCCAACAGTGGTATCAGAGCCAGGTTTTATGCGTAGATGTTATATGCATGAGTAGAACACAAGTGAGTTGTGGGCGATACAAGTCATACTGCTTACCAGCATGTCATACTTTCGTTCGGCGGTATTGTTGGCTGAAGCGGTCCGGACTGACATTACGCGTACGCTTACGCGAGACTGGTTCTACCGACGTGCTTTGCACATAGGTGGCTGGCGGGTGTCAGTTTCTCCAACTTTAGTTGAACCGAGTATGGCTATGCCCGGTCCTTGCGAAGGTTAAAACATCACTAACTTGACGAACTATCGTTGTGGTTTTGATGCGTAGGTAAGAACGGTTCTTGCTCAGCCCGTAGCAGCGACGTAAAATTTTCAACAACAAAGTAGAGGACGACGTCTGACTTGTTTTTGCAGGGCATGTTGTGATGTGATAGGGTCAAGACGTGATGCTATATTTTATTGTATGAGATGATCATGTTTTGTAACCGAGTTATCGGCAACTGGCAGGAGCCATATGGTTGTCGCTTTATTGTATGAAATGCAATCGCCCTGTAATTTCTTTACTTTATTATTAAGCGGTAGGGATAGTCGTAGAAGCAATAGTTGGTGAAACGACAACGATGCTACGATGAAGATCAAGGTGTCGCGCCGGTGACGATGGTGATCATGACGGTGCTTCGGAGATGGTGATCACAAGTACAAGATGATGATGGCCATATCATATCACTTATATTGATTGCATGTGATGTTTATCCTTTATGCATCTTATTTTGCTTTGATTGAAGGTAGCATTTTAAGATGATCTCTCACTAATTATCAAGAAGTGTTCTCCCTGAGTATGCACCGTTGTGAAAGTTCTTCGTGCTGAGACACCACGTGATGATCGGGTGTGATAGGCTCTACGTTAAAATACAACGGGTGCAAAACAGTTGCACACGCGGAATACTCAGGTTAAACTTGACGAGCCTATTATATACAGATATGGCCTCGGAACATGGAGACCGAAAGGTCGAGCATGAATCATATAGTAGATATGATCAACATAGTGATGTTCACCATTGAAAACTACTCCATCTCACGTGATGATCGGACATGGTTTAGTTGATTTGGATCAGGTGATCACTTAGATGACTAGAGAGATGTCTGTCTAAGTGGGAGTTCTTAAGTAATATGATTAATTGAACTTAAATTTATCATGAACTTAGTCCTAGTAGTATTTTGCAAATTATGTTGTAGATCAATAGCTCGCATTGTTGCTTTTATATGTTTATTTTGATATGTTCCTGGAGAAAATTGTGTTGAAAGATGTTAGTAGCAATGATGCGGATTGGATCTGTGATCTGAGGTTTATCCTCATTGCTGCACAGAAGAATTATGTCCTTAATGCACCGCTAGGTGACAGACCTTTTGCAGGAGCAGATGCAGACGTTATGAACGTTTGGCTAGCTCAATATGATGACTACTTGATAGTTTAGTGCACCATGCTTAACGGCTTAGAATCAGGATTTCAAAGACGTTTTGAACGTCATGGACCATAGGAGATGTTCCAGGAATTGAAGTTAATATTTCAAGCAAATACCCGAGTTGAGAGATATGAAGTCTCCAACAAGTTCTATAGCTAAAAGATGGAGGAGAATCGCTCAACTAGTGAGCATGTGCTCAGATTGTCTGGGTACTACAATCGCTTGAATCAAGTGGGAGTTAATCTTCCAGATAAGATAGTGATTTACAGAGTTCTCTAGTCACCATCACCAAGTTACTAGAACTTCGTGATGAACTATAGTATGCAAGGGATGACGAAAACGATTCCCGAGCTCTTCGTGATGTTGAAATCGACGAAGGTAGAAATCAAGAAAGAGCGTCAAGTGTTGATGATTGACAAGGCCACTAGTTTCAAGAGAAGGGCAAAGGGAAAGAAAGGGAACTTCAACTAGAATGACAAGCAAGCTGTCACTCATGCGAAGAAGCCCAAAGCTGTACCAAAGCCTAAAACCGAGTGCTTACACTGCAAAGGAAATGGTCACTCGAAGCGGAAATTCCCTGTATATTTGGTGGATAAGAAGGATGGCAAATTGAACAAGGGTATATTTGATATACAGGTTATTGATGTGTGCCTTACTAGTGTTTATAGTAGCACCTGAGTATTTGATAATTGTTCGGTTGCTGAGATTAGTAACTCGAAACAGGAGTTACAGAACAAACAGAGACTAGTTGAAGGGGAAGTAACGATGAATGTTGGAAGTAGTTCCAAGATTCATATGATCATCATCACACACTCCCTATATTTTCGAGATTAGTGTTAAACCTAAATAAATGTTATTTGGTGTTTGCGTTGAGCATAAATATGATAAGATCATGTTTATTGCGATACGATTATTCATCTAAGATAGAGAATAAATTATTATTCTGTTTACATGAATAAAACCTTCTATGGTCATACACCCAATGGTGATGGTTTACTGAATCTTGATCATAGTGATACACATATTCATAATGTTGATGCCAAAAGATGCAAAGTTAATAATGATAGTGCAACTTATTTGTGGCACTGCCGTTTGGGTCATATCGGTGTAAAGCGCATGAAGAAACTCCATAAAGATGGATTTTCGGAATCACTTGGTTATGAATCATTTGATGCTTGCGAACCGTGCCTTTTTGGCAAGATGACTAAAACTCTGTTCTCCGGAACAACAGAACGAGCTACTAACTTGTTGGAAATAACACATACCGATGTATGCTGTCCAATGAGTGTTGATGCTCGCGGTGGGTTTCATTATTTTCTGACCTTCACAGATGATTTGAGCAGATATGCGTATATCTACTTAATGAAGCACAAGTCTGAAACATTTGAAAAGTTCAAAGAATTTCAGAGTGAAGTGGAGAATCATCGTAACAAGAAAATAAAGTTTCTACAATTTGATCGTAGAGAAGAATATTTGAGTTACGAGTTTGGCCTTCATTTTAAACAATGTGGAATAGTTTCACAGTTCACGCCACATGGAACCCCACAGCGTAATGGTGTGTTCAAACGTCATAACCACACTTTATTGGATATGGTGCGATCTATGATGTATCTTACCGATTTACCACTATCGTTTTGGGGTTATGCATTAGATATAGCTACATTCACTTTAAATAGGGCACCATCTAAATCCGTTGAGACGACACCGTATGAACTATGGTTTAGCAGTAAACCTAAGCTGTTGTTTCTTAAAGTTTGGGGTTGCAATGCTTATGTGAAAAAGGTTTCAACCTGATAAGCTCGAACCCAAATCGGAGAAGTGCGTCTTCATAGAATACCTAAAGGAAATTGTTGGGTACACCTTCTATCATAGATCCGAAGGTGTCGGTTCAATATCCGGCGTATCTCGTAGTAGGGGTCCTAAGCTAGGCGTCTTGTAGCGATGGTAACACGGACACGGGATTTTACCTAGGTTCGGGCCCTCTCAATGGAGGTAAAACCCTACGTCCTGCTTTTGATTGTATTCATATGGGGTATAGTACAGAGTACATGTATCTACCATGAGATGATAGTAATGAATATGAGATTGTCTATTGACTAGCCTGGCCTCGATTTATATAAGACACCGGAGGCCTAGGGTTTAGGAGAGTCCTTGTCTTGGGCGCCAAGTCTTGTGGAGTCCTCCTTGTATGCGGCAGGGGTTGTCCGAACTGGCCCATGAGTATACGGCCATGGGGGTCCTCGGCCAAATCCAACTAATTGGGAGACGACATGGTGAGTACCCCCTAGTCCAGGACACCGTCAGTAGCTCCCTAAACCGGTCTTCAAGTTGGGGACACTCCTCGATTCTTCCGAACTGTTCTTCCTCTTCGGTTGTCGGTCTTGAAAACTGGTTCAATAAATCTTCTCATCTTCGATCTTGAGGATCGCCGAAGTGCATCCAAATAGTTTACACGTCGGGTAACCGAGGAGCCCCTTGTTATTTTTATGCCACACCTCGGGTTTGGAGTTGTTCTCGGGCGGCAGTGTCCTCTTGCGTCCGAGCTCCAACACCGGACTGCACTCGAGGTATCTTTTGCAGCCGAGCACCAACGCCGGACCGCTTCCGAGCTCCAACGCCGGAATGTATCCAAGCTCCACCACCGGAATGTATCCGAGCTCTACCGCCGGACTATGTCCAAGCTCCAACGCCGGACTGTATCTGAGCTCCAACGCTGGACTATGTCCAAGCTCCAACGCCGGACTATGTCCAAGCTCCAACGCCGGACTGCGTTCGAGGTGTCATAGATCACCTTGGTTCAAAAAAGGTTGAAGGAGCTTAGCCGAGCTTAATGTCGGAAACGCCCTCTACGGAGCGAGCCACTGGCGTCCGAGCTTTATGCCGGACTGCTTCTGGGGTGTCTATTGTAGTCGAGCACCAACGCCGGATTGTATCCGAGGTGGTGCACCACCTCGGCCATGGGCTGTAATTTATGAATTTAATTCCGAATTATGCAATGTAATCTCTGCCGAGATGTATAGCCAGTAGCCCTCACGGTGCATGTTGGCCTAATATCCGGGATGCACCTGAAGGAAAAAAATCAAAACGCTGACCCTAGTAGCCCCTAAGACTCAGGTCGATTCATAAAATCAGCCTGAGGATCGATTCCCAGCTTGGCAGCATACTTAGGAATAGAAACACGGTGTGCAAAGTCCTCGAGACTCAGGTCGGGTGTAGCCGACCAACCCGAGGATAATAATCTCCTCGAAAACTATATTGCATTTAAATTTTTTGCATTGGATTATCAATGCAGTAGCCCCCGAGACACTGGTCGGGTGGCAACACCAGATCAGGGGATCGATGTGCCCCTTTAATATTTGTAAATAATGAGCACGAAGCCCAGTAGCCCCCGAGCCTTAATGTGGGCACGGGTGGCCGAATTAACGATCGATATTCAGAGTAAAATCGCAGATTATGTGTAATGTTTCTATGTATCCAAGTACTTTACATCATTATTTTGACTCCATTGCGACCGTTTATCAGTTGAAAGTGGCCCATCGTCGGATTCTACCCCTTGGTAGATACTACGTAGGGTGTTTCCGCACTAACAGAACAACCCTTAGCCGACGTCTCGGTGCCCGGAGGCGGTTATGTTAGCAGAAATGAGTCAAACAGATATGCGGGCTTTAGAACATTCACTTAGTCATAGGAGCTTAAAGTTGGGAGGCCAGCAAGTAGCCCCCCGGTTAGTGTTCGGCGACAGCCGAGGTCAAGCCGTAAACACTTCGGCCAAAGTTATGAACGGACCGCATTTAATACAGTCATCGGACCGCTGACCAGTTTACTTTTATTGTGACAGTCAGTTTTCGGCTTTCTCCACTGAGGTGCTTAACCATGCGAGCTGGAAGCACAATCGCAGTGGTTCTCCCCTTGCATATCTAGCCGAACAAAGCGGAACGTAGGAGGCAAGCACAGGAGCCGGACAACCCAACTATTGAGCGAAGACACAATTCGAAACTTATGCATATATAGCAATATCCAAGAATTTTTGCCGAAACTCTAAAGGTGTCCGGCATTGCACTGCGAGACTTATGCAGAAAACGCACAAATGGTTGAAAAGTGCCATAGGATTGGAAAACCAAAAGCGTTAGTAAAAACTCGACGTCCGAACTAGATCAATTGTTCGGTGCCAATCAGAAAATTGGTCTTAGAAAAAAAAGAATTGTGCTTCTGTCGTGCTTTAACAGGACACATCCTATCTCAAGACTTCAAGCGGGTCAGCCTACGGCTTCAACCTCCTATCCTAAAGGCGGAGTACTTCTCATTAGGCCAGTTTAGCAAACTTTAGCGGCTTTGACAGAGAAATTAGGCTCCCCGGCTATTGACCACACACTTGCGTCGAAAAAAGGAGTGATAGAAAAAAGACTTTGCAACGACTAAGAAGAAGAACACTTATTATAAAATAGCTCACATAAATTTAAGAGCCCCCGAGTGACTTGGGTAAAAGAATTTTATGTATAATGATTGTATGTACCGAAGTACTTGTGTCATATCTGTGTTCACCCGAACTTTATACGCGTCTTAACCGACCGTCGGCTTCTCCTTCTTCGGTTAAGGACCGAAAAGTGTTATGTACTCCACCTGTCGAGAATATCAATGGTGTTTCCGATAACCAGGCAATCAGGCCATAAGGCTATAACAGACAAAGCGCGCTCAGGAAACTTATGCTATATTACCGATGAAGTGTAAGAAGCATCTTCGAATAAAATAGTACCCCCACCGATACCTTTCTTCGGTTGCTCATTGCTGCTATGAGACTTGTGCAATAGATTTTTTGTACTCATGAGTTCCGTTGTGTGCCGACCATAATTGAAAACAATAAGAGCGCTAGCTTTCGGCTTCACCCAGTCTGAGGTCAGAGCTCGGAGGACCCGGTCGTGACAATCGCAGAAGTGCTCCCTTTACTCCCTAGCCGAACAATCGGGAACATAGGGGTAAACACAGGAGCAAGGCAACACAGCTTGCAAATCGCTTAAGTCAACATGGTGCATATTGTGGCATAATACACGAACAAGGAACGAAGCCGTACAAGTATAATAATTTGCAAGAGGAAAGGCTTCAGAAAGGAAGCCCCCAAGTAAACGGGGTATTGGAATTTGAGTGTCACAAACAAAGTTTCGACAAGGAAGTTTTTCACAAACATTTTTTGTCAAAAAGTATAATGCTTGGTTGAACCGAACAAAATTTAAAATTGAAAGTTTTTGAGCATGAAAGCGACTTAGCTGGTCAATGTGTTTGGCATTGACGACGCGGTCCGAGCTCGATGCGGGAAAAGGTTCCAGCCCCCAAGCCAGTCCCGAGGAGGCGGAGCGAAGAGCTCGAGACTCCACGGTGGTGACACAGCACGACCAGTGCGGCGAGGTGGAACCCCCAGTCCGACCGAGGTGATGGAGCTGGCCTGCAGTATGACACCGAAGTCCCCGGTGTGGGTTAATGAAGTGATGACGAAACCCCCGGTCCAGCCGAGGTGTCGTGGTACGTCAGTACGCCGAGGTGACAGAGCTACCCAACCCGGATCATTTACCTGTGCACAAAAAATAATGCAATCCGGAGATAATAGTTTAATAAATAAATAAATAAAATGTTGCACAATTAATAATTTATGCAAAGTGAGTAATAAAAGAAATATGGCCTGTGTGCCGAACACTCGATGAGGTAGAGTCTTCTCAACAATGCCGAAGTCCACGAGGCAACCGAGCCTGCCGGTATGGCACTTTTGACCAACAAAATGATCACGCGAGCTGGTTTACACCGATTGGGACGACAACGTCGGTTTGCAGATGTGGCAGCATAGTGCACCACTATTAATTTTCCTGCATACATAAGGCAGTGCAGGATGGGAAAAATGAAAAATCCCTTTATCTATGCAAAATAAGTAATTTAAGAAATATAGCATGTTCGCCAAGGTTCGCTTGTCGGAGTGGCGACACGACGGTGCTGGCGCAGCTCGGCCCAATTTCACGGGATGACGATGTCGCGTGATACGATCCGATTTTGCAGGGTGACAATATTGGCATGATGCAAAGGCACTATGATGAATTTGGCGTGGAGCATGCCGAAGAGAAGCCTGTCAGGTCGACGCGATGGAGCATCGTGACATCGTATGACAAGGAGGTCGGCCGAGTCACGGACGCACAGTCCACCGTACTGTGGACATAAAAACAGCCAAGTAGCCTACAAGGCACCTGAAAAGTAAAAAGTTGACACAGAGCTTTTATGTAGATTGGTACTCCGTGTAACTTAGCCAACATGTACTATCCAACGACTAGAGCACACATGCTTTAACAAAAAAATGCTATTGAGTAGCCAACCGTCTTGATACTTGTATAATTCAGTGTAAAGTAAAGAAGCGAGAGGATCTCCCTGGTGGATGACGCTGAGCAGGGATCTTCTCAGCTCTGCGTGCGGTGCGCTCGCGCGAGTACTTCGAGTAACACACATCGGCTGGGTTGGACGGCGTAGGAACACACCGGGTCAGTACCTCGGGAACGCCACCATCAGTCAGCCTCGTGTGGCAGTTCCAACACACATCCGATTAGGCCGATCGTCCGTATATTGTCCGGATCCCGGCCATGATCGTGCGTGGGTCGTCCTCATCATCATCGGATTGGACGTACTGTCTGGCGGCGGACAGGGCTGCCGCTGCTTAAAGTTTTCTCAATCCTCCTGTAATCAAAGTAGCACGACGCAACAATGATTTTGCCAAAGAGATAAATTACACCAGACAAAATCTTTACTGAAAAAATATCACCTGATCATCCCATCGATCCGTGACGATCACCTAGCAGGCTCTCAATGAAAGCACCAATGTCGGTTCAATATCCGGCGTATCTCGTAGTAGGGGTCCTAAGCTAGGCGTCTTGGAGCGATGGTAACACGGACACGGGATTTTACCCTAGTTCGGGCCCTCTCGATGGAGGTAAAACCCTACGTCCTGCTTTTGATTGTATTCATATGGGGTATAGTACAGAGTACATGCATCTACCACGAGATGATAGTAATGAATATGAGATTGTCTATTGACTAGCCTGGCCTCGGTTTATATAAGATACCGGAGGCCTAGGGTTTAGGAGAGTCCTTGTCTTGGGCGCCAAGTCTTGTGGAGTCCCCCTTGTATGCGGCAGGGGTTGTCCGAACTGGCCCATGAGTATACGACCATGGGGGTCCTCGGCCCAATCCAACTGATCGGGAGACGAAGTGGTGAGTACCCCCTAGTCCAGGACACCGTCAGAAGGCAAAACATTCGTTGCTAAGAATGGATCATTTCTAGAGAAGGAGTTTCTCTCGAAATAAGTGAGTGGGAGGAAAGTAGAGTTTGATATGGTAATTTGTACCTTCTCCCGAATTGGAAAGTAGTTCATCACAGAAATCATTTCTAGTGATTCCTACACCAATTAGTGAGGAAGCTAATGATGAGGATCATGAAACTTCAGATTAAGTTACTACAAAACCTCGTAGGTCTTCCAAAGTACAGTCTACACCAGAGTGGTACGGTTCTGGAAGTCATGTTACTAGACCATGATGAACCTACGAACTATGAGGAAGCGATGATGAGCACAGATTCCGTGAAATGGCTTGAGGCCATGAAATCTGAGATGGGATCCATGTATGAGAACAAAGTATGGACTTTGTTGGAGTTGCCCAATGATCGGCAAGCCATATTGTATAAATGGATCTTCAAGAGGAAAGACAGACGCTGATAGTAGTGTTACTATCTACAAAGCTTGACTTGTCGCAAAAAGGTTTTCGACAAGTTCAAGGTGTTGACTACAATGAGATTTTCTCAACTGTAGCGATGCTTAAGTCTGTCCGAATCATGTTAGCAATTGCCAAATTTTATGAAATCTGGCAAATGGATGTCAAAACTGCATTCCTTAATGATTTTCTTAAAAGAAGAATTGTATATGATGCAACCAGAAGGTTTTGTCAATCCTAAAGGTGCTAACAAAATGTGCAAGCTCCAGCGATCCATCGATGGACTGGTGCAAGCATCTCGGAGTTGGAATATACGCTTTGATAAGTTGATCAAAGCATATAGTTTTATACGGACTTGCAGTGAAGCCTGTATTTACAATAAAGTGAGTGGGAGCACTACAACCTTTCTGATAAGTATATGTAAGTGACATATTGTTGATCAGAAATGATGTAGAGTTTTTCTGGAAAGCATAAAGAAGTGTTTGAAAGGAGTTCTTTAAAAGAAAGACCTCAGTAAAGCTGCTTACATATTGAACATCAAGATCTATTGAGATAGATCAAGACGCTTGATAAGATTTTCAATGAGTACATACCTTGACAAGATTTTGAAGTAGTTCAAAATGGAACAGTCAAAGAAAGAGTTCTTGCCCGTGTTACAAGGTGCGAAATTGAGTAAGACTCAAATCCCGACCACGGCAGAAAATAGAAAAGAGAATGAAAGTCATTCCCTATGCCTCAGTCATAGGTTCTATAAAGTATGCTATGCTATGTACCAGACCTATTGTATACCTTGCTCTGAATTTGGCAAGGGAGTACAATAGTGATCTAGGAGTAGATCACTGGACATTGGTCAAGAATATCCTTAGTGAGGACTAAGGAAATATTTCTCGATTATGGAGGTGATAAAAGAGCCCGTCGTAAAGAGTTACATCGGTGCAAGCTTTCACACCGATCCAGATGACTCTAAGTATGAATCTGGATACATATTGAAAGTGGGAGCAATTAGCTAGAGTAGCTCCGTGCAGAGCATTGTAGACATAGAATATTTGCAAAATACATACAACTCTGAATGTGACAGACCCGTTGACTAAGCTTCTCTCACGAGCAAAACATGATCACACCTTAGTACTCTTTGGGTGTTAATCACATAGCGATGTGAACTAGATTATTGACTCTAGTAAACCCTTTGGGTGTTGGTCACATGGCGATGTGAATGTTGGGGAACGTAGTAATTTCAAAAAATTTCCTACGCACACGCAAGATCATGGTGATGGCATAGCAATGAGAGGGGAGAGTGTTCGTCCATGTACCCTCGTAGACCGTAAGCGGAAGCGTTAGCACAACGCGGTTGATGTAGTCGTACGTCTTCACGATCCGACCGATCCAAGCACCGAACGTACGGAGCCTCCGAGTTCAGCACACGTTCAGCTCGATGACGATCTCCGGCCTCCGATCCAGCCGAGCTCCGGAGATGAGTTCCGTCAGCACGACGGCGTGGTGACGATGATGATGTTCTACCGGCGCAGGGCTTCGCCTAAACTCCGCGATGATATGACCGAGGTGGAATATGGTGGAGGGGGGCACCGCACACGGCTAAGGAACGATCCGTAGATCAACTTGTGTGTCTATGGGGTGCCCCCTACCCCCGTATATAAAGGAGTGGAGGAGGGGAGGGCCGGCCCTCTTCTATGGCGCGCCATAGGGGAGTCCTACTCCCACCGGGAGTAGGATTCCCTCTTTCCTAGTCCAACTAAGAGTCCTTCCATGTATTAGGAGTAGGAGACAAGGAAGGGGAAGAGAGAAGGGAAGGAAGGAGGGGTGCGGCCCCTCCCCCTAGTCCAATTCGGACTAGGCCATGGGGGGCGTGCGGCCTACCCTAGGCAGCCCCTCTCTCTTTCCCGTATGGCCCAATAAGGCCCAATACTTCTCCCCGGCGAATTCCCGTAACTCTCCGGTACTCCGATAAATACCCAAATCACTCGGAACCTTTCCGAACTCCGAATATAGTCGTCCAATATATCGATCTTTACGTCTCGACCATTTTGAGACTCCTCGTCATGTCCCCGATCTCATCCGGGACTCCGAACTCCTTCGGTACATCAAAACTCATAAACTCATAATATAACTGTCATCGTAACGTTAAGCGTGCGGACCCTACGGGTTCGAGAACTATGTAGACATGACCTAGAACCATTCTCGGTCAATAACCAATAGCGGGACCTGGATGCCCATATTGGTTCCTACATATTCTACGAAGATCTTTATCGGTCAAATCGCATAACAACATACGTTGTTCCCTTTGTCATCGATATGTTACTTGCCCGAGATTTGATCGTCGGTATCCAATACCTAGTTCAATCTCGTTACTGGTAAGTCTCTTTACTCGTTCTGTAATACATCATCTCATAACTAACTCTTTAGTTACAATGCTTGCAAGGCTTAGGTGATGAGTATTACCGAGAGGGCCTAGAGATACCTCTCCGACAATCGGAGTGACAAAACCTAATCTCGAAATACGCCAACCCAACATGTACCTTCGGAGACACCTGTAGAGCACCTTTATAATCACCCAGTTACGTTGTGACGTTTGGTAGCACACAAAGTGTTCCTCCGGTAAATGGGAGTTGCATAATCTCATAGTTGTAGGAACATTGTATAAGTCATAAAGAAAGCAATAGCAACATACTAAACGATCAAGTGCTTAGCCTAACGGAATGGGTCAAGTCAATCACATCATTCTTCTAATGATGTGATCCCGTTAATCAAATGACAACTCATGTCTATGGTTAGGAAACTTAACCATCTTTGATTAACGAGCTAGTCAAGTAGAGGCATACTGGTGACACTATGTTTGTCTATGTATTCACACATGTATTATGTTTCCGGTCAATACAATTCTAGCATTAATAATAAACATTTATCATGATATAAGGAAATAAATAATAACTTTATTATTGCCTCTAGGGCATATTTCCTTCAGTCTCCCACTTGCGCTAGAGTCAATAATCTAGTTCACATCGCCATGTGATTTAACACCAATATTCACATCTGTATGTGATTAATACCCATAGTTCACATCTTCATGTGATCAATACTCGAAGGGTTTACTAGAGTCAATAATCTAGCTCACATCGCTATGTGATTAACACCCAAAGAGTACAAAGGTATGATCATGTTTTGTTCGTGAGAGAAATTTAGTCAACGGGTCTATCACATTCAGAGCCGTATGTATTTTGCAAATATTCTATGTCTACAATGCTCTGCGCGGAGCCACTCTAGCTAATTGCTCCCACTTTCAATATGTATCCAAATTGAGACTTAGAGTCATCTGGATCGGTGTGAAAGGTTGCGCCGATGTAACTCTTTACGACGGGCTCTTTTATCACCTCCATAATTGAGAAAATTTTCCTTAGTCCTCACTAAGGATATTCTTGACCAATGTCCAGTGATCTACTCTTAGATCACTACTGTACTCCCTTGCCAAATTCAGAGCAAGGTATACAATAGGTCTGGTACATAACATAGCATACTTTATAGAACCTATGACTAAGGTATAGGGAATGACTTTCATTCTCTTTTCTATTTTCTGCCGTGCTCGGAATTTGAGTCTTACTCAATTTCACACCTTTCCAACACAGGCAAGAACTCTTTCTTTGACTGTTCCATCTTGAACTATTTCAAAATCTTGCCAAGGTATGTACTCATTGAAAATCTTATCAAACGTCTTGATCTATCTCAATAGATCTTGATGCTCAATATGTAAGTAGCTTTTACTGAGGTCTTGCTTTGAAAAACTCTTTTTCAAGTATCCTTTATGCTTTGCAGAATAATTCTACATTATTTCCAATCAACAATATGTCATTCACATATACTTATCAGAAATACTGTAGTGCTCCCACTCACTTTCTTGTAAATACAGGCTTCACTGTAAGTCTGTACAAAACTATATGCTTTGATCAACTTATCAAAGCGTATATTCCAACTCTGAGATGTTTGCACCAGTCCATAGATGGATCGTTGGAGCTTGCACATTTTGTTAACACCTTTAGGATTGACAAAACCTTCTGGTTGCATCATATACAACTCTTCTTTAAGAAAACCATTAAGTAATGCAGTTTTGACATCCATTTGCCAGATTTCATAAATTGTGGCAATTGCTAACATGATTCGGACAGACTTAAGCATCGCTATAGTTGAGAAAATCTCATTGTAGTCAACACCTTGAACTTGTCAAAAACCTTTTTGCGACAAGTCGAGCTTTGTAGATAGTAACACTACTATCAGCATCTGTCTTCCTCTTGAAGATCCATTTATACAATATGGCTTGCCGATCATCGGGCAACTACACCAAAGTCCATACTTTGTTCTCATACATGGATCCCATCTCAGATTTCATGGCCTCAAGCCATTTCGCGGAATCTGGGCTCATCATCGCTTCCTCATAGTTCGTATGTTCATCATGGTCTAGTAACACGACTTCCAGAATAGAATTACCGTACCACTCTGGTGCGGACCGTACTCTGGTAGACCTACGAGGTTTAGTAGAAACTTGATCTGAAGTTTCATGATCAATATCATTAGCTTCCTCACTAATTGGTGTAGTTGTCATAGGAACCGGTTCTTGTGATGAACTACTCTCCAATAAGGGAGTAGATACAGTTATCTCATCAAGTTCTACTTTCCTCCCACTCACTTCTTTCGAGAGAAACTTCTTCTCTAGAAAGGATCCATTTTTAGCAACGAATATCTTGCTTTCGGATCTGTGATAGAAGGTGTACCCAACAATTTCCTTTGGGTATTCTATGAAGACGCACTTCTCCGATTTGGGTTCGAGCTTATCAAGTTGAAAACCTTTTTCATGTAAGCATCGCAACTCCAAACTTTAAGAAATGACAGCTTAGGTTTACTGCTAAACCATAGTTCATACGGTGTCGTCTCAACGGATTTAGATGGTGCCCTATTAAACGTGAATGCAGCTGTCTCTAATGCATAACCCCAAAACGATAGTGGTAAACTGATAAGAGATATCATAGATCGCACCATATCTAGTAAAGTACGATTACGATGTTCGGACACACCATTACATTGTGGTTTTCCAGGTGGCGTGAGTTTGTGAAACTATTCCACATTGTTTTAATTGAAGACCAAACTCGTAACTCAAATATTCGTCTCCACGAACAGATCGCAGAAATTTTATTTTCTTGTTACGATGATTTTTCCACTTCACTCTGAAATTCTTTGAACCTTTCAACTATTTCAGACTTATGTTTCATCAAGTAGATATACCCATATCTGCTCAAATCATCTTGTGAAGGTCAGAAAATAACGATACTTGCCACGAGCGTCAACACTCATTGGATCGCATACATCGGTATGTATTAGTTCCAATAAGTCAGTAGCTCGTTCCATTGTTCCGGAGAACGGAATTTTAGTCATCTTGCCCAAAAGGCACGGTTCGCAAGCATCAAAATGATTCATAACCAAGTGATTCCGAAAATCCATCTTTATGGAGTTTCTTCATGCGCTTTACACCGATATGACCCAAACGGCAGTGCCACAAATAAGTTGCACTATCATTATTAACTTTGCATCTTTTGGCCTCAATATTATGAATATGTGTATCACTACGATCGAGATCCAACAAACTATTTTCATTGGGTGTATGACCATTGAAGGTTTTATTCATGTAAACAGAACAACAATTATTCTCTGATTTTAAATGAATAATCGTATTGCAATAAACACGATCAAATCATATTCATGCTCAACGCAAACGCCAAATAACATTTATTTAGGTTTAACACTAATCCCGAAAGTATAGGGAGTGTGCGATGATGATCATATCAATCTTGGAACTACTTCCAACACTCATCGTCACTTTCCCTTCAACTAGTCTCTATTTATTCTATAACTCCTGTTTCGAGTTACTAATCTTAGCAACCGAACAAGTATCAAATACTCAGGGGCTACTATAAACACTAGTAAGGCACACATCAATAATCTGTATATCAAATATACCCTTGTTCACTTTGCCATCCTTCTCATCCACCAAATATTCAGGGCACTTTCGCTTCCAGTGACCATTTCCTTTGCAGTATAAGCACTCAGTTTCAGGCTTTGGTCCAGCTTTGGGCTTCTTTGCAGGAGTGACAACTTGCTTGTCTTTCCACTTGAAGTTCCCTTTCTTTCCCTTTGCCCTTCTCTTGAAACTAGCGGTCTTGTCAATCATCAACACTTGATGCTCTTTCTTGATTTCTACCTTCGTCGATTTCAACATCACGAAGAGCTTGGGAATCGTTTTCGTCATCCCTTGCATACTATAGTTCATCACGAAGTTCTAGTAACTTAGTGATGGTGACTAGAGAATTCTGTCAATCACTATCTTATCTGGAAGATTAACTCCCACTTGATTCAAGCGATTGAAGTACCCAGACAATCTGAGCACATGCTCACTAGTTGAGCGATTCTCCTCCATATTTTAGCTATAGAACTTGTTGGAGACTTCATCTCTCTCAACTCGGGTATTTGCTTGAAATATTTACTTCAATTCCTGGAACATCTCATATGGTCCATGATGTTCAAAACATCTTTGAAGTCCCGATTCTAAGCCATAAAGCATGGTGCACAAAACTATCAAGTAGTCATCATATTGAGCTAGCCAAACGTTCATAACGTCTGCATCTGATCCTGCAATAGGTCTGTCACCTAGCGGTGCATTAAGGACATAATTCTTCTGTGCAGCAATGAGTATTAACCTCAGATCACGGATCAAATCCGCAACATTGCTACTAACATCTTTCAACACAATTTTCTCTAGGAACATATCAAAATAAATATATGAAAGCAACAATGCAAGCTATTGATCTACAACATAATTTGCAAAATACTACCAGGACTAAGTTCATGATAAATTTAAGTTCAATTAATCATATTACTTAAGAACTCCCACTTAGACAGACATCTCTCTAGTCATCTAAGTGATTACGTGATCCAAATCAACTAAACCATAACCGATCATCACGTGAGATGGAGTAGTTTTCAATGGTGAAAATCACTATGTTGATCATATCTACTATATGATTCACGCTCGACCTTTCGGTCTCCGTGTTCCGAGGCCATATCTGCATATGCTAGGCTCGTCAAGTTTAACCTGATTATTCCGCGTGTGCAAAACTGGCTTGCACCTGTTGTAGATGGACGTAGAGGTTATCACACCCGATCATCACGTGGTGTCTGGGCACGACGAACTTTGGCAACGGTGCATACTCAGGGAGAACACTTCTTGATAATTTTAGTGAGAGATCATCTTAAAATGCTACCGTCAATCAAAGCTAGATAAGATGCATAAAGGATAAACATCACATGCAATCAATATAAGTGATATGATATGGCCATCATCATCTTGTGCTTGTGATCTCCATCTCTGAAGCACCGTCGTGATCACCATCGTCACTGGCATGACACCTTGATCTCCATCGTAGCATCGTTGTCGTTTACGCCATCTATTGCTTCTACGACTATCGCTACCGCTTAGTGATAAAGTAAAGCAATTACAGGGCGTTTGCATTTTATACAATAAAGCGACAACCATATGGCTCCTGCCAGTTGCCGATAACTTCGGTTACAAAACATGATCATCTCATACAATAAAATATAGCATCACGTCTTGACCATATCACATCACAACATGCCCTGCAAAAACAAGTTAGACGTCCTCTAATTTGTCGTTGCAAATTTTACGTGGATGCTACGGGCTTAGCAAGAACCGTTCTTACCTACGCATCAAAAACCACAACGATAGTTCATCAAGTTGGTGCTGTTTTAACCTTCGCAAGGACCGGGCGTAGCCACACTCGATTCAGCCAAAGTGAGAGAGACAGACACCCGCCAGCCACCTTTAAGCACGAGTGCTCGTAACGGTGAAACCAGTCTCGCGTAAGCGTACGCGTAATGTCGGTCTGGGCCGCTTCATCTCACAATACCGCCGAACCAAAGTATGACATGTTGGTAAGCAGTATGACTTGTATCGCCCACAACTCACTTGTGTTCTACTCGTGCATATAACATCAACGCATAAAACCTAGGCTCGGATGCCACTGTTGGGGAACGTAGTAATTTCAAAAAATTTCCTACGCACACGCAACATCATGGTGATGGCATAGGAACGAGAGGGGAGAGTGTTCGTCCACGTACCCTCGTAGACCGTAAGCGGAAGCGTTAGCACAACGCGGTTGATGTAGTCGTACGTCTTCACGATCCGAACTAGGCCATGGGGGGGGGGGGGGCGCGGCCTGCCCTAGGCAGCCCCTCTCTCTTTCCCGTATGGCCCAATAAGGCCCAATACTTCTCCCCGGCGAATTCCCGTAACTCTCCAGTACTCCGATAAATACCCGAATCACTCGGAACCTTTCCGAACTCCGAATATAGTCGTCCAATATATCGATCTTTACGTCTCGACCATTTCGAGACTCCTCGTCATGTCCCCGATCTCATCCGGGACTCCGAACTCCTTCGGTACATCAAAACTCATAAACTCATAATATAACTGTCATCGTAACGTTAAGCGTGCGGACCCTACGGGTTCGAGAACTATGTAGACATGACCTAGAACCATTCTCGGTCAATAACCAATAGCAGGACCTGGATGCCCATATTGGTTCCTACATATTCTACGAAGATCTTTATCGGTCAAACCGCATAACAACATACGTTGTTCCCTTTGTCATCGGCATGTTACTTGCCCGAGATTTGATCGTCGGTATCCAATACCTAGTTCAATCTCGTTACTGGCAAGTCTCTTTACTCGTTCCGTAATACATCACCTCATAACAAACTCTTTAGTTACAATGCTTTCAAGGCTTAGGTGATGAGTATTACCGAGAGGGCCCAGAGATACCTCTCCGACAATCGGAGTGACAAAACCTAATCTCGAAATATGCCAACCCAACATGTACCTTCGGAGACACCTGTAGAGCACCTTTATAATCACCCAGTTACGTTGTGACGTTTGGTAGCACACAAAGTGTTCCTCCGGTAAACGGGAGTTGCATAATCTCATAGTTGTAGGAACATTGTATAAGTCATGAAGAAAGCAATAGCAACATACTAAACGATCAAGTGCTTAGGCTAACGGAATGGGTCAAGTCAATCACATCATTCTTCTAATGATGTGATCCCGTTAATCAAATGACAACTTATGTCTATGGTTAGGAAACTTAACCATCTTTGATTAACGAGCTAGTCAAGTAGAGGCATACTAGTGACACTATGTTTGTCTATGTATTCACACATGTATTATGTTTCCGGTTAATACAATTCTAGCATGAATAATAAACATTTATCATGATATAAGGAAATAAATAATAACTTTATTATTGCCTCTAGGGCATATTTCCTTCAGTGAACTATGGGTGTTAATCATATACATATATGAATATTTGTGTTAAATCACATGGCGATGTGAACTAGATTATTGACTCTAGTGCAAGTGGGAGACTGAAGGAAATATGCCCTAGAGGCAATAATAAAGTTATTATTTATGTCCTTATTTCATGATAAATGTTTATCATTCATGCTAGAATTGTATTTACCGGAAACATAATACATGTGTGAATACATAGACAAACATAGTGTCACTAGTATGCCTCTACTTGACTAGCTCGTTAATCAAAGATGGTTAAGTTTCCTAACCATAGACATGAGTTGTCATTTGATTAACGGGATCACATCATTAGGAGAATAATGTGATTGACTTGACCCATTCCGTTAGCTTAACACTTGATCGTTTAGTATGTTGCTATTGCCTTCTTCATGACTTATACATGTTCCTATAACTATGAGATTATGCAACTCCCGTTTACCGGAGGAACACTTTGTGTGCTACCAAACATCACGACGTAACTGGGTGATTATAAAGGTGCTCTACAGGTGTCTCCGAAGGTACTTGTTGGGTTGACGTATTTCGAGATTAGGATTTGTCACTCCGATTGTCGGAGAGGTATCTCTGGGCCCACTCAGTTATGCACATCACTATAAGCCTTGCAAGCATTGTAACTAATGAGTTAGTTGCGGGATGATGTATTAAGGAACAAGTAAAGAGACTTGCTGGTAATGAGATTGAACTAGGTATTGAGATACCGATGATCGAATCTCGGGCAAGTAACATACCGATGACAAAGGGAACAATGTATGTTGTTATGCGGTTTGACCGATAAAGATCTTCGTAGAATATGTAGGAGCCAATATGAGCATCCAGGTTCCGCTATTGGTTATTGACCGGAAACGAGTCTCGGTCATGTCTACATAGTTCTCGAACCCGTAGGGTCCGCACGCTTAAGGTTTATGAGTTTATGAGTATTGATGTACCAAAGGTTGTTCGGAGTCCTGAATGTGATTACGGACATGACGAGAAGTCTCGAAATGGTTGAGACATGAAGATTGATATATTGGAAGCCTATATTTGGATACCAGAAGTGTTCTGGGTGAAATCGGGATTTTACCGGAGTACCGGGAGGTTACCGGAACCCCCCGGGGGCTTAATAGGCCTACATGGGCCTTAGTGGAAATAGAGGGCAGCAAGGGGAATGTGGGGCGCGCCCCCCCAAGGCCCAAACCGAATTGGTTTAGGGCATGGGGGGCCGGCCGCCCTCTTTCCTTCTCCTCCTCTCCCTTTCCTTCCCCCCTTCTCCTAGTCCAACAAGGAAGGAGGGAGTCCTACTCCCGGTGGGAGTAGGACTCCCCATGGTGCGCCCCCTCCTAGGCCGGCCGCCCCTCCCCCCTTGCTCCTTTATATACGGGGGCAGGGGGAACCTCTAGACATAACAATTGATCTCTTGATCTCTTAGCCGTGTGCGATGCCCCCCTCCATCATAGTCTCTGTTGGAAAAAGGCAGTGCCTAGGAGTCGCTTAGGCACGTCTAGGCGCTAGGCAATTGCCAAACGATTCACCTAAGGCATAAATGGAGGTCTAGGCGGGGCAAGCAAGGAATTTCCTACCCAAGCAAGAAATCATGCCTCATACTGCACTGATATGCTAAACTGGATATATTCCAATGGCAGTAGACGGCAATTAACTTATTTATATGCCCTAAACTAATATCAACACCCATATAATAATCAAAAATGCACTATGAGTAAAAACTATATTACCGCCTAGGCACTAGGCAAAGGCCAACCGCCTCGCTTACGCCTACCGCTTTTTCCAACCTTGATCATAGTCCTCCTCGATAATATTTAGCGGTGCTTAGGCGAAGCCCTGCAATGGTAGAACATCAACATCGTCACCACGCCGTCGTGCTGACGGAACTCTCCCTCAATGCTCGGCTGGATCGGAGTACGAGGGACGTCATCGAGCTGAACGTGCGCTAGAACTCGGAGGTGCCGTAGTTTCGGTGCTTGATCGGTTGGGCCGTGAAGACGTACGACTACATCAACCGCGTTGTTCTAAAGCTTCCGCTTTCGGTCTACGAGGGTACGTGGACAACACTCTCCCGTCTCGTTGTTATGCATCACCATGATCTTGTGTGTGCGTAGGAATTTTGTTGAAATTACTACGTTACCCAACAAACGGACATCGCACAAAACCCTAACATTTGAAGTCGGATGCCTCAGCCCAGCCACACACCGGGACTGGGTCCCATACCGGACCGACGCACTCTCAGAGGCTGTCGCCGCCATCTTCCACCAGTCCATCTCCAGAGCAGTAACTAACCCATCGACCTTGCCTGGCCCGCCGTCGACGCCACCACAATGCCAGACAACTCCACCATGCTGCACGTATCCGTCCACACGCGCCCGTCGTCGAACCTCCGCAGCGCCATGCCACCGGTATCCGCTGTCGGCCTTGCGGTGGATGAGACACCGCCCTTCCACTTGTCCCGTCCAACCAGCACATGCTCCAAAACGATGCCCTCAGGAGGGACAACAACATCAAAGGTACCATCATCGCCCGATCCGGTAGATCCAGATCTAGGGTTTCCCCCCGAGCATCAAGAGTGGGGTGCCATGACCTGCAACAATGATGCCTCGAGAAGGGAACAACGTCATAGACACTGCCATCGTCCGCCATGACCGAAGTCGGCGCGATTTTCATCGGAAGTCGCGTCCCCCAACCTCGCAGCTGGCTGGAACCGAACAGAGCCTCGCCATGGAGACGAGGGCCGCCGTCGGCACGCCGGCAGGGAGCCTCCCGCCGCCCCTCACCGGTCCTCCTCGCGCCACCGGCCGGCCAAGGCCGTATCGAGACGGATCTGGACAAGACACCAGATCCGCAGCCATCGGAGCCACCCATGCTCACGCAGCTACCACACCACCACCCATGAAGGCTCCCATCGCTGCCACACTGCAGGGGTGCCGCCCTGACAGCCTCCCCACATGAGACGCCGCCTCTGCCTCACAGGGTCCACCGCGGCAACCACCTGCCCTGGATCTACGATGCAGGGCCCGCCGCCACAGCGGCCCTTGCCGGTAGCAGCGGTGGCTGGGGATGGAGCAGGGGGGAGGGACTGGCTGCTAGGGATTGGGGGCCCCTGGTGCCGCCCGAGGGGAGGCGACGCGAGGGGAGGATAGAGCTCTCATTTTATTGCATGAATAACAAGGTTCATGCATAAAGCAGCCGTTAGCACAAGCTGATAGGATCGTGTAGGTCCTTAGTGTAGCTGAGTTTGGTTCAGCCTGATATCTTTATGGCTGTCCATGCAACCTAACAATCGCTGAAAATCAGATTAAAAAAGGGACTTTGCAAAAGCATCAGGCCCTGATTGGATTGTTGTTTTCCAGCGCTTTACACTTGTAAAAGATACACACCTGACACCTCCATCCGTCGTTTTCATTCTGAGTTGAAAATTACATACAGCCGGTGAAATACACCTGTAGAATATACTAGCTAAACCTCGCCGTGCTTGTTGATTAATCGCGACTATATATGTAGACTACGGTCTAGGTAATAGATTAATGAATAATCATTCGCTGTTAAGTAAAGAGAGCCAGAACAATACATTACAGGGCCGAAGATGACAAATAACTAAATTTATTATGACCATGCAAATGCATGGATACAAACAGAACGGTTAACACTGACACACCTCTAAGGAAAACTATTTATTGAAACCATATACAGCTTACTCTACACAGCAAACAGTATGCAATGGTACAAACACACTGTGATAACAGGTCACAAACAATCTTCGATGGATTAGATCATCTGCTATATCTCCTGCAGGATTAGTGCCCGTAATAAAGTGGTACATAACTTTTGCAATTCTTGGGCACACCCGACAGGTGGATATGCTCTTGTATATGTAATGATAGAATCCTCGCTGTATGCACGTTGAGGATACTTGTGGAGTGGCAATATATCAGAGAAATTGTTGCATATTTTTGCTAAAATCATTGTTTGCCTTGTGAACTCGCATCCGTCGCTAAATCGTAACTACGTAGATCGGCACGCCGCGCCGCTGTTATTCGTTATGTGGGAAATTTTATGTACAGTGATGTGACCGCTTTCTTAGTTAAAGCTCTTAATAGATGGTTATCCAAGTGCTTGATTAGTACGAACTAAAACGCTAAAAAGATCTGCACAACAAAATGTAAAAATATACCTCGCATAGTCTTTGCTTCAGTTTCAGTTGTAAGTACGACGATGCATAGTTGAATAACTTCAAAAACAGTACACTCATGTGGTCCTGATCAGCTAATAGAAGCGCACAAATAGGAGTTTCCCTCAGCTTAAAAAAAGCCTTGATAAGCTTAGAAATGCTTAACTGAATTTTGTCAGAATAATCTAGTCTATGCTTCTGCTACGTGTTACACCACATGGCATCAGTGCGCTTCAGAGGATTAATCTCCGAGGCTGAAGAATCGCCCTAGGCCTGTTCATACATTGTAAGATATGGCAAAATCATCTGCCTTCCACACATATTGCTCTCGAGAAGAAGCTTGTAAACTAATTAACAATTCATCAAATATTGTATCACCATCAGATGAAAAAAAAACCTTTCCACAGCAAAAAGTTTGCACGATGATAGAAAACTTGCACTAAGCTTCAAATGTATCAGGACATGATCTACATGTTATCTTGTCTTGTTTGTATAACTAAAAAAAACATATGAGTTCCCGACAGTGTTCAACACCTTAGAAATTTTAGAAAAACAATTCCAGCATAATCCATAAAAGGCTATTCCTGGGTCTGTTCCTGCATTCAGCGCTGTTCATCCAATGGCATGGCGCAGAATTGCAGAACCAACTTCCGTGAAGAGACATTTTTGTTCCCTCAAGTTGAACATGGCGTTGTAACGATCTAGAACCAAAAGCAGCACACTTCTCTCAACTTAGATTCACTTGCCCACATTTCAAAGAAGATGAACATCAGTACCACAATGCGTCGAGGCAAAAATAAGCATATGCAGTATGGGCATGCATACTCATCTAGCGAATCATCTTACACCGAGTATCAATACAGTTAGATCTAAACTGGTTAAAAGTACAATTTTAAGTTCACAACAGGTTGACAAAGAAAATGTTGCAATAACAGGTTCAGATGAAGCATTACTGTTCATAAAATAAAACGAAAATGTTTGAAATCATGAAGGAATTAGGAGAACATACTCACAATAGAAGCTCCTCCTAACCTTGTGTCATCACACTCAAATCAACCTCATCATGAAGGAGATAAACAAATGTAACCTAGATATTTAGTAAGTAGCTAAATACCTTGTGATATTTTTTTTCATAATCATGTCTGAAAATTAGAAGCTGATAAAACAACTCTCCGGTAAACGCAGCTAGAAAAAAGAGCGGCGCTCTCACCAAGATAATTGTCCGAACGTATGGAGCCAAAGAATTATCCGATTGCCACCACCTCCTCGATCACGTTTCCGGCCACCACACACTCCTTAAACCGCATCGTGTTGCCCATCCTCTGCCCGGAACTCCACAACGGCGGCCTCGTCAAGCTCCTGCGTGCAAGCGTCAGTTCCTTCATCAAACTGACGCGGGGGGACCTCCAGGTTCTCCTCGCTTCCGGCCTTTCCATCGTGGAAGCGCACCACGGCGACTTGCACCCCGGGGTGCTCGGCCATCCTCCCAGCAAGATCGAGGGCCTCCCGGTCCGCCGGCCTGCTAAAAAGGACGACGCTCACACTGGCGTGACATGCTTGGAGTTCACCTGCTCACCACCGCCGAAGCCGCGGTCCATTAGGACGGCCATGAAGTAAGGCACCGCCCGCATGATCCTCCGGTTGACGGCATGCCACTCGGAGTCTCGGACAAGAGGTTCTCGGCTTCTTCGACGCTCCAATGGCCGTGGGCAGACCTGGCCGGTGTGCTAGCTCTTGTGTAAGGGCAGCATGATGGAAATGCGCTTGTCCTCGGCAACGGCAACGAAATCGTTGGGCATGTTGTGGAGTGCCGAGACGGCGGTCGAATTAGTACTGGTTGGACGCTCGCTCTTGGCGATGCCCCGCCACACGTCCACCATGATGCCCGCCGCGCCAGCGCTCCTCAGCACCGCCAGGGACGCATGCACCAGCGCGTTGCCGTCCTTGCGCGCCAGCAGCATCATCACGATTCACGGACACCTCTTGCCGTCCGGCCACATCCGAGTGCTCCACCTCCCGCGGGTCCAGGTCCATCATCTGTAGCGTCGCGTACATCTCCGACGCCTGTGTCTGCAACCTCAGGTTCTGCGTCGACGCCATGACGGTGACGGCAGCCTTTTTTTTTGGGGGTGGGGGGGGGGGGGGGGGGGGGTGGGGATTGTGGAGGAGGTGAGGAAGGAACCGTTGGTGAAAGGAGCTTTTATAGGCATGCTCAGCGGTGGAGCGTTGTCGCTAGATTTCGATCTGCTGGAGTGGTCACATCACATGTCAATGCAACCTGCAAGGCCGCCGGTTCCCTCTCTCCGCCGGCCGTTCCGGCGGCGGGAGGGAGGGGGAACCTCGGGTCTGTTCGCTAGGTGGGTGTGTGGTAGGGTTAGGGTGGAGGGAGACGCTGCCGAGGCTGTTGCGGTGGTGTCGCGTCGGAATAAGTTTCTCCGGGCTCCGTTCACGGTCATGCGAGGTTTTTGCCTTCGTCTAGGAGCCAGCGGGGTTGGGGATCCCCGGATCTCGTCGAGGTCGCGGGCTATGGTGGCTGGAGGTCCATCAGCACTGGCCGTTTGGGTCCTCAGATGGGCGATGGATGCAGGGAGACGAAGACCCTTCTTCTTCCTTGTTGGTATGATTTGTTGTTGTTGTTCTTCTCCTTCCTCTGCGCTGATACTGGTGGGAGATCATGCTTTGCCCGGGTGGACGGGCCGGCCGTGGTGGTCGGATGACTCGAGTTCTCTTCCTTCCGAAAGGGACACTTTGCACGGTACTCAAAGCCAAATATGGCGACGGCTGTTGCAGGTGTGTTGGATTGATGTCCATGCCCTCTCAGTGCTGGTGTCAAGAAAGGAGGAAGCAGCGTGGCGGCAATTGTACCAATGTCGAAGATGATGACCTGCTTGCGACTGGTTGCAGATCCTTCTGCTGCAGGGGTCTTCTCTCAAGATTAAAGGATGATGACACAGGGCTCCGGAGATCTTCTTGTGTTTTGGTTGGCTTAGGGTACTCTAGGTGTTCATGGTCCTTTGTGTTTGCGTTTCAGTGTGTTTGTTGTTAGATGTGTATTGTTCATTGTGTACATCCCCATTGTATAAGGGGCTTTTCTGCACTTTGCCACACTTGTATATGTACTAGCCTTTGGCCCTCAGTAAAGAGTTAGTTGCTCACTTATCCAACATGGTATCAGTTGCCAGGTTCCTCTTCCTCTCCCGCACGCTGCAGCTCCGTGCCTAGTTTTCTTGTCGCCGGCCACCTTCTCCCCCGTCGCCGGCCACCTTCTTCCCGCCCGGCTGCGACCTGGCCGCGCCCCGATCGTGCTCTACCCGCCCCGGCCGCGCCCCGGCCAAGCTCTCCCTCCCCAGCTGCATCCCGCCCGCGCCCCGGGCTTCGCATCTGGCTGGCTGTTCCTGGCTGCGTCCCGCCTGCGCCCCGGGCTCCGCATCCGGCTGGCTGCTGCTGGCCGTGCCTCGCGCCCCGACCCCGCATCTGGCTGGCTGCTGCTGGCCGCGCCCCGCGCCCAGGCTACGCATCTGGCTGGCTGCTGCTGGCTCCTCTGCTGCCGCAGGAGCAGCCCAGGGCCGGCCCTCCTCGTGGCTTCCCGCTTCCTCCCGATTCCCCACTCGGGGCTGCATCGGGCTAGCGTGAGGCTCTCAGCCCCGATCCAGATCAGGGAGAGTTGACCAAAAAAAGACAGAGGAGAAAACAGAGTTCCCTCATGTCTTCTTCGGGCTATGTTGCTGTTCCTCGGTGCTCAGTGATCTTCGATGGCACCAACTATGCTGAGTTTGTGGGATTCATGCGCATCCATATGCGTGGTCTTCTTCTCTGGGGTGTTCTTTCTGGCGAGGTTCCCTGCCCGCCATGCCCTGTTGCGCCTGTGGCCCCAATCCCACCGGTGCCGCCGGTACTTGCTCCTGAGGCTTCCCAGGCTGACCTGGATGCCGCCAAGGCCATTGATGATGCTGCAGTTGATGCCTATGATCAGCAGGTATCTGCTTACTCCGATGCTCTTTCGGCGTACCGGGATGATCTATCTGCTTACACTCAGTGGTGCAATGACGGTGCTCGTGCTGCTGCTGTTCTCACTGCCAGTGTCCTCCCTCAGTTTTCTTCTGAGTTCATGGGACTTGGCACAGTTGCAGCGATGTGGTCTTACCTTTGTCAGCGCTATCAGCCCTCTCGTGATGCTCTCTATCTCTCTGTGGTGCGTCAGGAGCATGCCCTCCAGCAAGGTGATTCCTCTGTTGATGAGTTCTATTCACAGTGCTCTACCATCTGGCGTCAGCTTGACTCTCTTCGGACAGTTGTTTGTGGCACCTGTCGTTGCTGTCAGACTACTCGGTCTGATCTGGAGTTTCAGCGGGTCTACGAGTTCTTATCTCGTCTCCGTTCTGAGTTCGAGCCCAGACCTGCTCACTTGCTTGCTCGTGGTCGTGTTCCAATCTCGGAGGTGCTTGCTGAGCTTCGTACTGAGGAGACCCGCCTTCGCTCTGCTGGTGGTCCCGTTTGTGTTGGCTGCTCAGGCTCCTGTGTCGTCTGCTCGGCTCACCGCTCCACCACTCCTCCCCACACCTTCAGGGGGGGTGAGTCGCCCTGCTTATACTGAGAGGGGCCGGTCATGCCGAGACACCTTCTGTGGCTACTGCTCTCGGCCCGGTCACCCAGAGTCTGATTGCCGTGAGAAGAAGCAAGACCAGCGGCGCTCCTCTTCCAGTGGGACTCCTGGATCTTCCTCGACTCCGTCACTCACTGACCAGGACATTGTGAGACTCAAACGCCTCCTGGCTTCCTCAGGCTCTTCGTCAACTGGTTCAGTTGTTGCTGTGACTGCGACCACTTCTCCACCACCGCAGGCATCTACACAGTCAGGTACATTTTCGTGGGTTTTGGATTCTGGAGCCTCCTTCCACATGTCTTCTGATTCTTCTGTGTTGTCTTCTCTCCGACCTCTTGATTCGCCTGATAATGTTCTTACCGCCGATGGCACACCTCTTCCTGTTGCTAGTTGTGGCATTCTTTCCACTCCCTCCTTTTCTGTTCCTAGTGTCTCGCATGTTCCTCGTCTTACCATGAATCTGTTTTCCGCTGCTCAACTTACTGATTCTGGTTGCCGTGTCATTCTTGATACCGACTCTTGCTCCATTCAGGATCGACGCACCAAGGTTTTGGTTGGTGCTGGCCCCCGGCGCCGTGAGTCAGAGGGCCTTTGGGAGGTTGACTGGCTTCGTGTTTGTCGGTGTCAAAACCGGCGGATCTCGGGTAGGGGGTCCCGAACTGTGCGTCTAGGCGGATGGTAACAAGAGACGAGGGACACAATGTTTTTACCCAGGTTAGGGCCCTCTCGATGGAGGTAAAACCCTACGTCCTACTTTATTAATATTGATGATATGGGTAGTACAAGAGTAGATCTACCACGAGATCAATGAGGCTAAACCCTAGAAGCTAGCCTATGGTATGATTGTTGAGATGTATGTTGTCCTACGGACTAAAGCCCTCCGGTTTATATAGACACCGGAGGAGGCTAGGGTTACACAGAGTCGGTTACAATGGTAGGAGATCTACGTATCCGTATCGCCAAGCTTGCCTTCCACGCCAAGGAAAGTACCATCCGGACACGAGCCGGAGTCTTCAATCTTGTATCTTCGTAGTCTTGGAGTCCGGCGGATATTGATAGTCCGGCTGTCCGGACACCCCCTAGTCCAGGACTCCCTCAGTAGCCCCTGAACCAGTCTTCAATGACGATAAGTCCGGCGTGCATAATGTTCGGCATTGCAAGGCGGGTTCCTCCCTTGAATAATCCGGAGGAGATAATGAACACCAGGATAGTGTCCGGCTCTGCAAAATAAATTCCACATTCCACCGTGGAGAGAATAAAATGTACACTTAGTTCAATCTGCTGACGTATTACACGGCGCGTCATCACACCGCTACCAAGCCTTTTTTTGAATCGTTTTTTACTGTACCACCTCAGCACGTTTAGCGAAGCGGTTTCCTTGGCACGTCCTGTCGGAGCAGAGATCGTGTTCCCCTTATTCCGGGATTCTCATCAATACGTGCGTGGGTAACCCAACCGTTCCCGTCGCCACACCTCCTCTATCGAAGGGGAATCCCAAACGGTCACGGAGACGGCCCTTGGTATTACTTCCCCTTTATAAGAGGACCAAGGCCTGTCCTTGTTCTTCAATCTCGCATCGAATCTCTTCCCCGCTCCCAGTTCCAACACCCAGAGCCTTAGATTTGAGCGCTTAGGATCCTCAATCATGTCCGGCTCCGACCTCCAGCGCCGGTGGATGCCCTCCTCCGTCACGGCGGAGGACATACTGAAGTTGCGTGAGGCCAAGTACCTGGCCTACGAGGTTTCGCATAGGTTGCCTGCCCAAGGGCAGGCCGTGCCAGCCCCCGAGCCTGGTGAACACGTCGTTTTCGTATCCCACCTCCGTCGGGGTTTAGGCTTCCCGACGGATCCCTTCGTGAGAGGGCTCCTGTTCTACTACGGGCTGGACTTTCACGACTTGGCTCCGGAGTCCATCCTCCATATCTCTGCATTCATTATCGTCTGTGAAGCCTTCCTCCGCATCATCCCCCACTTCGGCCTATGGTTGAAGACCTTCAAGGTGGAGCCGAAGATGATTGGGGGGCGTCAAGCGGAGTGCGGCGGGGCGACCATAAGCAAGAAGGTCGATGCCCCGTGGCTCGAGGGTTCCTTCCAAGAGGAACTCGGACTGTGGCAGCAGGAGTGGTTCTATATCACCGCTCCGAGGGGCAGCAGGCAAAAGCCGCCGCCCTCATTCCGCCCGGGACCTCCACGCCAACTGATGTCGTGGGTGAACCAAGGGATCAACTGGGGGCCGTCCGAGATCTCCAAGAAGGGAGATCGACCTGGTCAAGGTGATGTAGGTTATGCTAATCAGGCATCTCCTGCCCTGCAAACGTCGTCCTCTCCGTTTATGGGAGTTCAATCCGGAGGGACCTCGAATTCTCCAACACTTCATGGGTGCGACACCCGTGGAGATGTACAAGTTGTTCTTCGGACCGCAGGCGGCGTGTCCGGATTTAGCCGAGGATGCAGGCCTAAGCCGCGATCGCCCGGATACTCAGGTAAGTAGCTCAGAGTCCGAACATTCTGTGTATGTACCTTTCTAGAGTTCGCCTCCTGACCCTTTGTTCTTTACAGGAATGGGTGGCGCGATCAAGGCTGATAAGGTGTCCGGCCCCCCTCCCAGAGACCGCACTGGAGCCCGTGCTGGTCAGAATGTTGGAGGTTGCGCCCGTACAAGGGGGCAAAGGGGAAGGTAAAGGAGCTAATATTTCGCCCAAAGAGGCGACAGAAGAGGAGGGAACCAAGAACCCCTCCCTTCAGGGGGAGAAGAGGACCACCTCCGAAAATCCGGAGGCCAAAGCCCCTAAGCGCGGGAAGAGATCTTCCCCGGGGGGTCCGGCGCCCGGAAAGAATCCGGACGCGCAATCATCACCAAAGGATCAGCCCTCCAGCGAGCCGTGAGTATAAAAGAGGGAGTTAATGAGTAAGGAAATACCTTCATTTGTGCTTCTGTAGGTAACCGAAATATTTATATCGCAGTTCGGATCTGCAGCCTTCTCAGATGAGTTCATCTTCGGGGGACCTTCTTCCGGAGATGATGGAGAGCGATACGCCTCCATCCGCAGCGCCGCCAGATGAGGCAGGCGAACCCGAAGTGTCATCACGGAGGGTATCCCCGAGTCCGGAGGGGCCAGAGAGTTCGGCACCTACTAGTGTCCGGCCGGGAGAACTGAAGAATCTGCTTGAGAGGGCGTCCATTTCAGAAGATCACCATGCGTTAATGCGTATGGTGATTGGAAGGATTTCGTCCGTCGAGAGCGGATTGCGTAATGCCGCCATGAGTTTGCTGGCGGGTTTTGATGTATGCAAAAATGACGCATCCTTTTGTCTTTTAACAGTTTTGCGCATGAAAAATGCGCCCTGTATAGATAGTAGCCCCTGAGACTCGGTAGGTTGTCGGAAACGACAGCGTGCCGAGGATCGAAATCTCAAAATCTCAAGTAATGAATACCGCCGTCCTAATACAGGTGTCGGATAGTCCGGGGGCCAGCTAGACTAATGAGTTTGCCGAATAAAGTCGGCAACTTGACGTGGCAGATGCTGACATCGCACTTGTCAACCGGCGACTTGACGAGTCGCAAGGTAAATAAATTCTCCGCAGTTGCTTTATTTAAGGGGGGTCGAAGCCCTCCTCTGATAAATTGTATGCTGTTGTACAGACGGTGCTGCTGCTGTGGAGAGCCTTCGGGCCGAACTTGCTCGAGCTAAGGAGCAAGCCCGAAGGAGTGACGCGGCTGCCTCGAAGGCGGCCGAAGAGTTGAAAGCCGAAAAGGCTGCGCACTGTCTAAGCAGGGCGGAGGTGGCCGAATTGGCCAGGAAATTAAAGGATGCTACCGACCGCAATGAGGCTCTTGAGAAGGAGCGCTTATCGGAGCGGGAAGACCTGAAGAAGGCCACCGCCGAAGCCAATGATGCCCGCTCTGCAATGCGGGCTATGAAGGAGGAGCTGCGCCAGGCCGGAGAGATCGTGGCTGGCAAGCCTATTCTGCTGTGTCGCCGGTTTATGGATGCAAAGTATGCTCAATTTGAGCGGCTGTGGAGTCCGGAGGATCCGTATATGGATTTAGCTGCAAGTGCGGCTGATGCCATTAAGCACTTCCGGAGCCAGGGGGATCACGAGACGGAAGAGCTGTATTGGTCTCAATTCCACAGTCCGGATCGCTCCCTTCCGTTGACGGACCGGTTGGCCGAATGGGCCGAGCTAAATAGATTGTCCGGACTTGCCATGACTGACATCGTGGCCCATGTCTGGCCAGAGAGGTCCAAGGCGACGAGCTACTTCGGCTTACTGCAGCAATTCCTTGGGGCGGTGCCGCATATAAAGGAAATGAAGAGGTCGGCCTGCATCGAGGGCGCGCGGATGGCTCTTGCCCGTGTGAAGGCGCATTGTCCAGAGATGGATGCCACCGCTGTTGCCGCCCAGGGTCCGGATGAAAGCCGGCTCCCTGCCAAGCACTACTTCGGCGAAGTCATGCGCGGCGCTCGTATAATAGAGTCGCAGTGCTCGAAGAATGTAACGTTCAAATGAACGCATTAGCTTACAAATCGATGATTAAGTTATAACTGCTTTTTATACTTGTGCGTCCCAAGTAGTGAAACTTCTCCTGTGCGGCCGTTTACGTATACTTGTGTATAACCTGAAAGATGGCAGTCTTCGGCTTCAGCCCCGCGCACAAGGTGCTAGGGTGTTCGCAAAAATAGCGCGTTTTCACACTTAATCCGACGTCTCGGTCCTGTTATAAGGAGGTGGTAGCGTAGCGAACTAGGCAATCCGGACTATAATGCTTTATCACTTTCACTTAGCCAGTGGAGCTCGAGGGTGGGGCTACGATATAGCCCCTGGTGGCACCGCACATCTCCGGATTCGGGGCGCGTATGTGCCTGACCGGGAAACGGTCCTTCGTCAAAGCGGGGAATTCTAAACATTCCGATAGTCGATTGAGTGGCTGACCAGACTCTCGCTGTATCATGACAGTCAGTTTTCGGCTTTCTCTACTGAGGTGCTCGCCCAGCCGAACTGGGGCTCAATCGCAGTAGTTCTCCTGGTGCCGCTTTAGCCGATGATACGGAACGTAAGGCAGCAAAACACAGGAGCCGGGCAAACCCAACATTTGACCAAAGACATGATTCGGAGCTGATGCATATAATGCCTAACTCGAGACGCCGAACACTCCCTAAGGTGTTCGGTCTTTATAATAATGGGCAGAATGATGCCCTAAGCCCCTAGTGTCCGGGTACGGGCATGGTCTTCTGACGCGGCCGATGCCAAAGCGTCAGGCTCCTCTTTGGCTATAGGAAGAAACCAAGGGAGAGTAACAACAAGAGGCAGTGAAAAAAGGTCTATGCAGGGTCTTAATCTGAAAAGAATCCTTGCAACGGGTCCCTGCTGCACGTCTGCGCCTGTGTCTCCGTTGCCCCGTTATCCTGGACGGGTACGCACGTTGTTCATCTGTAGAAAGAGAGGAACATTTAGTTTTAGAAACAATTCGTGCGAAAAATATGTAAAATAAGAAATATAAATAATTAAAACAGGGTTTATATGAAACCGCGGTGGTTTGTGCACGCAGCCCCCTGTGAAGGGGTATGCGGCTAGGTAGCCCCTAGCCTGCTGAGTCCGGATTCGTCTATCCGAGTCCGGGGTCCTTAAGTGACCCTCGCACTGAAATGGCGCCATGTGGACCGGGCATCTTGAGTGTAAGAGACGCGTAATGCGGTATGGCGTTGAAGCGGACAAAAGCCTTTCGTCCCAAGAGTGCTTGATATTCACTTTCAAATGGGACGATATGAAAAATTAATTTTTCGTGTCGAAAATTGTTCGGCGATCCGAACACAACTTCTAGTAATATAGAGCCTGTGCACCTGGCGTAAGGGCCTGGCGTCACTCCTTTGAAGGAAGTGCGGCTGTGTCGAATTTTGGTAGGGTCTATCCCCATCCTACGGATTGTGTTCGAATATAGCAGGTTTAAGTCACTGCCTCCGTCCATTAGGACGTTAGTAAATTGCAATCCATCTATTATGGGATTCAATATCATGGGAGTCCGTCCCGCGTTTCGAACGCTTCTGGAATAGTCCAGGTGGTCGAAAGTGATTGGTTTTGATATCCAATCTCTACGGTCTGCTGGGTTGGACTGTGCGAAGCTCTTTTTAGGAAGTGCCGCACTATTTTTCTGTGTTATCACATGAAGTGAATTTACTGCTTTGACCCCTTGTGGGAAAGCCTTTTGTTTTCCGGTGCCCTGCTGGTGGGGTTTATCTTCTTCGCTTGACATGTCGAGCCCCTTGTGTTCCGCATTTAGTCGGCCGGACTGTTTAAAAACCCAACAATCCCTGTGGGTGTTATTTGCAGGCCTTCCGGGGGTACTGTGGATTTGACATATCCGACCCAAGATTTTGTTTAAGTTGGACAATTCGTCACTGTCATCCTTAAGGGGATGTGTCTTAGTATTGGGCCACGAGCTTTTGAATCCGGCGTTGACTGCCGCACTCTTTGGGCCTTTCTCTTTATTCCGGCGCTGTTCTTTTCTGTGCCGTGATTTCCCGTTTCCATCCCTTGTCTCGGATGTACTTGGGTCGCTGGTGCTACTTCTTGCTAGCCAGCTATCCTCTCCCGCACAAAAGCGGGTCATGAGGCTTGTTAGTGCGGACATTGTCCTCGGTTTCTCTTGACCGAGGTGCCTGGCGAGCCATTCGTCTCGGACATTGTACTTGAAAGCTGCTAAGGCTTCGGCGTCCGGACAGTCGACTATTTGGTTCTTTTTGGTAAAGAACCTATTCCAGAATTTCCGCGCTGACTCTCCGGCTGTTGAGTGATATGACTTAGATCGTCTACATCCGGAGGCCGGACATAAGTCCCTTGAAAATTTGCTCTAAACGCGTACTCGAGCTCTTCCCAACTTCCAACAGTGTTTTCTGGGAGGCTTTTGAGCCAATGACGGGCTGGCCCTTTGAGCTTGAGGGGTAGATATTTTATGGCGTGGAGATCGTCTCCTCTGGCCATGTGTATATGCAGTATATAATCTTCTATCCAGACTCCAGGGTCTGTTGTTCCATCGTAGGCCTCTATGTTTATGGGTTTAAACCCTGCTGGGAATTCATGGTCCAGCACCTCATCGGTGAAACATAGTGGGTGTGCGGCGCCCCTGTACTTGTATGTGCCGCTATCACCGGACACTTGACGTGTTGCTTTGCTTCCTGGGACCTTCTTTTTGGGTCCGTAGATGGATCTGGCTGGGCCATTTGACGGTGGAGGCTCTATGGCCTCTTCGTCGAATTCTGGTAGCAGCTTACGCTTCGGGTAGCTCTTCGATTGGTGGCCATTGCCGTATTTATTTGCGGTTTTGAGTACTTTGCTCCATCTTATTCTGAGCGTGTCTTCCGCTGTTTTGAGCTTCCGTTTTTCCTTCTTCAGGCTTCTTGCTGTGGCGATGAGCCTGCGCTTAAAAAGCTCCTGTTCGACGGGGTCCTCGGGCGCGACGAGTTCGTCGTCATTGAGGCTTGCTTCATCTTCGGAGGGAGGTATATAGTTATGATCCTCGACCTCTTCGTCTGCCGCCCTTTCGTGAGGGCTTGCTTCTGCATCCTCCTGCCCTGAATCTTGCTGGAGGGGGTTGTCTTCGGCACTCTCTGGGGTATTGTTATCTCCTGTGCCGGAATCTCTATTCTTGCTTTGGCGGGATTTAGAGCGGTGCCGCTGACGCCGGCGTTTGGGCTACTTCTTTAAAGAGTCTGCCTCCGCTACTTCTTCGCCATCCCCTTCTTTTGGGGTATCCACCATGTATACGTCATATGACGAGGTGGCCTTCCAGTGCCCTGTAGGCGCTGGTTCCTGTTCGTCTCCGGCATCGTCGTCCATAGCGTCGATGTCTTCGGAGTCGTAGTCTAGCATGTCGGTTAAATCCTCGACAGTGGCTACAAAGTGGGTGGTGGGTGGGTTCTGAATTTCTTCGTCGTCCGAACCCCAACCATCCTGGCCATAGTCCGGCCAGGACTCTCCTGATAGCGAAAGATGCTTTAGTGAATTCAGGATGTCGCCAAAAGGCGAGTGTTGGAATATGCCCGCGGCGGTGAATTCCATAACCGGCGCCCAATCCGGATAGATTGGTAGGGGCGCGGGAGGTTCGGAGTCCGGCGAGGAGTCCGGCACCTCAGATTCACGAGTTTCGCAAGGGACAAGATTGGTGTTCGGCTCCATCGCCGTGGATGTTGAAGCCCCCAGGGCGGCATCTATCCGCCGACCCCTGATCTGGGCGATCGGCTCCGGGCTAATGGCCGAAGCTGATCCATGTGCGGCCACCAGAGCACTGTGCGGCGGCAGAGCTAGATCATGCCCATCGTCACAGTGTGGCGCGCTCGGCTATGGCTCGAGTCCGTCGAAGATCAAGCCTCTGCGGACATCGGCGTGAAGTTTAAGCTTCTAAATCTGACCTGACGGCCAGGGGCGTAGCTTTCGATCTGCTCCAGATGGCCAAGAGAATTGGCCCGCAGTGCAAAGCCGCCGAATACGAAGATCTGTCCGGGGAGAAAAATCTCACCCTGGACAGCGTTGTTGATTGAAGATGCCATCAAGCCTATCGGTGACGACACGGAGGAACTCTCAATGAAAGCACCAATGTCGGTGTCAAAACCGGCGGATCTCGGGTAGGGGGTCCCGAACTGTGCGTCTAGGCGGATGGTAACAAGAGACGAGGGACACAATGTTTTTACCCAGGTTCGGGCCCTCTCAATGGAGGTAAAACCCTACGTCCTGCTTTATTAATATTGATGATATGGGTAGTACAAGAGTAGATCTACCACGAGATCAAGGAGGCTAAACCCTAGAAGCTAGCCTATGGTATGATTGTTGAGATGTATGTTGTCCTACGGACTAAAGCCCTCCGGTTTATATAGACACCGGAGGAGGCTAGGGTTACACAGAGTCGGTTACAATGGTAGGAGATCTACGTATCCGTATCACCAAGCTTGCCTTCCGCGCCAAGGAAAGTACCATCCGGACACGAGCCGGAGTCTTCAATCTTGTATCTTCGTAGTCTTGGAGTCCGGCGGATATTGATAGTCCGGCTGTCCGGACACCCCCTAGTCCAGGACTCCCTCAGTGTTCCTTCCGCTGCCACCACTCTTGCCAGCTCCCATGCTCTTGCTGCCTCTTCGTCTGCGTCCTTCCAGCAGTGGCATCATCGCCTTGGTCACATTTGTGGCTCTCGCTTGTCTTCGCTAGTTCGTCAGGGCCTCTTAGGGTCTGTATCTGGAGATGTCTCCTTACCTTGTAATGGTTGCAAACTTGGCAAACAGACTCAGTTACCTTATCCTACTAGTGAGTCTGTATCTCAGCGTCCTTTTGACTTAGTTCATTCTGATGTCTGGGGTCCTGCTCCCTTTGATTCGAAAGGTGGTCATCGCTACTATGTTTTGTTTATTGATGATTTCTCTCGCTACATTTGGCTCTACTTCATGAAATCTCGTAGCGAGGTTCTCTCCATATACAAACGATTTGCTGCCATGGTTCGTACCCAGTTTTCCACGCCCATTCGTACTTTTCGTGCTGACTCTGTTGAAGAGTATATCTCTCAGCTATTGCTGGTTTTCTTGCGGAACAGGGAACTCTTGCCCAGTTCTCATGTCCTGGTGCTCATGCCCAGAATGGCGTTGCCGAACGTAAGCATCGTCATTTGCTTGAGACGGCTCGTGTGCTGATGATTGCTGCTTCTCTTCCTCCCCATTTTTCGGCTGAGGCTGTCTCTGCATCCACCTATCTCATCAACATTCAGCCATCGCATGCTTTGCAGGGTGGTATTCCTCTGGAGTATCTCACTAGTCGCTCTCCTGACTACTCTGCTCTTCGGATGTTTGGATGCGTGTGCTATGTTCTCCTTGCCCCCCGAGAACGCACCAAACTGACTGCTCAGTTGGTTGAGTGTGTTTTCCTTGGTTACAGTGATGAGCACAAGGGCTATCGATGTTGGGATCCCGTGGGTCATTGCTTGCATATCTCGCGTGATGTGACTTTTGACGAGTCTCGTTCCTACTACCCATGTCCTTCTTCCTCGAGTTTCTCTGTGGATGATCTCTCTTTCCTTCTCCTTCCCGATACACCCTGCTATGTGCCTCCTGTGTCATCTCTCCCTCCGGCACCTCTCATTCCTTCTCCTTCACCACCTACACCATCTTCTCCATCCTCGTCCTCCACCTCTCCACCATCATCTCCCGTCCGTCGCCCTCTCTCACCATTCCCTCTCCACTATACTCATCGGTCTCGTCCTGAAGAGGTCTCCCCTGACGCGCCTTCCACCTCTGGTGCACCTCTCCTCATGTCTCCCCCGGTTCACAACCTCCGGGCTCGGCCTCGCCCCCCGCCTGATCGCTACTCCCCTGATCGGTATGGTCTCTCTGTTTTGACTGAGCCCACTTCCTATCGCACTGCCACGACTCAGCCTGAATGGCAGCTTGCGATGGCCGAGGAGCTTGCTGCCCTTGAGCGCTCTGGCACATGGGATCTGGTTCCCCTCCCTTCTGGTGTCCGTCCCATCACCTACAAGTGGGTCTACAAGCTTAAGACTCGCTCCGATGGTTCTCTTGAGCGCTACAAAGCTCGTCTTGTGGCCTATGGTTTTCAGCAGGAGCAGGGGCGCGATTATGATGAGACATTCGCTCCTGTGGCCCACATGACCACTGTCCGCACTCTTCTTGCTGTGGCTTCTGTTCGTCAGTGGTCTATCTCTCAACTTGATGTTCAGAACGCTTTTCTCAATGGCGAGTTGCGTGAGGAGGTTTATATGCAGCCACCCCCGGGGTACTATGCTCCTGATGGTATGGTCTGTAGACTTCGCCGCTCCCTATATGGTCTCAAACAGGCCCCTCGAGCCTGGTTTGAGCGCTTCGCATCTGTGGTGACCGCCGCTGGTTTCTTGCCCAGTGACCATGATCCTATGCTGTTTGTTCACACGTCTCCTTGTGGTCGGACTCTTCTCCTTCTCTATGTTGATGACATGATCATCACTGGTGATGACTCTGAGTACATTGCCTTTGTTAAGGCTCGCCTTCGAGACCAGTTCCTCATGACTGATCTTGGTCCTCTTCGCTATTTTCTTGGGATTGAGATCTCCTCGACCCCTGATGGCTTCTACATCTCCCAAGAAAAATATATTCAAGATCTTCTTGCTCGCGCTGCTCTTGGTGATGACGCACTGTTGTGACTCCTATGGAGCTCAACGTTCAGCTTCGTGCCTCTGATGGTGACCCTCTTCCTAATCCCACTCGCTATCGTCACCTCGTTGGCAGCCTTGTCTACCTGGCTGTTACGCGCCCTGACATCTCCTATCATGTCCACATCCCGATTCAGTTTGTTTCAGCCCCGACCTCTATCCACTATAGTCACCTCCTCCGTGTTCTACGATATCTTCGTGGCACGATCTCTCAGCGACTTTTCTTTCCCCGCTCCAGTTCTCTTGAGCTCCAGGCCTACTCTGATGCTACCTGGGCTAGTGATCCCTCTGATCGACGCTCGCTGTCTACTTACTGTGTTTTTCTTGGTGGCTCTCTTATTGCCTGGAAGACAAAGAAGCAGACTGCAGTTTCTCGCTCGAGTACAGAGGATGAGTTGCGAGCCATGGCTATGTTGACTGCTAAGGTGATTTGGTTACGGTGGTTACTTGAGAATTTTGGTGTGTCTGCTACTACCTCAACTCCTCTCCTGTCCGACAGTACCACTGCTATCAGTATTTCGCGTGACCCGGTGAAGCATGAGCTCACCAAGCACATCGGTGTGGATGCCCACTTTGTGCGTGCTGCTGTGCAGGATCAGACTCGCACTCTTCACTATGTGCCCTCTGAGTTACAGTTGGCTGACTTCTTCACGAAGGCACAGACTCGAGCGCAGCATGGGTTTTTCCTCTCCAAACTCAGTGTTGTTGATCCACCATGAGTTTGAGGGGGGTGTTAGATGTGTATAGTTCATTGTGTACATCCCCATTGTATAAGGGGCTTTTCTGCACTTTGCCACACTTGTATATGTACTGGCCTTTGGCCCTCAGTAAAGAGTTAGTTGCTCACTTATCCAACATTTGTAAGGGTCAACTACTTTGTACTAATTCGTGATTTGAATGATAAAATTCTCAAAAAAAAAGACTACAATAAACGAGTCAACGCACGGCAATTTAGTCAACATCAATGGCCCCATCAACAATCGGTAGACACACCAAGCAGCGTACCCGCCCAGGCCCCCAGTAATAAACGTGTCACCATTCAATTGGTCGAGTTTTCACAGCGAGAAAAAGTCAAAAATCCAAAAAAAGGAATCCTAGCCAGGTTTAGTATACTAAGAATACAGGTGTAAAAGGATGCACCGATTCCAAGCGGGGCCTCAATGGTTTTGCCAAAGCCATGGAAAACTGCAATTTTTAAATACTGAAGTATTATTCATCGCCTACCCACAAAAATACCGAGGTTTTGAAACGCTGCAGTTTTAGAAAAGCTGAGGTTTTGAAATACTGCAGTTTTAGAAAAACTGCACTGTCCATGAACTGAAACCTGGTAAGGGGCGTTTGTTTGATTGTATTTTATCACCCTAAGCTACCCACTCAACTCTATACAGTACAGACTGGTTAGCTCTGCCTACAAAGAAAACCTAGACACACGTGGGCGCCGGTGCAAACTACTGCTGATGCTGCACATGGGATGCCTTCCAATCGACGATGATGCATGGCCACGCCATGGTTTTCACTTTGAGTGAGATTTCGACGAAATTCACTGAATTTCAGTAATTTCAGTAGACACTGAAATAATTATGTTTCGGCCAAAATATTTCAGCAATTTCAGTACTGCACAGGAATTCAAATATTTTTCAAATTTTTTTAAATTTTAATTGAATTCAAGTGAATATTTCGGTCATTTGGCTGAAATGCATTTTCTAAAACTGAAATTGAAAACCATGGGCCACGCGCCTGGTCGGTGCTCGCCATTCTTCACTGTCACCGGGACAACTCAACTGAGACGATAGCCCAGCTGAAGAAGGTATGTCTTCTACTAGTACCGAAATTCCTTCAGTACCTACTGTCCTACTCACTGCCATATGCCTGGTGATACCCATTTCAAAAATTATGGCGACGATCACATGGCTTCTGCCAAGTGAGAGATACAAGAGGAGCTCAATCGGGCACCATGTCTCTCTAGCTTAACTCTTCTATGTGCAGAATGTTTAGAAACGATCTCGTAGTGTCAAAAGACGTAACACTAGTGTCGTGTGAAAATCTCCTGCTGTTCCCAAGGGTTTTGTCAGGTGATTAACACTAGAATACCAGCTAGTGTGACAGAATAACAACCGTGTTTTCCTTAGTTGGATAGCCACCATGATTCGATGGGTGTTACTCTTCCTATGGGTTTTGTGGTAAAGTCCCCCGCTCTTCTGATGGGTGTTGTCAGGTGAGAACATTCTGTTACTCTTAGCGAACCAAAAACTAGTGTTCAAATTTAAAGAACCTCCAATTTCAGGGTTCAAATTAACACAAACAGAATTTGGCTTCTCAAGCTGTTTCGACCTCCCAGCAACTCATGTCTGCACACCTCACCATGTCCATCACCAAAAAATTGATCCCAGAAACCACCACCCATCAGAGCCAAAGGATTCAAAGAGCACAGCAACAACGCCTTGGCACAAAAATTGGCCTATATACCTTTGTCAACAAGTACCCTTACATGACAAAGTTGGAGGACACTAGACAGACACACTAAATTCTATTGCATTCTTGTTTGAGAAGACAGAGGTTTTCCACCAAATGGTGATGCAACATAATTGCCCTGCTCACCATATATATGGCATACGGACTGAGAGAAATCCATTGTTCGAAATAATGGATCTTAGAAATACCCAAAGCAGCGCCAAGCTTAGCAAAGTTCATGCCCATCCAAGTTACAAGCTCTACTACAACATACAATACATTAACTAAATCAAACTCTCTCAAACTTCTCCAATAAATTAACTTCATCAAATGGATTTCGAGATTCAGATCCTAGAATAATAACGCTTCAGCTTCATAGTAGCACCTCAAAGATTTATAAGCCTACCTGTTACCGCCGGCAACGCCCGGCCATCTTGATTTCGCACAATTGCTCCCCATCCTCATGTCCTTCTATCAGCATAAAAGAAGCCATCTGTGTTAAGTACTACACTGCATTCTCAAAATATTGTTAACCACATGTACCTATAGAACTTAGATTTTTTTTCTCCTTTTTCTTATATAAGCCTGCATGTCATTGCTCCCTATCCTCTTGTCCTTCTATCATCAACATAAACAAAACCATCTGTGTTAACTCTTAACTGTTGTACTGCATTCTCAAAAAATTGTTAACCAGATGTTACCTAAAGAACTTAGATTTTTCTCTTCTTTCCCGAGTGTCTACAATCGGCACGTGCATGTGCAAGCGGCATCAAAACAGCAGGGAGGAACCACCGTGCAGCATCATACTTTCCCGGAGAACCACCGACGGGTTGTTGAAACAGCACCTTCCGCTCCTCCATGGAGTAGACGCCCAGGTGACCCAGGAGTAGTAGTCGACCTCACCCACAAAGTAGATGCAGTTGCTCATGCACCCCGGAATCTCCGAGGCGCGCACCGTGAACGATGATTGCTCACTCACGAAAAGCGCCCGATCAGCAGCTAGCCTCTCCACCTTTATCCATCGTGCCTCCTCGACATCCAGCCTATACACCTCGAAGCCATGGATGGTATCGAGGCCTGTGGATTCTTGTGGAGCGAGCACCGGACCAACAAACAGGACCGACCCGTCCGACTCCAGCAGGTGGGTGTACCAGAGGAAGTGGTACCCACAGATCGGGGTGTACTGTTCAAGAATGTTCGGCACATGGAGCTTCGTCAGGCGCCATGGCGGTGGCACACGTGTGTCCACGGTGTAGGTGCAACCCCAGAATTCCAGCGCGTAGAAGACGCCGTCCGTGTAGGCCATCAGATAAATGCTTTTGAACTCTTCGGAAATCAGCTTCTGCTCCTCGGGCCATTCCTCCGTGCACCAGAAGAGAGAGGCGCTCATCTCGGAGTGGTTGTTAACTAAGACCGCGTTGGCGCCGGCGGCGACCCTTGCCTTAGCTTTAGTCGTCCCAACGGGCGCATACATCTCGCTCCGGAACGCGCCGGTGACGGGGTTGACGGGGACAACGTGGTTGCCGTCCTCGAAGGAGAGACGGCCGCAATGCAGCGCGCCTGATAACGTGATACGTTCTACGTCGCAGACCATGGAGGGCAGGCGGGCAGGGAGAGGGACCACCGCCGACGGCGAGCCCTCCCCATCGATCTGAAAGGGGAAGATGGCCACGCGGCGGGGCTCCTCCACGGGCGGCAGCAAGAACCGGCTACGCTCGTTCGAGACCTTGAGCGCGAGCAGGTGCGGGGTGGGTCTCGCTAGCCGCTCGGAGACGGCCGCCGCCCAGGACTTGCAGACGGCGGCGAGGCGCACCGACTCGAGCGGGCTGATGCAGCCGAGGATCTTCTCCGTGAGGTGGAAAGGCAGGCCGCCGATAGTTCCGCTCGCCGCATCTCCGCCGTCAGCGGGTTCGTGCTGGACACGGATCTTGCTTGTCAGGGCGGCCGTAGGTTTGATCGGCTCCATGTGGGAGAGAGAAGAGAAGGATGCGGGGGAGGTAGTCGCCGACAGAGGATGGAGGCGAGGCCGGGGCTGGAGGCCGCGCCGTTGGCCGGACCGAGAGAGGGTTTCTACAGGGAACCGGCAGAGGTTTTTTTAGACAAGGCAACCGACAGAGGTGGAAGTGGATCGGGGAGGAGGAGGACGGCTGGCCAGGTCGGGACTTTGGAGACGGGATCTACCGAAAGTAAAGCGGGCACGGGCCGGCCCATGGGCACAGATTTTCAGCCTGGCAAGTGCCCGGCGCGGCACGCAAATAAAATGTCCGAGCTGGCCTTCGGCCCAACACCGAACAAGGCAGGTCACCGGGGTCAGGCCTTAAAGGCTGAGCATAGAACGGACTTTTTAGTTTTTTTTAACACAACGGAGTTTTTAGTTACAGAGCCTTTTTAGGGTTGTATACTGTTTTGGCCTCTTTAGGGAGGGTTTGGCTTTTTAAGGTGGACCAGCCATGTCGGGTCATCCCTCAATGCCGGGTCTTCGGATTGGCGCGACACGGCCCTTTCATAAAAGATCCGACATGGGTCGTCTCAGGCAAGGTGTTTTTATAGTAGCGGTCGTGTCGGCCCAACCCATTTGGTCAGGTTTGATTGAAAGCTTATGCAACGAAAGGAAATTAATGGATCGAACAAAAAGAAGCGACGAGAGCACTTCCCCTATTTTCTTTAACACATTAAAAGATTTTGTTTTGGGGGGTTATTTCTTTCCTAACTCCTCCCTCATAATCGTTATAACCTCAAAAATTTGAGGGAAAACACCCCCAAACCACTCCAACCTGCAAGTCCAAGTTTGAAAAGTCTTAGGAAGTTTTCCAAATCCTCTGCCTCCTCCACCTGTGCACCCCCACAACCTCCCCTCACCTCCCCACACCTCGTTGGCAAGAATCCTTTTATCATTGGAAAGTGTTATGAGTTCTCCATCTACTCCCTCCGTTCCTAAATATAAGTCTTTTTAAAGACTCTACTACAAACTACATATGGATGTATATAGACACATTTTAGAGTGTAGATTCACTAATTTTGATCCGTATGTAGTCTATAGTGTAATCTCTAGAAAGACTTATACTCCCTCCGTTCCTAAATATAAGTCTTTGAAGGAATTTCACTATAAATCACATACGGATGTATGTAGATGCATTTCAGAGTGTAGATTCATTCATTTTGCTCTGTATGTAGTCCATAGTGAAATCTCTAAAAGACTTACATTTAGGAACGGAGGAAGTATTTAGGAACGGAGGTAGTAGAAAGGAACACTACATGAAAAGATGACAATACAACAAGTAGCCATTGCATATCACACCGCAAAAGGACAAGCACTAATAAGCTCAGCATCTCTGGCTGGACGTGAACTTTGTTTGGAATGAATACCATATTCAATCCTTGGCTCATGTGAATCTGGTCCTCCTTAGTCATTCCAGCTTGTTCTCGAGACACTAAACTAAGCATGAGATTCTACATACCCCACATCACCTCCATCACAACATCATTGTACAGGCCTCCAGGTATATCTACGAGAGAACTGTTGGGCAAACACTTGCAAAAGGCTCGGTTACATATGAACAAGCAGGTCGCTAAATAGCAGAGCAAGCGAATATTTGAGGTGGACGGCTAGGTATAGTGATCTCAAGGTACACCAGTATCTCCAGAACTCACTTGGAGTGCAGGGTGACCAGAAGCTCTTCCTCGAAGTTATATCGGTCGTACGAGGTGCTCCATCGTGTGGTCAAGATGACTTATCAGCTGGTTCTTCTAGCATCATCCAAGATCCATGATGTCATTTACGTATCTCAGCTAAAGAAGCACCTGCCACCGCGCACGGAAGTAGAGCAACAAGACATCTCCAACGAAGCATCCTGTGACTTGGGCGCTTCTTGAACCAGCCGCCATTTTTGCAGTCCAAGTTCATTAAACGTGGCGGTTGCGCCACCCTCACCTCAAGGTATGTTGGAGCGGTCACCCGGAGACGCATGCCACTTTGGAAGACACATAGGGCGTGTTTGGTTGCCGTCGCCTACAGTACCCGCGTTGCATACGTATCTCCACTCGGCCTGGTTCTAGAAAAACTGCCTCACATGCGACATCTGCGAATTGTTTGGTTGCATGCATATGGACTACCTATATTAGGAGATCAACTTTGGCACGTTGTTTGGTTGCATGCATTGTCTCGGCGCATGCAACTACAAGCTGTTTGGTTGCCCGCATGGGGTATGATTAAGAGCTAGCACTTGCACTTAGCACACAGGGTTAAGAGATATCAGAGGAAGTGGGAGAAGAAATGCAGTGTGCGCCGGACCATGGCGACTGCGGTGGATAGTGGCCGTGGCGCCGTGTCAGACATGACGAGCATGGAGTTGTGGACGAGCGACCCCATCGGCGGCACGGCGAGCAACACCATCGGCGAACTAGTTGCGGTGCTCGCACAAAGACAGTCGACAGAGGAGGAGAATGCAGTGCCCGCGCCATGGTATCGTCAGTGCAGTGGACGAGAGAGGAGACCGATATGATCGACACCGGAAATGACTCCAGTGTAGTAGGGTCAGAGAGAGGAGGCCGAGATGATCGACCCCGTCGGCGGTGTGCCGAACTGCGGTGTGCACGGAGGCAGAGGACACAAGAAAGCAATGTGCACACCATTGCAGCGTCATTGCAAGTAGGAGGACGACAGAGAGTAGGCCGAGATGAGCGACACCGTAAACGACTCTAGTGTAGTAGGGTGTGGGCAAGGAGATCAAGGGGAGTCAGCGTCGAGAGGGACGAATAGAAGGACTCTGAGCAGAGGACAGAGGAGCTCGACATGGCGGCGTCAGTGCAGTACACTACTGCTCAAAGAGAGATGAAGCTACGATCGTCGAAACCAAAAACGTACAACACGAATGTTGTGAGGAACTGCGAGATTAGGCTGCTGGTCAAAGGAAATTTCAAACGATCGATCGTGCGCGACGAATCTGACAAAATTCATCAAGAATAGCTTCAAACGGGAAGACGGAATTAAGAACTTACAGCCGACGAAACTACGAACCGGTCGCCTGAATGGAACCGTAGCATCGAAGTGCATATTTTTTGTGTAGAGTTTACCTCGAATCGAAGCACTGTTGTGTAGATTGGAAGGGGCTAGGAAGAACATAATTAGAGGGAAGGTTACTAGAGGTAAGAGAAGATAAGCACACACAGGATGCATACCAGCTCGTATCCCTCTCATCTCCCCTTGTGCAAGTGGCCCACCTTGTGCGCTCGCCTCAGCCTGGCTCGCTAGAAACTGCCGATCTGAGCGTTTCCAGCGAGCCAGGCCCAAGTGTGCTTTAAGGTTCGTGCCATGCGGATTGCACAGTAAACACATGCAACCAAACGGGCCACTTTCTTCCCGTGCGGGCCATGCTGGGCCTAATGCGGACAACCAAACACGCCCATATATCATCCGCACAAGCTTTTCTTCTATACCAACTTGGGGGCAAGTGGGGGAGCACCTATGTGCCGCTTACTGCGGCAACCAGTCGGGGCTTCAGCGAGGACTCGATCCCACGACCGCACACTTCTAGAGCAAGCTACCTAACCACTACGCATGATTGTTGCTTGTGGTTAAATGGCAATACGGAAGCTATACAACTAGTCACGTCACCAGATCCAGTTATTTTTTTCTTTTTTCAATCTTTTCTTGCAATTTTTGGAAAAAAAATGTAAGAATGTTTTTTTACGAATGCACACGAGTTTTAATTTTTTTTTGGCACTTTTTTGAATATGTAATCAAGTTTAAAAAAAGGAACAATTTTGAAGTTGTGCATAAATATTGAAAACAGGAACATTTTTTTAAAATTATGATCAGTTTTGATAAAAAGAGACAAGTTCTTTGAAAATGTGAATAATATTTTAAATTGTTGAAAAAAAATTAAAACAGGAACATATTTTTGATTTTGTGAACAAATCCTGAAAAACATGAACATTTTATTAAATTTCGAACAAAATATCGCAATCATGAACTGGTTTTGACAAAATGTGAACATTTTTTAATTGGAGAACAATTTTCAAAAAGAGGAGCGTTTTTTAATTTCTGAACAAATTCTGAGAACAGGAACATTTTTAATTTGTGTTTTTTTTTGAAAAGGGGAACATTTTTTAAGAATGGTGAACAATATTTTAAAGATGTGATTTTTTAAAGAAAAACGTACCAAAGAAAATTTCGAAATGATCATTTTCTGAAAATTGCAAACATTTTCTGAAACATTCCAAAAAAATGTTCTCGAACCTGAAATTTGTTCAAAAATTCAGAAAAATGGTCTATATTTTGAAAAAGTGCGTACATATTTTGAATTTCTGAACATTTTCATAGACAAGAACATTTTTTTTGCCTATGCGAACAAAAAATTTGAAACTGCAGAAAATGTTTTTGAAAAACATGAAACTTTTTTGAAGTTGCAAACAAATTATGAAATTCTGAACAAAAGTTTAAACCATGAATATTTATTGAATTTTTTAACAAATATTGGAAAATGGAACATTTCATGAAATTATGAACATTTTTTTGATACAAAGAGAACAAATTTTGCAAGTTATGAACAAAAATTTGAAAACATGAACATTTTCCTTAAAAATGAACAACATTTGTAAATATGAACATTTTTGAAAAAGAAATCTGAGAAAGAAAAATGAAAAACAAAAGTAAAGAAAATCAGAGAAAAAAGAAACAAAAAAGAAATAAGTAAAGAAAATAAACAGAAAAAGAAAACAAGGAGAGAAAAGGAAAAAAGAAACGGAAAAGAAAGAAAAATGAAAGGAAAAACAGAAAAGAAAGAAATCCGGTTCAGGAACCTTCTAGAAGGTTCCTAAATCTGTACAAAAACGGCTGGGATCCTTTAGAAGGTTCCCAAAACCGAAACTGCCTACAGTGGAAGATGTATGGCCCAGCAGATCGGTGCCCTATGCGTTCTCTCGACATTTTGACGCGACGAGTGTCCAATAGGAATTTCGGGCAAGTGTTATGACATGGCCCACCCCAGGACGGAGGCCCAAGGCTGCAAGAGAGGGCAGGTCAAGCTACCGAGGAAGAGGATAAATAGCCCGAGTGCTAGGAGAGGCTGGTTGTCAAATTAGAGAAGAGTCATTTTTCTTTTTTTTCCTTTCCACAAACCTGCAGAAATCCTGTTGAATCGCTCTATGTATTTGAATTCCAACTCATACGAGCGAGTGCACAATATAAACGAAGACATGTAATTTGGATAGTCAAAAAATCATCTACGTGCAACTATATATCAATGAGCACCATACACAAATAAGAGGATATGTTCATCATGTTGACATACTATTCATGTCAAAATACTAGGTATGTCCTAATTGCTTAGACATTGGATTTTCTTTGTTTAACAAAAATTACACAATGTTAGATTATCTTAGACTGAGGTTAAAACAAGAATTCTAAAACAATATTTTGGACTACATAATCTCATTAGTTATGGTAGAGACATTGAAAAAAATCTACTCCATGACAATCAACTTATTTTCAATGGCAATCAACTTAACTCCAGATGGAACTTTATTCTCAATGTACGTTCTGATAGCCGAGAGCTCCCTAGGGGTCTCCACGAGAACGCTATCCGGCTTGGGAATACACCAGTCATAATCGCCTTCATCATCACACCTCTGCCCATAAATGATGTCCAATGTAAGGCATCCAAGTGACACCGCGTTCTTGAGGATATAACATGTCAGTTCAATCAAGCACTTCGCAGAGCTGAAACCACTGATCTTCACGTTCGAGCAGGGGCGGCGCGGGCCGTTCGTTCAGGCGGGGACTCGGCGCGGCGCTCGCGCGGGTGCACGCACCGGCGAGGGTTGCCGTGTTCGGGACGGCGTGGCGAGGGCGCGCAAGGCGCGGTGCGGGCGCGTTCGGTTTCCGGCGGCGTAGATCGGACGCTGGGTCGGGAATCGCGGTGGGGGAGGCTCGGCTCCCTGTGGCGCGGTGCAGGCGTGTGACGGATCTGAGGTTGCGCCTCCGGTGGGTGGCGGCCGCGGGAGCGTCGTCGGCAGGCCCCGGGGCTGGGGCCTGGTGGTTTCTGCCCGACGGGTTTGGGCGGGGTTGCCGTCCCACCCTCCTGCCTCCTGGATCTCTGTCACCATGGTTCTGGTTGCGTCTGCTGCGGGCGGCGGATGGGACCCCGGGGCGGCGGCCTTGGTCTGGGCTCCGGCGTGGTCGGCGGCGCCCGATCCAGATCTGAAGGCTTCCGTCTACTTCAACCAGGGCTGCCTCCGATGGTCCTGCTTTGGGCAGCCTTTGTCACCGGAGTTGTACCTGTTTGGCGGCTGGAGGTGGGATGTGGCTCCGGAGAAATCCGAGGCCAGCAGTGCTGGCCACGATGGTGGCGACGCCCGAGGGCGCCGTACTCTTCTTGAAGGCGCCGTCCAGGTTGCCTCCTTCCCCTCTTCCTTCCACCCAGCTCGTATGCCAGGCGAGGGTCTAGGACACGCGCTGCAGCTACGTTAGCTATAACGCCTCTTACGAACACACGCTACTGCTACGCCTTCCTCCGTTTTTTCGCTTTTTCATTTATTTTGCTTTACATTTTATATTTTTTCTTTCTCCTTTTTCTATTTCTTTCATTTTCATTCACTTTTCTATTTGTTTTTCATCTTATTTTATTTCTGTTAGTAGTAGCGCTCTTCTTAGGAAACGCGCTTCTACTTATGCCCTAGCGGTAGCGCGCTTCTTCCAAGCCCGCTACTGCTATGCGTAGCCTATCATTCTAGCAATGGGAATATTAGTAGTAGCGCTTTTGCCACTACACGCGCTACTGCTAAGGTTGTATCTGTAGCGTGGCTCAAATGCTACTGCTATCTAGCACTAGCGCCTTTTTTGACCCACGCTGTTGCTAAATTTCTGTGTATAAGGTTTTCTCTAGTAGTGTAATCTCATTAGTTATGGCAGAGACATTGAAAAAATCTATCACCATGGATTAATCATTCCTACTTAACTCCCTGCAAAACAGAAATATACTAAGCTTCTTGTGGTGGCCTGTTGGTATTTATGGTGGGAAAGGAGGCAAATTTCTCGTGATATTCAAGTGCAATCCCCTGAAAAATGTGAAGTGGCAATCCGAGTGTTGTGCTCAAATTTTATGTCTGATGTGGTTCCTAATGCAAGAGTGAGAAAGGAGATTTGGACTCCACCAATGAGTGACTGCATTAAGATAAATGTGTACGCCTCATTCGATCCAGATTATTTGAGAGGAACTACTGGTGCTGTCATTCGAGATAAAAAGAAAGGAAGTTTATCGTTGCGAGTAATGTACAGTTGGATTTGGTTCAAGCGCTATTCTTTCTGCTGAAGCTTTGGCTCTCAAGAATGGATTGCTCTTAGTGGAATCAATAGGTTGTAATAAAGTTGCCATGAAGTCAGACAACCTAGAATTAATAGAAGTTATGAAGAATGAGAGGCCACCTACGGGTATTGCTGATCTTCCATCGTTGTTTGTCCATGGTGCATGATTTTGTTAGGGTTAAATACAAGCATATCATTAGGGAAACAAATTCTATAGCTCATGAACTGGCCCAATTGGCAAAGTTCCTAGTCTGTAGGGTCTGGCTTGATGATCCTCAGAAGTGTACATAAATTTTGAACGATTATTTTTTTTAGGTGAGGGCTCCTCGATTGTTTTTTTTCTCTGAAACTTTGCAAGATCATCTAAAGTTTGATCATGTTTGACGTCTCAAAGTGTTGTAGGGTAGAACCCTGGAAGGGATCTTTTCACACTTGGAGGGGGGAAAGGAGATGAACACTAGAACACAAAGAGGAAATCACTCCAACAAAACCCAATCACACATCCACTAGAATAGCAAACACATAGATCCACATGAATACATGAACAATCCAAGGAAACAAGCACTAGATAAAGGTTCTTCCCATTCCTATGGAGGTGAGGTCTTGATGATACTCTTCTTCAAGATGGAGGTCTTGATATCCACAAGTGGATCCTCTCCTGAGAGGCCTTGATCTCCAATGAAGTGGTAGAAGGAGCAATGCTCACATATGGCTTTGCTGAACCTAAACATGACCCTAGGTATGGAATATATAGGCTTGGGGATGTACGAGACGAAATGGATGCCCAAAACAGATCTCAGTCACCCATCCTGGAGGGCCCGTGCGCATGGGGTGCTACAGCCTTAGCTCCCTGTGTAGCCCATGGGCAAGGTGTCTCGGGGGCCCGTGCGCATGGGGTTGCCTGGGACCTTCTATCCTGCTCCTTGGTGGTCCCTCCTTCTTCCTTGGTGACTTGGGGGGCTTCTCCTTGTACTTGATGGTGCTCCTCAGCTACTTGGAAGTGTCCTTCTTCATACCTAATGATACATAGAGCATTTTGGTGAGTTAGCATCCAAGTTCCGTTCGTGTCCATATGCATGTCAAGTAGGAAGGAGTTCACCTCAGTTTTCATTGGGCGTTCTCTAACTCTTGTAATAGGTCCACGTGGTGCTTGATGCGTTGGTGTAGAGTCCATGGGGATGATGTGCATCATGTCCCCCCCCCCCCCTTGGGAGAGATCCGTCCACGGATCATGATCTTCATCACCGTGGTATTTGGTCAAGTCCTTGACGTTGAAAGCGTCGCTTACATTGTACTTGTCACGCGAGATGTCAATCTTGTAAGCATTGTCATTGTAGCGTGCTAGCACCTTGAACGGTCCATCAGCTCATGGTAGTAGCTTGGAGCTGCGCTCATTGGGGAAGCGGTCCTTGCGAAGATGAAGCCATACGAGATCTCCCAGGTGGAACATCATTGGTGTCTTGTTGATGTTGAGCTTGGTGGCGAGGCGTTGTACTTGGCGCTTGATCATGGACCTTGTATCTTCGTGCATCTTCTTGAGGAAACTTGCGCTTGCACTCGCGTCCACGTTTGCACGTTCTTGGAGCGGAAGAGGTAGAATGTCCAATGGGGACAATGATTTGAAGACGTAGACAACCTCGAAGGGAAACTTGCTGGTAGTAGATTGTCGAGCTCGATTGTAGACGTACTTGGCGATGGGTAAGCATTCCTCCCACTCCTTGATGTTCTTCTTGATCAACACGCGTAGGAGAGTAGATAGCGTACGGTTGGTTACTTCCATTTGGCCATCGGTTTGTGGATGATAGGCCAATGAGAATAGAAGCTTGATGTCGAGCTTGGCACATAAGGTCTTCCAAAAGTAGCTTAGGAACTTGACCTCGCGGTCCGACACAATGGTCCTTGGCACTCCATGTAGCCTCAAGATTTCCCTTACAAAAGATTTGCAACTTGTGAAGCATCGTCTATCTTATTGCATGGCATGAAATGTGCCATTTTTGAGAATCGGTCCACAACAAAAAATACGGAATCCTTTCCATTTCGGTCCTAGGCAAACCAAGCACGAAATCGATACTAATATCTTCTCATGGTTTATATGGAATTGGAAGTGGCATATGTAAACCATGAGATTGAGCTTTTGACTTAGCTTTGCGACATGTAGAGCATCGGTTCAAATTCTGAGCACAATGGTTCAACAACCAATACATAAATTAAATTCTCAGTACAATATGTTTAGTAATTACAGGATTAGGAAGCAATTAAATATGATGAACCACAATATTTAGAGGAGGTAAAGGTGAAGAGACAAGTGTAAATCATTTTGGCTACCGATGTGTTGAAGAAGCGGAATGGCCATAATGTGCCCAACTGCATGCCATAGGCACCAACAACTTTTTTCCAACCCCTTGTGACGATCGCCTGCCCATCCTTCACCGCCTTCAGGAAGACTACTAGACCATTATCATGGTAGTATGAATTATATACTTTATCCTTAGTTGCCTCCAGTCAGATCATGTAGTTTGGAAGGTAATCATCAGTAAATTGCTTCGAAAACCACTGAAAAGAGAAACTTTCAGATATTCATGTCTAGTAGAGTAACTCGTTGTTGGCAGGAGGAAAAGGCAACACATTACTTACCATCCTAAACTTCACTGCTGTCTTGGATAAAGTGTAAATAAAGAGCTTAATTCCCATCACCCGTCTCTTTTGCCTAACAATCTTTCTTAGTTTCCTCACTTTACGCTTGTTCATGAATATTTTTAGAGACCATCGGCAGCGGAGCCCCATACGCAAAAGGGATCGAAGCGTGGATCAGCACCGCTGATATATGTACATACAAGCAACCAGTAAATGTTAGAAGCTAATCTGTGATTTCACAAATAATGTAAAGTACAACTACCTCCGTTCCTAAGTACAAGTATTTTTAGAGACTTCAATATGAACTACATACGAATGTATATAGACATAGTTTAGATTAGAATGTAGATTCACTCATTACATTTTGCTCCGTACGTAGTCTATATTCGAATCTCTAAAAATAATTATATTTAGGAACAAATGGTGTATAAGACATGAGATGCAGGTAACCTCGACGGCAAACAACAGGATCACCCATTGTAGCACTGCGTAAGTACATGGAAAGGTAATGTTAATTACAACAGGGCTAACATCCACCAAAAATAGAAAATGGTTATAAACCGACATCATCTTTAGTGATATCTTCATTGCGAAAGAGTAGAACGGTAGCAAAGGGAAAGATGAAAAAATGAATAGAATTGTTTACTATAATAGACACGTTTAACTACAGGCAATCTAATATAGCCATTGAAACTGGTACTGATAAAAATGCAATTGAAAGAGTTAAACGTTGCAAGGCAAGTGCTTCCAGAGAAGAGAATGCTCGGTTATCTATAAAAATGTAGGGAAGATAGTTCAGACGTGTTAGGCATGTTTACTACAACATGCTTAATACATCAACCGTACAAAACATATATAGCCACTGCAACTGATGTTGGTAAAATTGAACTGGTCAGTTCATACTTGGTAAGTCCCGAGGGTTAGTTGCTGGGGCAGTTCATCTTGGCCAGAGCCCACACCAAGTCAGTGGCGGCGGAGGCGAGGTGTTCCTCCGGGTCGAAGCATGGATCAGTGCTGCTGACATGTGTACCTACAGGCAATCAGTAAATGTTAGAAGTTAAACTGCAATTGCACAAATAATGTAAAATACTGTAAGACATGTGGTGCAGCTAACCTCGAGGGAAAACAACAGCGCCGCTCGTTATGGCCCTGCGTAAGCACATGGAAAGACATGTTAGGTACAACAGGGTTAGCATCCACCAATAATAGCAAATGGAAACTAAACGATAACATCTCTAGTGATATCTTCGTTGCAGAGAGTAGCATGGTGGCAAAGGGACAGACTAAAAAATGGATACAATTGTTAATTACAACAGGCTTAACAACATCCCGAGTCATGTATTGTAAGTTTGTTGCTGATTACAACATAGTCTACCAAATATAGACACATGCTTATATTCTAACAACTGTAGTAACTCTTGTATACACAAATCAAACAAAGCGCATACTAGACGAGCATGTCAAATGATCAAATTGTATGTACGCAAAAGTAGAATGGACATCATTTTTATGTTATTCAATGATTACTATAAGGATGTTATTTCAAAAGCAAGGACAAATCAACTATTGGCAACTAATTATTGAAACTCACATAAAAGACAAAAAATTCATACTCTAGAAATTTCTATAATTATGATTACATAATAATAAACTACAAAGCACTATTAACATAGTCATTCTAGTCTTCACTTTGGAAATCTCTACCATGATATTTGACGATACTAAAATCTATAAGAACACATGCCAATCAATGGAAATATATATATTACATTAAAATTTAGTGAAAGATAATTTCCAGCAATTACATTAAAAAATTATAAGAAATAACACTATTGCTACTATTTAGCAAGATGTTATGTTCTTAACTATTGTATCTAAAGAGTACTAAAAATTATAACCATTAATAATGCAGATGGTACAATTAGTTTAAATAAGTATAAATGTTTGGTATAAATGTTACATATTTCTTCGCCATCTACAAAAATCACAACATTTTTTCTTTCTCCCTCCCTACTCTTGTGCCTGTGCTGACAGAGGTTTACGCCAGCTAGAGCACAAGGTAGACCTAGTGATCGATGGCTTCTAGAAATACATTAAGACGTTCTGACAAACACCCGCATTGAGACATGTAATTGTCAAACCAACGATCTCTCAACCAAGAACACTCACGGAGAGAAGGACGAGAAAGAAACCGTTTTTTTGCGTCTCCAGAATGTGCGACTTTTCTGTTATTCTCTTCCTCTGTATATCTCGATTAGAAAGGATCCTAACTAACTGCTAACTAACCTCTGGGCTAGATGCACATGGTCTGTGTTGGTGTTGCGCTATCCCGCGACTGCTTCCTGCGTGTCGTCATTGCCGGACCAAGGGAAAAATAAAAAAAGAAAATAGTACGTGCATGTAGCACTACTACTGACAAATCTACGTGCATGTCCAATCTCCATGCTTACATTATTCAAAAAACATAAACATGATGAGCTTATAGTTGCCAAACCAGCGATCTCTCACGTGCATGTGCTTACCGTGTTTATGTTTTTTTGAAAAAGCAAGAGAGAGCAAAAGATTTTCACACGACAACCCTGCCGCTCTTTGCGAGGAGTGTTGTCAGATGGCAACCGGACAATCTACACCCGATGCATCTGGGTTTTTTTTTTTGTCAAATGAGGATAGAAGTCCAAGGCCCTATCTATGTGGGGCTGAATCATTTGGAGCTAAGATGTTAGTTGCATTCACCTTGATCCTGTATTATGTTACTCGATTTAGTGAAATGAAAACAATCATTGATGTCTTCAGTAAAAGAATAATATCTCATCATGGCTGCAATTTAGACCATCATCACAAATTAGTGACGTAAGGTAGGAGGAGAGCTGATGTTCAGAGCATCAGACTCAGAAACATGGCCTTAATCTGGGCATCTCAAGCTGTTATGATCTCCTAGCAACGCATGTATGCACACGTCACCATGTTCTTCACCAAATAATTGCTCCCAAAAACCACCCATCAGAGCCAAAGGATTCAAAGGGCACTGCAATGCCTTTGCACAGAATTTGGCCATACACCTTTGTCAGAAAAACAACTCTATAAGTACAATGCATGACAAAGTTGAACGACATATATTAACGAAATCAAACTGTCCCAAACTTCAGCGATACATTAAATTCATCAAATAAAATTTGAGATTCGTATCCTAGAATAATTCGACCCCTGCCGCCTGCAGGGTGCCCACAACTTTCTTCTTCATAGTAGCATCTTGGAGGTTTACAAGGCTGGCTATCATAGCCCGCAACGCCCAGCCATCTTGTTTGCGGAAAATTGTTACCCATCCTCCTGTCCTCTCATCAGCATAAAATAAGCCATCTGGTGTTAACTTCAACTCGTATACTGCATCTTCAAAATACTGTTATCAGATGCACCTAACAAACTTAGATTTTTTTCTCCTTTTTTTCCTGAGTGTCTACAATGCGCATGTGCAAGTGACATCGCAAGTTCACAACAACAGGCAGGAACCACCGTGCAGCATCATACTTTCCCGGAAAACCACCGACTGGGCGTTGAAACAGTACCTTCCCATCCTCCATGGAGTAGACACCCCAGGTAATGCAGGAGTACCCGTCAACCTCACCCACAAAGTAGATGCCGTTGCTCATGCACCCTGGCACCTCCGAGGCACGCACTGTGAACTCACGATGATTGCTCACTCACGAAAAGCGCCCGATCAACGTCAAGCCTCTCCACTTTCACCCATCGTGCCCCCTCAACATCCAACCTATACACCTCGAAGCCACCAATGGTATTGGGGCATCCGGGTTTTTTTGGTGCAAGCACCGGACCGACAAACAGAACCGATCCTTCTGACTCCAGCAGGTGGCTGCACCAAAGGATGGGGCACCCGCAGATAGGGGCGTACTGCTTGAGAATGCTCGGCACACGGAGTCTTGTCAGGCGCCACGGGGCACCCACATGGTTTATAAGGCATCATAGTTCACAACAGCAGGGAGAATCCACCGTGCAGCATCATAGTTTCCCCGAAAACCACCGACACGGCGTTGAAACAGCACCTTCCGCTCCTCCATAGAGTAGACGCCCCAGGTGATGCAGGGGTAGCCGTCAACCTCACCCACAAAGTAGATGCAGTTGCTCATGCACCCGGGCACCTCCGAGGCGCGCACCGTGAACGATGATTGCTCACTTACGAAAAGCGCCCGATCAGCCGCAAGCCTCTCCATTTTCACCCATCGTGGCCCCTCAACATCCAACCTGTACACCTCGAAGCCACCAATAGTATTGGGGCGTCCGGGTTCTTTCGGTGCAAGCACCGGACCGACAAACAGGACCGATCCTTCTGACTCCAGCAGGTGGCTGTACCAGAGGACGGGGCACCCGCTAATCGGGGTGTACTGCTTGAGAATGCTCGGTGCACGGAGTCTCGTCAGGCGCCACGGCGGCAGCACACATGTGTCCACGGTGTAGGAGCAACCCCACAAGTCCAGAGCGTAGAAGACGCCCTCTGTGTAGGCCATCAAATAAATGCTTTTGAACTCATTGGAAAGAAGCAGCTTCTGCTCGGACCACTCATCTGTCTCCGTGCACCACAAGAGAGAGACGCTCCTCTCGGAGTGGTCGTTAACGAACATAGCGTTGGTCCCGGCGGCGGTCCTCAGATTAGCTTTAGTCTCGAAGGGCGCATACATCTTGCTCTGGCTCTGGAATGCACCGGTGACAGGGTTGACGAGGACAATGCGGTTGCCGTCCGCGAAGGAGAGGCGGCCGCAGGTCAGGGCGCCGGATAACTTCATGCCTTTTGTGTCGCAGACCACGGAGGGCAAGCGGGCAGGGGCTACCGGCGACGGAGAGTCCTCCTCGCCGACCGGCAAGGAGAAGATGGCCCCGCAGTTGTGCTCCTCCTCCTCCTCGTCGTCGTCGGGCGGCAGGTGGAGCTGGAACCAGTGATGGTCATCGGTGAGCGCGAAGAGGTGCGGGGTGGGTCTTGCTAGTCGCTCGGAGACGGTCGCCGCCCAGGACTTGCAGACGGCGGCGAGGCGCACCGACTCGAGCGGGCCGATGCAGCCGAGGATCTTCTCCGTGAGGTGGAAAGGGAGGCCGCCGATAGTCCCGCTCGCCGCATCTCCGCCGTCAGTGGGTTCGTGCTGGGCGCGGATCTTGCTTGTCAGGGCGGCCGTGGGTATGATCGGCTCCATGTGGGAGCGAGAGGAGAAGAATGCGGGAGGCGTCGGCGTCGGTACTCGGTCCCAAGGGAGGGTGGAGCCGTGGAGGCGAGGCCGGGTCAGGAGGCGGCGTTAGCTGGTGCTGGCCCAGCCTGCCGAACGATGGCGAGCGAGACACGACGATGATGGAAGACGACCAAGCAACGCGTCGACTACCCCTCCAAGCCGGCTTCCCGACCGATTGAATCTACGTAGCCCGGCGAGTTGCACACATAAACAACCTCGGAACTGTACACACGTATACGACGCAATTACGGACACGAGGAGGCTTGCCTGATTATTGCCACGGTTTATAAGTCACACAAGTAGGGTATATATATTAGCTCCTCAGATCAAGAAAAAAGGGTACCTATATATATTAGCTAGCTAGCCAATACTACTCCGACTCGTTGAAGGCTAGGAAACTAATACGGACACGTACGTTGTGGTTATTCTTAACAATCTCACCTACCTAAGCATGACGTGGTTATGTCTAGACGCCGATCCTTCTTTGCGTCTCTAAAAACTTCTCTCGGTTCAAAGCCTTGATTAAAATGTCCTCCAGATAATCATGAGTGCAAATATAGTTGACTTTCAGTAATCGCTGAGCGTTTTTCAATTAATGATGCACTTGAAGCGAAGATACACACTCTTATGTAAGGTATGGCCCTAGCTTATCAGCATACAGAGCTTCCAGTATATGTGCAGTCTGATTCCTAGGAGGCCCTGTCCATCTTATCTGGTGGCCCTCTTACACAGTAGGCATATGGGCACTTGGCTATGGAAATCAAGTCTTGATGGTAGATCCGGAGTTTATTCCCCAAAAGCTTAATAGGTCTCAGAATAGGATAGCAGATTGTCTAGCTAATTACAGTTATACTGAGTCATGTACCGCTGTTTGGCTTAAAAAGAGGTCCTCCCTGTATAGAGGGCATTTGTTTGATTGTATTTTATCACCCTAAGCTACCCACTCAACTCTATACAGGACACACTGGTCAGCTCTACCTACAAAGAAAGCATAGACACACGTGGGCGCAGGCGCTAACTACTACTGATGTTGCACATGGGATGCCTTCCAATTGACGATGATGCATTGCCGCGCCTGGTCTATCACCGGAACAACTCGACTGAGATGATAGTCCAGCTGAAGAAGGTATGTCTTCTACTAGCACCGAAATTCGTTCAGTACCCGCTATCCTATTCACTACCATATGCCTGGTGAATTGGTGATATCCATTTCAAAAATTGGGGTGACTATCACATGGCTTCTACCAAGTGAGAGATACAAGAGGAGCTCAACCAGGCACCGTGCCTCTCCAGCTGAACTCTTCATACTGTCAAAAGAAGTAACACTAGTGCCGTGTGAAAATCTCCTGCTCTGCCGAAGGGTTTTGTCAGGTGATTAACACTAGAATACCAGCTAGAGCAATAGAATAACAAATGTGTTTTTCTTAGTTGGATAACCACCATAATTTGTTGGGTGTTGCTCTTCCTGTGGGTTTTGTGGTAAACTCCCCTGCTCTTCTGATGGGAGTTGTCAGGTGAGAACATTCTGTTACTCTTAGCAAACCAAAAACTAATGTTCAAAGAACCTCCAATTTCAGGGTTCAAATTAACACAAACAGAATTTGGCTTCTCAAGCTGTTTCGACCTCCAGCAACTCATGTATGCGCACCTCACCATGTCCATCACCAAAAGATTGATCCCAGAAACCTCCACCCAAGAGCAGCAGGATGATCCTAGTCCACTCGGTCTTGTCTGCCATAGCGGTGCACTCCATGCTCGCTATGGGATTGCCAGCAAAAACGATCAAGGCACTAGTGAAAATCGGCAGAAGCTTCCTATGGTGTGGGAAAGAGGATGCGGGTGGAGGAAAGTGCGCGGTAGCATGGGACATGCTATGCCGGCCTAGATGGGCAGGTGGACTTGGAGTGACTAACCTCAAGTGGATGAATATTGCACTCCAAGCGAAGTAGTTGTGGCTTTATGCGACCAGGCCTTGGGCTGAGTTCAAGTTCAACATTTCGGACGAAGCCAGAGCTCTGTTTCAAGCGGCGGCAAGAATGAACCTTGGAGACGGTAGGACGGCCCTATTCTGGGAAGATAGGTGGTGCAATGGCTATCGACTTCAGGAGTTGGCCCCGGGGATATATGCCAAAGTAGCCAAGAGGGTGAGAAGCACAAGGACAGTGGAGGATGCAACGCTAAACGCAACATGGGCAAGAGATGTTGGACCGAACATGAATGAGGATGAGCTAGACCAATTCCTGCAACTCTAGACACAGGTGGAAGGAACAAACTTGAATGCACAGTGGCCGGATCAACTATTGTGGTCGTGGGAGAAAGCTGGTCAGTTCTCGGTCCGATCTGCATATGCAGCTAAGTTTGCCACACACCATGTTTCGCCCACGGCTGGCTTCACTTGGGCATCGAAAGCCCCCTTGCGGTGCCGCTTCTTCGTGTTGCTTGTGCTTATGGGCAGAGTGTGGACATCGGAGAGGCTGGCACGACGAGGGCTTCCACATCAGGATACTTGCCTGTTATGTGACCAAGAGGACGAAACTGTTAACCACCTCCTGACCGGCGGTGTCTTCGCGCGTGAAGTATGGGCAAAGGTAGGCCTCATTGTGGGCTTCATCGTCCTGGCACCGGCACAAGGAGAGGATCTACGGGCATGGAGCACTCGGACGACATGACTTGGGAGATATACAAAGACCGCTCGCGCCATTCAGGTACTGGTCCTCTGGGAGCTATGGAAGCATCGGAACTCGATCGTGTTTGAGGGTAAGAGCCCGGATATGCGGCATGTGCTACGGAGAATACAATCTGAGGGTGTAATATGGAAGCGGGCAGGCATCCTGGTTGTGGATCTTAGCATTCACCCAGTAGATGTAGAGGTAGATAGGTGGGAGTAGGGTGAGTAATCCACATATAGTTGTCACAGTGGATTGCGTTGTGTAAACGCCATGTAAATACTGTGGATGGGGCTCTTCCCCTTTTCCTTTCTATCAATATATGATACGCACGCTTGTGCGTATTCAAGAAAAAGAAACCACCACCCATCAGAGCCAAAGGATTCAAAGAGCACTGCAACAACGCCTTGGCACAAAAATTGGCCGATATACCTTTGTCAACAAGTACCCTTACATGACAAAGTTGGAGGACACTTGACAGACACACTAAATTATATTGCATTCTTGTTTGAGAAGAGAGGTTTTCCACCAAAATGGTGATGCAACATAATTGCCCTGCTCACCATATATGGCATACGGACCGAGAGAAATCCATTGTTCGAAATAATGGATCTTAGAAATACCCAAAGCAGCGCCAAGCTTAGCAAGTTCTTCCCATCCAAGTTACAAGCTCTACTACAACATACAATACATTAACTAAATCAAACTCTCTCAAACTTCACCAACAAATTAACTTCATCAAATGGATTTTGAGATTCAGATCCTAGATTAATAACGCTTCAGCTTCATAGTAGCATCTCAAAGATTTATAAGCCTGCCTATCACCGCCGACAACGCACGGATTATTTGAAACACGGGAAAGAAATACCACTCGGGTAATATTTCCAGAGGAGTTGCAAACGGATCTGCCGGTTCACCAATCATTGATGGCTCGAGAACCACTAAACCTACATTACATGCAATAGTACCTAGAATTACTACTGAAAAAATATATAAAAGATCGTTGGGCCATGCGGCCCGGCCATCTTGATTTCGCACAATTGCTCCCCATCCTCCTGTCCTTCTATCAGCATAAAAGAAGCCACCTGTGTTAACTTCTACTATACTGCATTCTCAAAAAATTGTTAACCAGATGTACCTAAAGAACTTAGATTTTTTCTCTTCTTTCCCGAGTGTCTACAATCGGAACGTGCATGTGCAAGCGGCATCAAAACAGCACGGAGGAACCACCGTGCAGCTTCATACTTTCCCGGAGAACCACCGACGGGTTGTTGAAACAGCACCTTCCGCTCCTCCATGGAGTAGATGCCCCAGGTGACCCAGGAGTAGTAGTCGACCTCACCCACAAAGTAGATACAGTTGCTCATGCACCCCGGAATCTCCGAGGCGCGCACCGTGAACGATGATTGCTCACTCACGAAAAGCGCCCGATCAGCAGCTAGCCTCTCCACTTTTATCCATCGTGCCTCCTCGACATCTAGCCTATACACCTCAAAGCCACTGATGGTATCAAGGCCTGTGGGTTCTTGTGAAGTGAGCACCGGACCAACAAACATGACCGACCCGTCCGACTCCAGCAGGTGGGTGTACCAGAGGAAGTGGTACCCACAGATCGGGGTGTACTGTTCGAGAATGTTCGGCACGTGAAGCTTCTTTAGGCGCCATGGCGGTGGCACACGTGTGTCCACGGTGTAGGTGCAACCCCAGAATTCCAGCGCGTAGAAGACCCTGTCCGTGTAGGCCATCAGATAAATGCTTTTGAACTTTTCGGAAATCAGCTTCTGCTCCTCGGGCCACTCCTCCGTGCACCAGAAGAGAGAGACGCTCATCTCAGAGTGGTTGTTAACGAAGACCGCGTTGGCGCCGGCGGCGACCCTTGCCTTAGCTTCAGTCGTCCCAAGGGGCGCATACATCTCGCTCCGGAACGCGCCGGTGACGGGGTTGACGGGGACAACGTGGTTGCCGTCCTCGAGGGAGAGACGGCCGCAGTGCAGCGCGCCGGATAACTTGATACGTTCTACGTCGCAGACCATGGAGGGCAGGCGGGCAGGGAGAGGGACCACCGCCGACGGAGAGCCCTCCTCATCGACCTGAAAGGGGAAGATGGCCACGCGGCGGGGCTCCTCCACGGGCGGCAGCTGGAACCGCTCGTTGGAGACCTTGAGCGCGAGCAGGTGCGGGGTGGGTCTCGCTAGCCGCTCGGAGACGGTCGCCGCCCAGGACTTGCAGACGGCGGCGAGGCGCACCGACTCGAGCGGGCCGATGCAGCCGAGGATCTTCTCTGTGAGGTGGAAAGGGAGGCCGCCGATAGTCCCGCTCGACGCATCTTCGTCGTCAGCGGGATCGTGCTGTACGCGGATCTTGCTTGTCAGGGTGGCCGTGGGTTTGATCAGCTCCATGTGGGAGAGAGAGGAGGAGAATGAGGGGGGCGGGCGTCGTCGCCGACAGAGGATGGAGCCGAGGCCGAGGCCGGGGCTGGAGGCGGCGTTGGCCGGACCGAGAAGTGGATCGGGGAGGAGGGGCTGGGACTTGGGGAGCGAGGGTTTGGAGCGGCCGGGTGGACTCAGCTGCTGGTTCGGGTCAGGACTTTGGAGACAGGCTCTGCCAAAAGTAAAGCTGGCCATATGGGCCGTGTCGCACGGGCTGCCCGTGCGCACAGATTTTCAGCCTAGCAATTCCCCGACACGCAACGATCAGCGCCACTTGGCGCTCTCTCAGCCATTCGTCACGTGTCTCTGGATGCTTCCTTCGGATTTTGTTTTTTTATTTTTCCGCACGCGTTTTCGGCTTTTTAAACGGTTTTTTTCGGGTTTTTTCGACGATTTGGTTTTCCCCCGGTCTTTCTTAGCTTTTCGATCAAAAAAAAATTTGCGCGAAAGAACGCATTTTCTTTTTTTTCCTTTTGCGAAAGTCGCGTTTTTTCTTCCGCGAGAGGCACGGTTATGCTTTAGCGAGAGTCACGGCCGTGCCTTTCGGAAACGAAAAAACATGTTTTCTGTTTTTTTTTCTTTCGCGAGTCACGGTTTTGCTTCTGCGAGAGGCACGGTTGTGCTTTCGCGAGAGTCACGGTCGTGCCTCTCGGAAAGGGAAAAACAAAACGCTTTTTCTGTTTTTTTTCTTTCATGAGAGTCACGGTTTTGCTTCCGCGAGAGGCACGGCCGTGCCTCTAGGAAAGGGAAAAAATACGTGTTTTCTGTTTTCTTTTATTTCACGAGAGTCACGGTTTTGCTTTCGCGAGAGGCACGGTTGTACTTTCGCGAGAGTCACGGCCGTGCCTCTCGGAAACGAAAAAAAAAAACGTGCTCTCTATTTTTTTTCCTTACACGAGAGTCACGGTTTTGCTTCCACGAGAGGCACAGTTGTGATTTTACGAGAGGCACGGGCGTGCCTCTTTCGGAAAGGGAAAAAATCGTGCTCCTGGTTCGGTTTTTTCGCCCGGTTTTTTTCGTCCGGTTTTTTTGTGAAAAAAAAGTTCGTCAAAACCTATCAACATGGGATCTAGTTTTGAAGATCTCAACGCGAGGAATCCAACGGTGAAAATGGTTCGAGATTTGAACGCACAGTTTAAGAGATAAAACATTTTGAATAAACGGATCTACGAAAAAGGGGAAAACACCCAGGTTGCGACAAGTAGCGCGCTGCATGTGCGCCACTTGTCGCGACCTAGGAAAGTGGAGTGTTCTTTGCAACGAGTACTCCTTAATTAGTGATTTCGGCGAATAAAATGTTCGAGCTGGCCATCGGCCGAACACAGAACAAGGCCGAGCATGGAACAGACTTTTTTGTTTGAAGACAACAGACTTTTCAGTTGTTTCTCAAAAAAAATAGTCTTTTCAGTTGTAGAGCCTTTTTAGGATTGTGTTGTTTTGGTCTCTTTAGGACGGTTTTGGCTTTTTAAGGCGGACCGGACCGTAGACGTGCCGTGTCGGGCTGATCCTCAATGCTGGACCTTCGGGTTGGCATGGCACGGCCTTTTCATAAAAGGGCCGACATGTGTCATGTTAGGCAAGGTTTTTTATAGCTAGATCGTATCGGTCTGGCCCATATGGTCAGGTTTGATCGAAAGCTTGTGCAACCTAAAAAGGAAATAGGAGAAGTTTTCTTTCCCCTATGGCGACTGCCTAGGGTTTCGACGTACTCCGGCGCCACCACCGGTTTTATCTCTTTTCCCCGGTAGATCTTTGATGGCGAACCCTTCGGACTCGGGCTGATCTAGGGAGGTCCCCTGCGACCTTACCCGGCCTTGGTTCGCGAGGTTTCTTCTGGAAGATCGACCTAGGGTTTGACGGTGACGGCTAGATCGGTTTCCTCATGGCGGCTGAATCAAGTTCGCAGGGACGGCAGGGGAAGGAGACGACAGAGAACTACTTGCCAGGTTGAATCTGCACGAGGAGGAAGATGATGATTTTGTGTGGGAGGAGGAATTGCCGGACTTGGGGGCGCCGGCGAAGTGGCTTGCTATAGCCAGGGTGCACACTTCAAAGACCTTCGGGCCTAATGCTCTGTACGGGGACATGTGTGCCGCATGGAACCCTGCGAAAAGGGTGGTTTGGAGGAAGATCAAGGACAACTTGTTCACAGCTCAATTTGGATGCCTTGGGGATTGGAACAAAGCCATGGGTGAGGGACCGTGTGGGTTTTTAGAGATCAGGCGGTTATCATGGTAGAGTATGATGGTTTCAAAAACCCTGATAGCGTCAAAGTGGATAAGCTGGCAGTGTGGGCACAGATCCATCGGCTACCTGACAATTTTTTAATTGAGCCTGCAGTCAGGGGGATGGCGTCACACATTGGTGAGGTTGAGGAAGTTCAACTGAAACTACCGGCAGGTTTTTTTGGTGAATTTGTCCGGGTCAGGGTGAAGATAGATATCAATGCAAAAATCAAGAGGTTTGTTACTGGTAAGAAGGGAGATAAAAGAGTTAGATACCAAGTCAAGTATGAAAAACTTCCAGTATTCTGTTATAATTGGCGGTGAATGTGTGCATAGGCATGAGGAGTGCGGCGATGGAGTTCATGATGCGACAAAGTTTGAGTGGGGCGACTTTGTTTTGGCCGATAATGTTCGCTTCAGACAAGCGAGAAGAGGTGGTTTTGGTACTCAGAGGGGTCGAGGTGGCCCAAGGAATGCAGGAGGAAGAGGCAGAGGGCGAGAGCAATACAACCCCAATCAGAGCTGGCGCTTCAATGCATACCAGCAAGAACCCCGCAGCGAGCAAGGCCAGCAGGATGCAAGGACAGGTATTGCACCAACACCTGGTGAATCAGGGCCGAGTGAGCACCATGTGATGATCGAAACGCCGAGCACTATGACGCTGGGGGCACCGGTAGGAAGTAACAAAAGGCAATCTTTTGAGAACAATCTACCCACTGGGACAGTTCAGTCCGCCAAGGGGCGAGATGATGTTGTGGTACCGTTGAGTTCTACGGTGCTTATAGTAACAAACAAACCCATTGGGGTGCCCCCTTTGCCGCCTGTCTATGTCTCCCCGAGGAAAGAGGTGAAGCGGCCTAAGAAGGACGTTGGTAACTGATATGTCTCCAATGTATCTATAATTTTTGATTGTTTCATGCTATATTATATTCTATTTTGGATATTACTGGGCTTTATTATAAACTTTTATATTATTTTTGGGACTAACCTATTAACCGGAGGCCCAGCCCAGAATTACTGTTTTTTTTGCCTATTTCAGAGTTTCGCAGAAAAAGAATATCAAACGGAGTCCAAACGGAATGAAACCTTGGGGAACGTGATAACGAACGTGATCCAGAGGACTTGGATCCTATGTCAAGACATCAACCAGGAAGGCATGAGGTAGGGGGGGCGCCTACCCCCCTGGGCGCGCCCTCCACCCTCGTGGGCCCCATGTTGCTCCACCGACGTACTTCTTCCTCCTATATATACCTACGTACCCCCAAACTACCAGATACGAAGCCAAAAACCTAATTCCACCACCGCAACCTTCTGTACCCGTGAGATCCCATCTTGGGGCCTTTTTCCGGAGCTCCGCCGGAGGGGGCATCGATCACGGAAGGCTTGTACATCAACACCATAGCCTCTCCGTTGATGTGTGAGTAGTTTACCTCAGACCTTCGGGTCCATAGTTATTGGCTAGATGACTTCTTCTCTCTTTTTGGATCTCAATACAATGTTCTCCCCCTCTCTTGTGGAGATCTATTCGATGTAATCTTCTTTTGCGGTGTGTTTGTTGAGACCGTGATACGTCTCCAACGCATCTATAATTTTTGATTGCTCCATGCTATATTATCTACTGTTTTGGACAATACTGAGCTTTATTTTCCAATTTTATATTATTTTTGGGACTAACCTATTAACCGGAGGCCCAACCCAGAATTGTTGTTTTTTGCCTATTTCAGAGTTTCGAAGAAACGGAATGTCAAGCGGAGTCCAAACGGAATGAAACCTTCGGGAACGTGATTTTCTCACCGAACATGATCCAGGAGACTTGGACCCTACGTCAAGGAAGCTTCGAGGAGGGCACGAGGTAGGGGGGCACGCCCACCCCCCAGGGCGCGCCATCCACCCTCATGGGCCCCATGATGCTCCATCGACGTACTTCTTCCTCCTATATATACCTACGTACCCCCAAACGATCAGTTACGGAGCCAAAAACCTAATTCCACCGCCGCAACCTTCTGAACCCACGAGATCCCATCTTGGGGCCTATTCCGGAGCTCCGCCGGAGGGGGCATCCACCACGGAGGGCTTCTACATCATCACCATAGCCCCTCCGATGAAGTGTGAGTAGTTTACCTCAGACTTTTGGGTCCATAGTTAGTAGCTAGATGGCTTCTTCTCTCTTGTTGGATCTCAATACAATGTTCTCCCCCTCTCTCGTGGAGATCTATTCGATGTAATCTTCTTTTTGCGGTGTGTTTGTTGAGACCGATGACTTGTGGGTTTATGATCAAGATTATCTATGAATAATATTTGAATCTTCTCTGAATTATTTTATGTATGATTGGTTATCTTTGCAAGTCTCTTCAAATTATCAGTTTGGTTTGGCCTACTAGATTGGTTTTTCTTGCAATGGGAGGAGTGCTTAGCTTTGGGTTCAATCTTGCGGTGTCCTTTCCCAGTGATAGTAGGGGCAGCAAGGCACGTATTGTATTGTTGCCATCGAGGATAACAAGATGGGTTTTTATCATATTGCATAAATTTATCCCTCTACATCATGTCATCTTGCTTAAGGCGTTACTCTGTTTTCATAAACTTAATACTCTAGATGCATGCTGGATAGCGGTCGATGAGTGGAGTAATAGTAGTAGATGCAGGCAGGAGTCGGTCTACATGTCTCGGACGTGATGCCTATATACATGATCATACCTCGATATTCTCATAATTATGCTCAATTCTGTCAATTGCTCAACAGTAATTCGTTCACCCACCGTAAAATACTTATGCTCTTGAGAGAAGCCACTAGTGAAATCTATGGCCCCCGGGTCTATCTTCATCATATTAATCTTCCATAACTTTATTATTGCCTTTGCTTTTTATTTTGCTTTTTATTTTACTTTGCATCTTTATCACAAAAATACCAAAAATATTATCTATCAGATCTCACTCTCGTAAGTGACCGTCAAGGGATTGACAACTCCTTATTGCGTTGGTTGCGAGGAGTTATTTGCTTTGTGCAGGTACGAGGGACTCGCGCATAGCCTCCTACTGGATTGATACCTTGGTTCTCAAAACTGAGGGAAATACTTATGCTACTTTGCTACATCATCTTTTCTTCTTCTAGGAAATCCAACACAGTGCTCAAGAGGTAGCAAGAAGAATTTCTGGCGCCATTGCCGAGGAGGCTTACGCAAGGTCAAGTCAAGATTTGGACTCCCGACAACGAGCCATTTTTGGCGCCGTTGCCAGGGAGTCTATGCAAAAGTCAACATACCAAGTACCCATCACAATCCCTTATCTCCCGCATTACATTATTTGCCATTTGCCTCTCGTTTTCCTCTCCCCCACTTCACCCTTGCCGTTATATTCGCCCTCTCTTTTCGTTTGCCTTGATGTCTTATTTTGCTCGTTTGCTCATTTGGTCAAAATAGTTGAGTATTTATTCCTAAACAGAGAAGCTAATATCTATGGATTCTCATCCGCTTGCCAATCTTTTTAAGAGATCCAATTATGATGAACCAATTGCTAGTGAGTTTTGTGCACTAGATTATCTTTATGAAGTTTTGCTTGAAATTTGTGAATCTGAAAATTGTGATGAAGAAATTTATGAAGAGATTCATGATAGCCCCTTGAATAAAAAGCATGATTGCAATAATTTTATTATAAATTCTCTTGATGTCAATTGTGCTAATATTATGCAAAACCCTAAGCTTGGGGATGCTAGTTTTTCTATGTCTACTGCTTGTTGCAATGATCATGATTGGGGTGATTCTTCTTATGATCTTGAAAATTAATCTGTAGAAATCGACGGCCACACTGCTGTCTGGACATAAATTTAGAGAAGGTTTTGCAGAGCTTTGGAGGACAGATGACAACTTTACCTAGAGCATACTCCCTCCGTAAAGAAATATAAGAGTGTTTAGATAACTACTTTAGTGATATAAACGCTTTTACATTTTTTACAGAGAGTATCATGGTTTGCCGATAACTCTGACAAGGCTAAGAATGGTCCATCTACATTGCAGGGTACCATAAAAGAGCTCACAGTTTATACTTAATCGCATCCGAGCTCGATTGGCTGGATGGAAAGGCACACTTATGTTAATTGCCGCCCGTAGAGTTCTTGTCCGCTCCGTGCTCAGCTTGCTACCAACCTTCGCCGTCACGGCCCTGCGGGTACCGAAGAAATTCTTCAAGGAAGTAGATAAGTCACGTCCATGTTTCCTATGGGCGCATGACAACAAACTCACAGGAGGCAAATGCAAGGTAGGCTGGTCAAAAGTATGTACTCCGGTTGAGAATGATGGTCTGGGCATCCTCGGCCTGGAAAGATTCAGCCGATCGTTGCGGCTCCAATGGCTGTGGCATGCTTGGAAAAATCCAGAGCGACCTTGGGTTGGGATGGAGGTGCCTTGTGATGACAAGGACAAGGCCGGATACGTGTTTATATTGAACGGTGGAGCTGTAAGTTGGTGCAGTTTTAAACAAAGCATCATGGCGGGATCTACATGCGAAGTGGAGTACATAGCTGCTTCGGAAGCAGCAAATGAAGGAGTCTAGATGAAGGAGTTCATATCCGATCTAGGTGTCATACCTAGTGCATCGGGACCAATGAAGATCTTATGTGACAATACTGGTGCAATTGCCTTGGCAAAGGAATCCAGATTTTACAAGTGGACCAAGCACATCAAGAGACGCTTCAATTCCATCCGGGACCAAGTCCAGGTGGGAGACATGGAGATTTGCAAGATACATACAGATCTGAATGTAGCAAACCCGTTGACTAAGCCTCTTCCACGAGCAAAACACGATCAACACCAAGGCTCCATGGGTGTTAGAATCATTACTGTGTAATCTAGATTATTGACTCTAGTGCAAGTGGGAGACTGAAGGAAATATGTCCTAAAGGCAATAATAAAGTTATTATTTATTTCCTTATATCATGATAAATGTTTATTATTCATGCTAGAATTGTATTTACCGGAAACATAATACATGTGTGAATACATAGACAAACATAGTGTCACTAGTATGCCTCTACTTGACTAGCTCGTTGATCAAAGATGGTTGTGTTTCCTGACCATAGACATGAGTTGTCATTTGATTAATGGGATCACATCATTAGGAGAATGATGTGATTGATTTGACCCATTCCGTTAGCTTAGCACTTGATCGTTTAGTATATTGCTATTGCTTTCTTCATGACTTATACATGTTCCTACAACTATGAGATTATGCAACTCCTGTGTACCGAAGGAACACTTTGTGTGCTACCAAACGTCACAACGTAATTGGGTGATTATAAAGGAGCTCTACAGGTGTCTCCAAAGGTACATGTTGAGTTGGCGTATTTCGAGACTAGGTTTTGTCACTCCGGTTGTCAGAGAGGTATCTCTGGGCCCTCTCGGTAATGCACATCACTATAAGCGTTGCAAGCAATGTAGCTAATGAGTTAGTTACGGAATGATGCATTACGTAACGAGTAAAGAGACTTGCTGGTAACGAGATTGAACTAGGTATTGAGATACGACGATCAAATCTCGGGCAAGTAACATACTGATGACAAAGGGAAGAACGTATGTTGTTATGCAGTTTGACCGATAAAGATCTTCATAGAATATGTAGGAGCCAATATGAGCATCCAGGTTCCGCTATTGGTTATTGACCGGAGACGTGTCTCGGTCATGTCTACATAGTTCTCGAACCCGTAGGGTCCGCACGCTTAAAGTTAGATGACAGTTATATTATGAGTTTATGTGTTATGATGTACCGAAGATAGTTTGGAGTCCCGGGTGTGATCACGGACATGACGAGGTGTCTCGAAATGGTCGAGACATGAAGATTGATATATTGGACGACTATATTCGGACACCGGAATGGTTCCGGAGGTTATCGGATATATACCGGAGTACCGGGGGGTTACCGGAACCCCCGGGGGGTTAATGGGCCTCATGGGCCCAAAGTGGAGAAGAGGAGGGGCGGCCAGGGCAGGCCGTGCTCCCCCTCCCCCTCTAGTCCGAATAGGACAAGGAGGGGGGCGGCACCCCCCTTTCCTTCCTCCCCTCTCTCCCTTCCTTCCTCGTCTCCTACTTGGACAAGGAAAGGAAGGAGTCCTACTCCCGCGGGAGTAGGACTCCTCCTGGCGCGCCCCCTCCTGGCCGGCCGCCCCCTCCCCCTTGCTCCTTTATATACGGGGGCAGGGGGCACCTCTAGACACAACAACAATTGATCCTTGAGATCTATTAGCCGTGTGCGGTGCCCCCTCCACCATATTCCACCTCGATAATATCGTAGCGGTGCTTAGGCGAAGCCCTGCGTCGGTAGAACATCATCATTGTCACCACGCCGTCGTGCTGTCTCCCTCGACACTCGGCTGGATCGGAGTTCGAGGGACGTCATCGAGCTGAACGTGTGCAAGAACTCGGAGGTGCCGTGCTTTCGGTGCTTGATTGGTCGGGCCGTGAAGACGTACGACTACATCAACCGTGTTGTCCTAACGCTTCCGCTTTCGGTCTACGAGGGTACGTGGACAATACTCTCCCCTCTCATTGCTATGCATCACCATGATCTTGCTTGTGCATAGGAATTTTTTTGAAATTACTACGTTCCCCAACACTAATCTATTCACCTAAACAGCCAAGCTATTGGATGCAACCCTCCACGCAAAAATGCAGATCTTCTGAGGGACATTAGCCTTCTAAATGACATCCCAAATTTTCCTCTCCCCCAACACAGCATCACTACATTGCCCCTCGTCCTCCCTTTTATCCTTCAAAGTAAGCGCAAGCTTGTACGCACTTTTAACCGAGAACATCCCTGTTTTTTCGAAGTGCCATGCAACAAAATCACCATCCCCATTAGACTGAATACGCATCCTTAAAATCTCCTCTGCGTCATAAGGATAAAACAAATGCCTAACCAAATTTTCATCCCACCTCCTAGGACCGCTCAACATCAATTCCGATACCCATCTGACTCTTGTCCTATTCTTTCTGGCAGTAATTTTAAGTCCAGCCAATCTTGGGAGCCAATTATCTCTCCATATATTAATACCCATCACACACTCTCCAAATAACTCCGGATTTAAGCAGATCCAAACCATGGAGAATACCTTGCCACGTAAGTGAAGCTGACTGCGGGAAGACCGTGTCAAGGATATGTCCCTGGGGGTAATATTTTGCCTTAATCACTTTGGCGCATAGAGAATCAGGATTAAGCACCAATCGCCAAGCCTGTTTAGCTAGAAGTGCCTGGTTAAATAATCTGAGGTCTCGGAATCCCATATCACCCTGACCTTTAGGCCTAGTCAACTTATCCCAAGCCAGCCAATGAGTCTTCCTCCTATTCTCCTCATCACCCCACCAGAAGTTTCTTATGATCTGAGACAGCTCCTCGCAAAGTGATGCCGGGAATTTAAAAATACCCATTGACTACACCAGAAGTGCCTGCAGAACAAATTTAATCAAAGTTTCCTTCGCCCCACATGAAGCATATTTTTCTATCCAATCCGACAAAATTTTAAGGGCTTTTTCCTTCGTGGATTGAAATTTACCGGCCTTCATTCTCCCTTGCGGCACCGGGAGCCCAAGATATTTGTCATCAAAACCCTCCGAAGTGATGCATAGAATAACCATAACAAGCACTTAGACCTCCATACTGCAATTCTTACCGAACATGATAGAGCATTTATCAGGGCTCAGTAATTGACCCGTCCCCTTCTCATAGGTCGCAATAACATTTTTGATTGTCAAAGCTTGGTCAATGGACCCCTTTAAGAATAACGGACAGTCATCGGCAAACAAGAGATGTGAAACACCTGGAGCTTGTCTGTTAACCTTGAACTCCAGTAGAGATCCACTAGTACACGCATTTTGCAACAGTAAGGAAAGAGCATCAGCCATGAATAAGAATAAGTATGGGGAAGGAGGGTCCCCTTGCCTGATACCACATGACGGCGAGAACGATTCCAAGACTGGCCATTGAAGCGCACAGAAAATTTCACTGAAGTGACACAAGCCATAATCCACTGTATCCACCCTAACGCAAACCCCAGCGCACTCAACATGCACTTCAAAAAGTTCCAATCCACTCTATCATATGCTTTTGCAAGGTCCAATTTATAAGCACAAAATTCACCCCGTCCATCCTTCAGTGTACTCAACGAATGCATACACTCAAATGCAATAAGAGCATTATCTGAAATTAGTCTACCAGGAATAAAGGCGCTTTGAGTTGGAGAAATCATACCATCAAGATGCGGTCTCAATCTGTTGACGAGGCACTTAGATATAATTTTATAAATAACATTAAACAAACTGATGGGCCGGAATTCCTTGATCGACTTAGGATTCTTCACCTTAGGAATAAGAACAATCACCGTGTTATTAACGCCCTCCGGCATAATACCTGTATCAAAAAACTTTTTAACTGCACGAATTATATCGTCCTTTAGCACACCCGAATTCCGCTGAAAAAACCTTGCCGGAAAACCATCTGGACCCGGAGCTTTAAGTGGACCGATTTGAAATAGAGCATCACTAATTTCTTGGTCCGTAAACGGTTTACATAAATCAACATTCATCTCCTCACTCACAAGCGGCTTAACAAGGGAATGATCAGAGAAGGGTCCACCTTGCCATCACAGGTGTACAGATGCTTGAAAAAGAATTAGTGATATTATGAGTCTCTGCCACATTCTCTGTAACCGTGCCATCATTCCTTCTCAGCCTCCATATGTTATTTTTCTTAGCTCTCCAGTTAGCTGTAGACCTGAAGTAATTTGTATTCCTATCCCCACATCTAATTTTATCAATCCGCGATCTTTGCTTCCATAAAATTCTTCTTTATACAGAAGCTCATCCATTTCCTTAAGAATCACCTTTCTTTCCCTCAAAGCAGCGGGGCTATTCCTATTATAAAGATTATTAAGCCTTTTCCTTGCCAAGTCAAGTTTCCTGGGGAGATATCCAATATACGTGCTACTCCAAGCATGCAACTTACCTAGCAGTCTCTTCAACTTTAAAGCCACATCCTTCAAATCCTCATTTTGCATGCCATCATGCCAACAAGATTTAATTTGCTCCTCCAGAACCTCCCCTTCCCTTTCCCAGTATGCCTCATACCTGAGTTGTTTAACAAATTTTCCACCATGAGGAGAACCCAATAAATGAATGAGCAGAGGAAAATGATCTGACCTTGAGGTGATAATGCGAGACACCTTGCAATCTGGATACAAAGAAGACCAATTTGGACACGCAACAGCCCGGTCCAGCCGCACTTTGACATTTTTGTTTCCCTCTTGCTTGTTATTGTAGGTCCAAGGAACCCCTTGAAATACCAAATAAAACAAATTACAGTCAGACAGAACACTCCTAAAATTAGCCATCATGGAAGATGATCTCTTATGCCGTGAAAAATGTTCGTTCTGCCACATCGCTTCATTAAAATCCCCAACCATAAACCACGGTCCCGATCCAAGGGGTTTAATTCTTCGCAAAAGTTCCCACATTACATACCTTTGACTTGCCTTGGCCTCTCCGTAAACAAACGTACTTCTCCACTTTGCACCATTATCAGTACTAATATACATATCAATGAAGTGCTCCCCATACTTGTTCAACTCCAGGTTATAAACATCATCCCAGAACACAACAAGGCCTCCACCTTTCCCTTGAGCTGAAAAGGTAACCACATTTTTCATACCCAAACGATAACGCAAACCTTCGTCATATTCTTTATTTTTTCTAGTCTCTGAAAGGAAGATAACATTGGGTTGGTGCGTCTTAGAGAGGCACACGAGCTCTTGAACTGTACGGGGTTGACCCAGCCCCCGACAGTTCCAGTTTAGAATTTCATGGCTCCTGACGGGCGCTCCCATCCGCGCCCGTCAGTTGACCGACAGCCCCATGGTCGGTAGCTTCCTTAGTAGCATCACCTACATCTCTCCCCTCACCTACAGATTCTCTTTTTTTCCTGGAGCACTTCCTCTCCCCCGTCCACTTCCTTTGTTACATGAGTGAGTACCCCATCTACCCCAACCACAGCCTCAACTCTCTCAACACAAGCTCTCTTACAAGAAGAAATAACTACACTCTCAGTACTAGTGCTATGCATGTTGATGATGAGCTCCTGGTCGTCCGGGCACCTCCTTTTTGACAGCACCGTGTTCTCAAGGATGCCAACGAATGCGACTTTGCGGCTGGAGAGCTCATTGCCACTGTTCGGCAGGGTGGGCACGCCAAACATGGCATGCTTGACACCGGCATACTGGACCACAGCATGCTCCTCGCGCTCCTCTCTGTGGACGCGCTTCCAGCATCCCCAAATTGTCTCCACGCCCTTAGCGTCGACGATAGGGCGCTGTCCTCCATGGGCCGCCGCCACTGAACCCACCACGGGACCATCAGTCAGCAGTCCATCAGGTGCAACCTAGATAGGATCACAAGCTTGCACCTCTACTGGAGCCTTCTGCTGTGCATCATCAGGATGCGCGAACGTAGCCGTAGGAGTCGTGCCCTTCGCCGCCATCGGCCCGCCCTCAACAGGCCTGGATGGAGCAGCTCGCCCCTCCTTGAGCCCCCTGGATGCACCATGCGTGATGGAGGGGTGCATCCCAGGCTCGCATGGGGCGCCCTTGTAGTGTGCAGCCAGCTCGGCCACCTCCTGCTGCAGCTGGCCCTTTGACCCAGAGCCAGCCAGCACCGGCCTCCCCTCCTGGGAGATGCCAAGCACCCGCAGACCCGGGTCAACACCCGAAGAGGTTCCCACCGCATCCCCGCTATGAGCTGCAGACATCATCAGGGCAGCAGCCACGAACAAGTTCTTGACCGCAGTAGCTACCACAGAGACCACCTTGTCCGAAAGCTTGGCTTTCTCCGTGTGCTCTTCATCATTCCGGGGACCCGGCAGGCCCCAGAAATCAAGGTGTCGCCGAACCGGCCCACCCCATGCCGGCACCTTTAGCTCGCTGGAGTAGGCCGCCTTGCGTTGTTCGGCCGGAATGCTGCAGCTCTGGGCCATCATAAGTCCCACCAAACCCCAACACAAGCAAAAATTAGGCAACTTCTCATATTTTACATTGAAACTTATTTCCTTTGGTACTTGGGGTCGACAAGGTACGGCAACAGAACCAAGGTTCTGTTGCCGTACCTTGTCGACCCCAAGGCGTACTTCGTGTCATCCACAAGGTACGGCAATAGAACCCGAGCCACCGCGAGCTTCCCCGCCACCGCCCACAGGGCAGCCTCCATGTCGATGACGATCGGTTCTCTCCGGACCGATGGAGGATTCGTCGCCTTCGACGCAAAGCCAACGGAGGCCGAAGGCGTGATGGAGAGCGCCAGGCCAGACGGCCCTCCCACAGCAGACCTCCTTTGGGGCAGAGCAGGGGCCGCACCAGCATCCTGAGCTTCAGGCACAACAGGAGGAGCGGCCGCCACCCCTTGGCTGGGCCAAACGCCGACATCCACAGCAGGGAGACCCACCGCCGAGGATGGCGAGGCAAGGTGAGCCTCCTGTTCTTCTCCATTGTCGGTCAGCACCATCTTCTCTCCTTGGTCGCCCATGGGTTCCTGGAACACAAAAACGGGAACAGAGACCAGGCAAGTAGCAGGAAGAACAGGTTTGTGAGGATCCCCAATGATCCCTCTCTTGAAATACAGCTTTTCCTCTTCAAAATCCGCCTCCAAATCACAACTATTACCCTCCCAATTACTCACAGCCTGCCTTCCGTTTCCAATATGCTTCAAATCTGTAGTAAAGCCATGGGAAACTGACGGATACAAATTACCTTTAATCCCCGGATTTGCATCCTTTTGAGCGGGACCAAAGCCGAAATCCCCTCCCCTTGAATCCATGGGAGTAATATCATCGCCTCCTCCATTAATTTCCACGTAATTTGGTTTAGATTTGACGAAGGCATCTACCTTGGCCTTCATCCGCCGCAAACACCGCGCTCGATCCTGCGCCCGTCGGAGGATATCCCTCCCCCTCCGCTTGAAGGTGCTCCAATCCATCATGGAGAGTCCACCTAACTCACCAGCATCCCTCATCTCTCCATGGCCCCGGCACTTGGCCGGCGGCAGCGCCGCCGCAATGACCCCTCGCACTCAGATCGCCACCGCTATCGCCAGAGCGTTACGGTCAACGCTCGGTCAACGAAGGCTACTACTATCTTCTTCACAAAACCCGTTTCCTTTTAAACCTGAAGAATTAGAACAACCCCAAAGAGGGAAACACAGTAAATCAATTTGTGTTGTTGTCCTTTGACACACAAGTTTAAATGGCAGATAAGTCATCTGTTGCAAAATGATATATACCACCCTGCCGTGCAAACTAAATGAATCTCTCCCTAATAATAAAGCACGGATTGACTCTCCGGATTCACCGTCACAATACGCTTTCTTTCTATAAATTTACGCTTTCGCTTTAAATTTTAAACATATATCCGAGGTGGTACTAATTAACGACTTGGCGTCTAAAATTCTGTCCGCACGCAGCCCACTTGGGAGTCACCCACCAATGAGCAAGCCCGGTAGAAAGTCACCTGGGCTGCGTGCGCCCTCGGCTACGTTTTTTCGGCCTGCATCCATCCGCCCCGCAGCTCGCACTGGGCCTCATGAAGCCGGCCCACCTACGCTGGGAAAGGCAAAAAACTAAAACTGTGGCGTTACTACACGAGATCGAACTCAAAACCTCCCAGGAAGTTCGTAAGGCCACTGCCAACCGAGCTAAATAACGTTTGTGTTTACAATCACCTCGCTTTTGTACATGTCATAGCACCAATTAAAATATGTTGGTGAAAACTGCACCTATGTGGAAGCTGGCTGTTTGATAGAGAAATACAGGAAGATAATTCAAGGAAGGATTGAGAATTGTCGGAAAATTATAGGGAGAATATAAGAAGGGTAATTCAAGGAAGGATTGAGAATTGAGGACAAGTCAATAATATAGACCGATAGAAATAATAAAGGAAAGAATGAGAATTGAGGGAAAATTGTGCCAAATTTCGATACGTATGTACGTGAAAGCTAACAATAAAGGAAGGAATGAGAATTGAGGGAAAATTGTGCTAATTAAACAGATTCCTAAACTAGGAGAACCACTTCCGGAAAATCATGCCTATACGTGGTGGCTGCTAATTAAACAGATTCCTAAGACTGAATAATATTTGAAGCGCGCCAACCGAATATATGTTCAAACATTAAGAAGAAAGTTATGTCCACGACTATATTGGATGTTTTTTCTCTCCACTACGTCTTCAGTATGACCGCGTCGACCAACCAACGCCTGTCACCTACATGCTCCTCTGCTAGACCTCGTCACGTAGAAGCCAACCTTGCTCAGTCTAGTGCCACCAATCAAAACGCATGAGGAGTCGAACTCAAATTTCATGGTGTGTCCAACACAAACTACTCGATTTTTCCTACTATATTAGTAGGCCAATGATGATAAATCTTTGCCCAATGTTCTTAGTCTAGCCGAACATGAAGGATGCTAAACCATCCAGTTCTTGGACCTGGCCAACCTTGCTTAGTAACAATTGGCAAGGCGGCTATCGACGACGAGGGTGGAAAAGTGGATAAGCGGAAACTTGATTCCGGTGTCATGTTCAAATAGAGGATGTTGACCAAAGCGTGAGGTCTTAGTGATGTTGATTTGGTTAGGGGCATGAAGATGAGGTCTTACGCCATGCTCAATTGGTTGAGTTAGGATGTGTGGTGTTTGTTTTCTTCCGTTGCAACGCACGGGATTTTTGCTAGTATTAATATATGACTTATTTTAGTAAGTGCGTTGAACTGAGGTTGCTACTTAACTGACGGCCATCTTCAAGACGAGGCCCCATCGTTGAGATAGTTGGACCTAATTAAAACCAATAAGGTGTGCATCAAGGCCGAACGCTCGCGCTAGCCACGTTGGATAGGAAACGACAAAACAAACGCGACGGGATTGGTCAAGTCGCTCACACACGCGGGATTGGTCTAAACCTAACCCGGGTCTCCACCAAACTCTACGAGGCCACGACGCCTTCCCTCTTTGCCGTCGCCGCCGCCTCCTCCTCCTCTCTTCCCTCGTTCTCCAGCCGCCGCCGCTGCCCCCGATCCTTCCTCCTCGGCTCTACCCACCCCATCCTCTGTCCTCTCTCCACTCCTCCTCCTCTCATAGGCCCTGCCGCCGCACATCGCTGCTCCCCGTTGATGGTGAAGGCCCTGCTGATCCAGCCGGGAGGAGGCAGGTGACTCGAGCAGGGCTGGTCGCCGTCGTGCGCCCACTCCATCATCACGGGTTGTCGCCATGCTCCCCTCCTGTACACGTCATCGCCTGAAGGTCACCGTTGCCGCCGCCAATTTACTCCCCATTCCCCTCCACCATCGGTGTCCATTGTGTCCGTCTCCAGGGATCCAACTATGGCCGTTGCTTTGTTTCCTTCCTTTTCTGATCATCTCGTCCACAATGCAGCGGTGGCCGCGGTGCGGACAATCGGCGGAAAGTAGGTAGGAAAGGCCCGACAGTGGTGCCACGCGGGATGAAGCAATGGCGGCACAGGAGCTTCCCGGCGCAGGTCATCTTCCTCTCCTTTGTCCTCCCCCATTCCCCTCCTAGATACTCGTTGATTAAGAGGTACAAGTGGGTGGCCAGCTGCAATTTCTACATGGAAGACATCTGGTTAAGATTTACCTTGGGTTCTTGATTCCATTTTCTCAATGGTTATTACTTATATGTAATTAGTACATAGAATAACAATTTTTGTATACCATGTTTGTGGCTGAATGCATTGAGTTGCTGGAATTGTTGTATTAGATCACATGCATTATTGATTGTCTTACCAATGGTCCAAATAAATACACAACCAGTGAAATTGACTATGGTTTTGATTTACTTTTCTTACAATAGAGTAAATTTCATTATTTTTCATTTTGGACGTACTTCTATCGGTTTGCTTCTAATTGCAGCTTAATCTGTAACTTGTGTAACTTGTAGGCTTTGCACTACAGAGCAGTTGGTGGTAGGAAGGACAGAGGACGCGAAGAACTCATGGTTAGGTGTACGGCGAGAGGAGGAGGAGGAAGCACTTCTCTGACAAGATCCATAGCTCCCCACCTCTGTATTTCCAATGGAAAGGATAGTAGACAGTGTCAATTTTAGGTGTGGTATACTCAAAATTTCGCTGTATCTTTTTTCATGAGTATTTGCAACGGTAAGGATAGTGGATAGTGCCAATTTTAGGTTGTGGTATACTCAAGATGAATTGGTTCTCTTAGGAGGAAAATAAGGAAGTCAGAGTTTTGTGTTCTCATTTATAAGCTTGTTTTTTTTTCCTAACTCATGATGCAGTGTAGTAATGTTATTCCGGACGCATGCGATTTACAAAATAAAGGAGTAGCAAATATCATATATCTGGTTAAGGGACTAGCTGGTTTCTGATCCACTGCAAATTGAGCATTTTTTTGTGGAGGAATATTACACTGAAAAAGTTGTCATCAGTATATATCTCAGATCGGCGTGTCACGGGAGCGGATACAGCGGCAGACACAAGCAGAGCAAAGCGAAGCCAGCGCGACGGCCAAGCCCTCCAAGCACACAGACACTGCCTCCTCGCCAAGATACGCTAGCCTGCATCTACAAGGTGAGTCCCCAACTGCAATTTTGTGAGCCCTCAACTGCAATTTGTTTCTAAAGATTTTTGAACAACAAAATGATTGTACATCTACTCTAGCAATTTGTTATATTGGTCATATGTGTCCTATGGATGGTTTGGATTCCTATAATTAGGAAGATGTCGTATTTGGCTGTTTTTTGTGCAATGACCAATTAGTTGTGCCATTTGCTTATCAGATTTTCATGCCGTGGTGTTATTGCAATCCAGGAAAAAAAGGAACTTGCCCGTATGGTGTTCACTAAAAAGAAGAATCTGCTAAAAGGTTGGTCCATGCTTATCTTCACTGATTACATCTTCTTTGTGGTTAACTGTGGTCACAATCATTTATTACCGCTAAAGAAATTATAAGTGAATTGTTTCTTTCTATCTATGTTTGTGTATAGATTGGATGTGGGCTGTACATGGAAAAGAACTTGTTCCTGGGATTCAGAAGGGAGGACGTGCCATGGAACTTCGAGAAGACGGAGAACCATGTGTACCTCCATGTCGTGCTTTGGCAGAAGCCGGATGCCGACGAGTCAGAACGCCTGCTGAAGAAGCCACTCTGCTCACCATTGGTATGACAGACTTGTCGCTCCTTAGATCATGTATGTATCATCTGCTTCTATGGAGAGCCTATGGCCTATGTGAATAAATGCTTTGATTGGCATTGTAATATCTTCTGTTTGGCTCTGTTTGTTAATAATGATGGCAAGCAAAAATCACATTTTAATGGATTCACATGGGTGTTTTATTCTGGAGCAGGTTGATCATGCTGCCCTGTTTGAACTGATATTATTCAGTTTCATCAACTCTGAATATGGTGTATGGTGTACTCACATCCATGCCAACTATTGCCATAGTTGCAGACTTTGACACTTTTGGTGTTGCACCTGTATGTAACCCTGAAAAAATATTCCAAGAATATTCTTTGATGTTATTTCTGATATTTTCATAATACATATGTTCTCAGGCGCTTTCCATGGGAAGTCATAGCAATGGAAGCGGAGTTGTAGCTCTTCTGAAAATTGCAAGGATCTTTTCACACATCTATTCAAGCCCTAAGACCAGAAGCAAGTTTAATCTTCTCTTTGGATTAACATCTGGCTGACCCTACAATTAAAATGGAACTAGCAAGGTTATCAATTTTTATTACAGTGGCTTGAAGTTTTGACCAACATGTGTGTGATATTATTGACTATGCAATTTACTTGAATATCATTGGTTCCTGGAGCAATGATCTCTGGATGCATGTATCAAAGCCTCCAGAGAAGCCTTACATCAAGCAAATCTTTGAGGTACAGTAGCCATTTCAATTTTTTTGGTTCATAACTTTGATTACTTGCAATTATAAGTCTTCTATAACTTGAATTGTGTTTCCTTCAGGATTTTTCGGATGTCTCCAAGGAAATGGGCATTTCAGTCGCACAAGAAGATTAATGTGTCAAATTCTAGAGTATGTTCTTGCCTTTTGAAGGATTGTATACCATCATTAGGTTTGAATCCGATTAGGATTTCAGATAATCCGTCCTACATGGACCTACTGTCAGTAGTAGCACAATGGCATTATCATATCATGTGCCGCCCAGCGTGACAAACTAGCGGAGCAGTTCCCAGCCGAGCACGAAAAATAATAAACTTACACCAATCCCCGGTTTTCATGCTACAGAATTTGTGTGCACATATAGTTGTATCTACGAAATCGCAGACTACATGCTGAACAAGCTTCAGATTGAGGAGAGCTTGGTCCCCAAGATGTGCCTAAATTTGTACAGGGAATAAGGAACTACAATGGCCGGTCTGAAGGTATATATGTCCCACAACGCTTAGATTAACAAGTTTCTGTTAGTTTCATAGTATTTCAACTACATGTTCTGTTTCTAACTTTTTTTCATAATCCTGTTGATGTGCCAGCTTATGGGCTACGATTTCGACTACGAGGAATTCCACGCCAGCATGCACGGTAAATTGCCATATGAGAAGTTGAAGCCGGACCCTGTCCTGAGGAACCTACTGCTTTCGATGCCTCAAGATCCCTCTGATGTTTCTTGCTACATCGCATCAGCGAGGGGTTTGTGACAGTTAAATGCTTCAGTAGTTACAGTTTGTCATTGCACTGTAGATATTCACCAACTCTGACGAGGCTCACGCGGCCGCCCTCCTCTTGGTTAACTCTGACATTCATTGTGCCATTTATATCAAAATATTGCATGAGTTTTTGTTGGTTGTTCAGGGACTAAGCTTATCTCGGTTACTATGAATTTTAATTGTACTCTAGGTCAAGTGATTTTTTGATATGGTAACTAATTTCTGGTTCTTTTTGCCAAATTCTAATTTAGAAACAAAACAGTAAGAAATCATGCATGATGTTTCAAGTAAAATAAATAAATAAATGCAGCCTCGAGTGCTGATCTACTCCCTCCGTTCCAAATTACTCGTCGCAAAAATGGATGTATCTAGAACTAAAATACATCTAGATACATCCATTTCTGTGATGAGTAATTCGGAACGGAGGTAGTATGAAATAGATGCCACCAGGAAGGTGATGCCTTCAATTCATCATGTTCTTTGCCTGCATAATTTTCCTCTCATCCTCTTTTGTTGTATTCAAAGTGTTTGGTTTTTTCTGGACAAAGGTTGTGCATCTTTGCAGGAGGATTATCAGGCCTGAGTGACATTTCTGAAAAAAAAATCGTTCAAAGCTTGGTGTTCATTGCTGTTATTGTTCCTAATTTGAAGGGGACTGAGATATCTACCTAGGAAATTCAAGTTGTGTTACCTTCAAATGATCGGACATCTGAAATAAATTAGATATTAGTAAGTCTATTACTAAGACAAAGACATTGTGTTGTTTTTCATAATTTTTTTTGAATTGTCTTGGAGAAGCAGGTAGGCAATACTGATGAAGCCCAGTCGTATGAGCCGAGGGCTCAGACCGTCTCGCCGTGCTGGATCTGATCTTACATGCAAAGCACTTGAGCAGAGGCTGATCATTTAATGTTGTGACAGTAATAAGAGTTGTCCAGATTTCTTCTTTCCTGTACTATAAATACAAGAGACATATGTGCTACACTACTTTTGGACAAACTGTAATGGGTGGTCCTCGTTACATGTACAACCAGTATAATGGATCTGAGCTCATAATTTCTCGGCTGCTTTTGTGTTTATATACATGCTTGCTTTTCAAACAAATATAATCCGCACACCAGTACAATCACTTTGATGGACATCAACTCGTATAATCTTAGTATTTCTGGGCTTATCCATCTGACTTGCTGATACATACAAATAACATCAGTACGAATGCTCATGTCCATGAGCAGATGTGCAAATGTCACAACGCGGACCAAATGAGCTAGCTCAATGGCATCAACAAGCCTTGCACTGCAGATAAACTTTGCTACAACATTTTTTCATTCGTTTGTTCTCTGTTCATACACTAGGCAGGCTGTACATACTCAAGTTCTCAATTGGACACCAGAAATATTGACTTCTTGCTCTTTCATCAGCCATTTTATTTGAGCATTCATAAATTTGGGTCCTCAAGACGTGTAGTCAATAACAGTACTTTGCTATCACCATTAATATCATTAATATCCATAGAACACGCTCTTATCTTCCATATCACACAACAATTTATGTCCATGTAAATATCTTGCTTTCTTCTACCGGTATTTTCAGGTTAACTATACTGAAGAGAACCTGCTGGACTACATTGATCCAAACAATGATACACTCATGGTCAGACTTGCAGACGGCCATCTGCTCGCCGAATGTCGCATCATGCTAGGAAATAACAAGAGGGTCACTATAACCACCAACTGGTCAAAGCGTCGTCTGGTTCTCACCGTGCATCGCCTCTAGATGCACCATCGAAGACACTGCAGCCCCTGTGTCAATACAATCTAATATAATGTAGCACTAAGTACTCCTAATTATGCTCTATCCTGTGATAACCTATGGTTTGCTTTTGGGCCCTCTTATCACATGTTTTTCAAGACGCTAAACCTATGTTGTTGCTTATGTTAAATGCAATATTCTCAGTCAGATATCTCATGTTTAGATCCATAATGGGCTTTCTTTGTATATATATATTTCTATTTCTGCTGCTAAATTTCTTAATTAAAGCAATCATCCCAAATGCTAATTAGAATAGAAATCGGTGTTAAAGGGGCGACTACAACTAGGCACCGCCCAGCTCTCCCTCAAGAGGCGCGCCACGGGCGCGCCCCAACACCTAGTAGATATATACAAGAAGTGATAGACCTTTCTTGGTTGCCCATGAGATTAAAACACATATTTTTATACTGAACATTTATACCTGTTTAAATTTGTTTTTGTAATACTATAGTCCACTACTAGGGAAAAGCCTAGCAGCAGCGCGGGTTTTGGCCCTCTCAGTAGCGCGGGTACCGGCGCTACTAATAAGGCGCTACAGCTAACGTATAGCAGTAGCGCGTGTTGACCCACGCTACTGCTACACATGAATAGCTGCAGCGCTCTTTAGAAAAGGGCGCTACTGATATTATCTGCAGCGCCCTTTGCAGGGAAGCGCTACTGGTAAGTCGGCGCTACTGCTAAATCCCCCCCCCCCCTCGCTACTACTAGTTTTATTAGTTTTTTTCCCTGCATATTTGTTTTTTATTTGTTTTGCATTTGAATAGGCTTTATACAATAATCTTTAGCATATCATCCACATACAAATGTAATCATAGCATATAAATACAATTAGTCTCATCAAATCATGTCATCATCATAATCATCATCCAACACAAAGTGGTCTCTCGTCATCAATCTCGAAAATAGCGATACAAGTCTCGATTACATGCAAATACATCGTCATCCATCTAAACAATGATATACACGAGAATAGCTATCACTTTGAGTACATGAGTTCGTATCCCTCTCTCGCATTAGCGTGAACCTAAACTAAGTATTGCGTGTCGCTCGGAAACCGAAAACCGGTACACCTGGGCCTGACACTCCGGCCACTTGTCGTATATATACTCCTGGCGTAGCACTTCTTCGCCATTTATGATCTATGCACCTGCATCGTCACATGAGTCGATGATATGCAACATATATAGTTGAGCAACACAAAGAGACAGACTTGGCAAAAATAGAAACAACATATCATAAGCATAAATAACAAAGTTCATCGTACCCAAAATGACCTAACTAGAGTGATTTTCGCTAGTCGAGGAGGAGGACGGTTTAATTACATCACAAATAAAGTTTCACCGTGCATAACTCAAAGTTTTTGTTTATCTTCTTCATTGCCGGGTCATTGTCTGGATCTTCATAATCCTTCTCATTCCGGCCCGGGAACAAGAATATCTGGTGAAACTTCTTTAGGAGGGAGCTCCTCATATTTTCTATCTTCTTTAGATTCTCATCGTTGATGGTGGCGGTTGTCCGTATGATGCAGCCTATTTGATTGCCATAGCACGCGCGCGCTTCCTCGGGCGCCTTTGGCTCAAAATTGCCGCCGTCCACCTCCGTGACCACCAGTCTAGTAGTCCTGAGTTTGTTAGGAACTCGTTGCCTCTTTGCTTTCGGTTCTACACCGGCTCCGCTCCCCGAGGCAGCACCGGTCTCAGCGCCGGTCTCGATGCCGGTCTGAATCTCAGCGCCGGTGTCAGTCTCAGCACCGGTCTGCGTGTCGGTCTCAGCACCGGTCTGCGTGTCGGTCTCAGTCCCCGATGCCACCGGTGGGCCCAGCAACAACATCTGTTGATCGTCGGTAAAGCTAAAAAATTCGTCTGCCGCCCGGTAGACGTCGTCGCAATCACCAGAACCCTGTCCTTCATCGTTGCTAGCCATGTTTCCTATGATTAAATCTAGTCAATTAATTCTAGACCTAATAAAATGAATAATGACATAAAAAAGGACTATTGTTTTGCAGGAATGTTGACTCCTTCCTGGTGCGGCAAATCCCGGGCACTCGATATGTCCTAGTTTGTAGCACAAGTCATGCCGAAATTCACGGGAAATTTCGGCATGACCTTTGCTAAAAAGTGGACAAATCGAGAACCTGAAATTTGCCGGAACAGAAATGAATCAACATTCCGGCAAAACATAGGCCACTCAGCATCATTCCCTGGAAACAACAAAGCCACTTGGGCACAATCGAACAACTTCAATGAAAAGATATAACATGACCACTTCAATGAAAAATAAAATTTGCCTAAATTCTTTTCCTTGAAAAATAGTGGTCTTTTCAAAAATCAAAAACCTTTGCCAATCTACTTAACCTAGCTTGTTAATCCAACGAACCTAATTAACCTACCTATTTAACCTAGTTAGTTAATCTAGTTTACCTAGATAACTAACCCTAATTAAACTAGTTAACGCAGCTAGTTCTCTGTCAAAGCCTAAAATAAATTTTTGCACTAATTAACATGGATAATTAACCTAATTAAACTAGTTAACCTGACTAGTTCTCTGTCAAAGCCCTAACTAAGTTTTTGCACTAACCTAGATAATTAACCTAATTAAACTAGTTAACCTAACTACTTCTCTGTCAATGCCCTAACTAAATTTTTGCCCTAACCTAGATAATTAACCTAATTAAACTGGCTAACCTATACATGAGAGAGAGAGGAGGGGTGGGGGCTTACAGATGATATGGCTCCGGTGGTGGCGACGGAGGCAGTGGTGGCGAGGGAGGCAGGGGCGTCTCCGGTGACGGCGAGGGAGGCAGGGGCGTCTCCGGTGACGGCGAGGAAGGTGGCGTCGACGGCGGCTCTGGTGGCGTTGACGAGGCCGCACGGCTCCGTGGCGTTGGGGGCGGCTCCGGTGTCGTCGACGGCGCACGGCTCTGGTGGCGTCGTCGGCGGCGGCGAAGTGGGGCGAGGAATCGGGGAGACGGCGGCGCGCGCGCGGGGTGGGTTTGAGGGACGATTTGGGGGAAGTGGTGGCCGGGGGGAAACGGTTTTTTGGCTAAGTCAAACTTAGCGGTAGCGCGTTTAGCAAAACGCGCTATAGCTAAGATAGCTATAGCGCTTTCTTCGAAACGCGCTGCTGCTATAGCTATGTAAATTTCTTCCTTTTTTTAATTTCCTATTTTGTTTCTATAGCGGGGGTCTAGGACACGCGCTGCAGCTACGATAGCTATAGCGCCTCTTACAAACAAGCGCTGCTGCTATGCCTTCCTCCGATTTTTCGCTTTTTCGTTTATTTTGCTTTACATTTTATTTTTCCCTTTCTCCTTTTTCTATTTCTTTCATTTTCATTTAAATTTTTATTTGTTTTTCATCTTATTTTATTTTCGTTAGTAGTAGCGCTCTTCCCAGAAACGCGCTGCTAATTGTGCTCTAGCAGTAGCGCGTTTCTTAGAAGATCGCTACTGCTACGCGTAGCCTAGCATTCTGCCAATGGGAATATTAGTAGTAGCGCTTTCCTTGCCACAAGCGCTACTGCTAAGTTTGTGTCTGTAGCGCGGTTTTTATTTGCTCGCTACTGCTATATAGCACTAGCGCAGTTTTTTGACCCGCGCTATTGATACATTTCTGTGTATAAGGTTTTCCGTAGTAGTGGTCGTAAAGAGTATAACTTTCATTACTTAGCTGGCATAGTTAATCACATAACAATTTATTCATTACATATCACCAAAAATACAAGAATAAGGTTCTACTGAATAAATAAGAGTATTTTATTTCAGTTGCCGTACAGTCGCATATAAGATGGACTAAGGGAGAAATTTGGGAACATTTGTTGTATTGTTGCAATATATATTACTCAAAATTTTGTGTTGCAAAATTTCTTCATGAATTAAGCTTTGAAAATTGCATAAGTTACACATTGTGTATACACATATACTTTATATATTCTATTTTTTATTAAATATCATGGTAGAGATCTCTAAGCTGTGCACTCTAATTACTGTCCAAATAATGGCTACTATTTATTATTAGGTAAGCATATTGGTGGAATCTTCTACACTATAAACCGAAGCATTGACAAATGAGTTTTTCGCACATATGATTTGGTTATTTGATATAGTCATTTAGAACGTGCTTGATTTGATTTGGTGTGTATAAGAGCCCCTATCAATTTATTTGATATAGACTTTCGACCATCCAATCACCTCCCCGAATACTTCAGATCGTCATTTCTACTTCTTCATGTGGAGCAACTAGTTAACGGGTACCCCTTTGGGGGCTCCCGCAAAGGTCACTTTTTAGGCCTCGGAAGTGCGCCAAGCGGTGTGCCAAGCCACTCTCACTTGTCGCGCTCAGGATGCACCCTTATGGGATAACCTAGTTTTTTTTCTTACCGCTCAAAAATAGTTTCACCCAGTCGGCACGGCACAAACATTTTCCAAAATCCAAAAGAAAAGAAGGAATAACATAGGTTTTTTTACCGCTCAAAAAAAAATTTTTTTTTTGAGGGGAAGGGGTAACGTAGGTGCACGCCGTCCTGTTCAAAAAGCTTGTGTTTCTGACCAGGCCAATAGGCCCTTCAAAATTCCTCAGCAGTTCGGGAGAGTTGCCGAACGCCGCCATGGCCGGAACCAAGTTCTCGTCGTACCACCTCGCCGCAGCGCTCCGCCGCGAGCGCGACCCCTCCGCCGCGCTCCGCCTCTTCCTCAACCCGCCGGCCACCCCTATCTCCACCCCGTTCCGCTACTCCCTCCGCTGCTACGACCTCATCATCTCCAAGCTCGCCGCCGCGCGCCAGTTCCCGGCCATGGAGTCCCTGCTCTCCAGCCTCCGCGCCTCCTCCCTCCAGCCCCGCGAGCCCCTGCTCCGCTGCGTCATATCCGCCTACGGCCGCGCCCGCCTCCCCGCCGCCGCCCGCCGCGCCTTCGCCCACCCCGCCTTCCCCGGCCCCCGCACCACCCGCGCCCTCAACGCCCTCCTGCACGCCCTCGCCGTCTGCAGCACGCCGCTAACCGAGCTCCTCTCTGTCTGCCGGGATGCCGCCATCCCTCCGGACGCGTGCACCTACAACATCCTCATGCGCGCGGCTGGTGGCTCCATCGACCACGTACGCCTCCTGTTCGACGAAATGCTGGAGCGGCGAATCGCCCCAACTGTCGTCACGTTTGGCACCCTGGTCGCCGCGTTTTGCGATTGTGGTCGGCTCGAGGAGGCGTTCGACGTCAAGGACGCCATGGCTAAGCAGTACAATGTGAGGGCAAATGCCCATGTGTATGCCAGCTTGATGAAGGGGCTCTGCCAGCTGGGGGATGTGGACAAGGCGGTCAGGCTCAAAGAGGAGATGGTGGCGGACGCAGACCTTGGGCTGGATTCCGCCATTTACGCAACCTTGGTTAGGGCGTTGTTTAGGGGTGGCCGGAAAGGGGAAGTGGTTGGTTTGCTGGAAGAGATGAAAGGAAGGGATATTCAGGCTGATACAGTGGTGCACAATGCAATGATCGCAGGTTTCTGTGAGGATGAGGGCGATATGGATGCTGCGTTTGCGGTGCTTGATGACATGCGGAACAGTGGGTGCAAGGCAGATGCAGTGAGTTATAACACGTTGGTTGCTGGGTTGTGCAAGTTGGGGCGGTGGCGGGATGCAAATGACTTGGTTGAGGATATGCCTAGAAGGGGCTGCCCTCCTGATGTGGTGACGTACAGAATGCTCTTTGATGGGATGTGTGTTGCTGGGGTGTTTCATGAAGCAGATCAGGTTTTGGATGAAATGGTTTTTAAGGGTTTTGCGCCAAGCAAGGATGGCGTGACCAAGTTCATTCAGGGAATTGAGAGGGAAGGGAATGCAGTGTTGCTAGAGTCAGTGTTGTGCCGTCTGGCAAAGGTGAATGCTTTGGAGTCAACTGCATGGGAGAAAGCTGTCACCAGTGCGCTGAATGATCCTGCAGAGCTTATGATGGAGAAACATCTGGATAATTTAAGATTCACTTGACTGGATATCTGGATACTTGATTAACATGGTTGTTGTTTTGAAAGTACGATTGTGATGTTTTATCTACTAAGCTACAACTATGTTGTATTGCTAGCCAAGGCTACCTATCAGGTTTTCCTACCCAATTCAGGTTAGTTCTTACCTCGAAGTTCTGTTAATGTTATTGTTCACCATGAAGAACAGCAGGATAGGACCAAATATGGATGAAATATTGAGATTGAGTTCATTAATAATAGATGTGCATTTGATGCAGGTGGATGTAGTGTGCAGATGAGAGTATATCGGCAATAATAATACTTCATACAAGGTTATAAAAAAAACTATAAAAGGTATATAGTTTCTTAAGATTCTCTGAATACTGATATGCTTACGAAGATAATGTTTTTTTTACATATTGCTCTGTTATTGAATCACAAGTGACATTGTGCTCTTCTAAATACCCTTTGGCATTTCCACAGGATTTGTATACAGTTTCTCTATACTACAGGAATTCCATGTGAACAAATATGTACAGAAGCGAGCAAAAGACACAACAATAGTTTTTCCTAAAATAACACATTTTGTGGCTATATAATAAGGGGGGGTATTTGAATTAGCAAATGCCAGAAAGAGTGAAGATATTGGGGAAAATACTTGAGAAGTGCAACAGTCCTATGGCTATCAAATCAATAGTATTCAGTTGGAAACTGATGTAGTGAGTATATGTTTACCACGTCCATCTCCTGCGCCCTGTGCCACACAGAATCAGTTTCTGTTAGCAGTAGTTCGCAGACAGAGCCTGGACTGGACAGTCTCTCCCGTTTATCTTTGAAAACCCAGGTGTCATCTGTATTTTTAGGGCCAGATTTCCTGAACCACAGAAAACCTCAAAGCTTCTGATTTTTTTGTTGATATGGCTAGAAAGAAATAGACCAGTCTTCAGGCAAGGGGAGCACTCTTCTCCCTGATTGCCTACATCTAGGAAGAAGTTTCTGCTTCGAAGGAGGTTCCCCGGTTAATGTCTAGTTTAGTTTTTTTCCTGCCTGTAGTCCAACAACCTCCATCCTTTGAATAAAAATCTAGCACTTGCTCACATAAAAACGGAACTTCTCCCTCTGTCCCATAATATAAGAGCGTTTTTGACACTACACTAGGGAGTATTTGTTTGGCATAGAACAAGACCAAGTTTTGTTTCACTCCAGTTTAAACCATTTTTCTTAGTTATCCTGTTGTTCCCCATATAAATTCTTGTGATTATCAGATATGCAAACTTTTCATAGTTGATTTCCAACTTCCAATTTTGATTCTCTTTTAGTCATACAATCTACATGTAAAATAAAATCAGTACTGCATTAAGGTATGTATCATTGGTAAATGGTAAATTAATATCTTGCACCATTAGCATGTAATTAGATCATTAGTCTTTGGTGCAAAGTATGCCATGACCTCTAGGGCCATTTTGGTTGGACTCAAATGAATGCTTTTAAAGTTTTAATGTCACTTTCATCAACTCATTAGCTGATTCTTTCACTTGTTTAGTATTTCGTATTAATGGAAATATGAGGTTGGTAAGCAATACTCTAGACATGCCTGTAATTTTTTCTCTGTGTTGGTTCTCAGAATATGTCCTGTTCCAGCCTATCGGAAACTTGCTCAGAGCTATCATCCTGATGTAAACTAGTAAGTTTGGTAATCATTAGCCTGTTGCTTTTCAGCTCCTTAGAACACTTTTGTTTCAACAATGCGGTTGCTGCCGACCATCCAGAGGACGCTGGAGACACGGTTTGAACTCTGAAAGTTGACTTCATCCGGGAAGAGAAATGGTCAATCGGTTCAGAAGTTGCATGTCTAAAGTCATCGCGCAGAAGGCTCCTTCTATTTTTATTTTTTCACAAGTTGGAACTGAAACTATTCCCAATCCAAAACACGTCAGGCTAACTACCCAGGTACGTACCCAGGTTATTCTCAAGTGCAATGCCAAATACTCTGCAAATCATATACTCCCTCCGTCCGGAAATACTTGTCATCAAAATGAATAAAAGGAGATGTATCTAGATGTATTTTAGTTTTAGATACATCCCTTTTTGTCCATTTTGATGACAAGTATTTTCGGACGGAGGGAGTATATGCATACGGTTCCTAAACATTGAATCTGACATCTACAAGACCAAGAACATAAGATGCAATAGTAATAGCTAACGACAGCGTTAGCTCTGTATAGCTAATCCAAATTCACACTCAGAGAATTTACATCAGATCTGGTGAGGCGCAAAGGACGGCAAGAACAATGGCGGACAGAAGAGTGGAGGCAGCCAAAGAGGTGACGTGGCGACACCCGACACCGTAAGGCTCGAGGGTGCCGCTCGGCCCGAAGCTCCCGCTCCCGCTTAAGCTCCCGGGCGGGCCGAACGTCGATGGCGGGCTGCCGAACACAGACGGGGGACCGAAGCTAGACGGTGGTCCGAAGCCACCTGGGGGAGCGTCAAAGCTCGTCGGAGGGGCCGTGTCGGCTGCCGGGGGCCCGAAATCGGATGGAGGGCTCGAGCCGACCGGAGGAGTGAGATCGTCTGACGGAGGGGCGCCGAGGCTCCTCGGAGCGCTCGCGCTAGGCACGCTCGAGTTGGAGGTGGAGTCTCCTGCCATGGTGCTGCAAGCATGAAATTGGTACCCTGTCAGATTTGTGAAATGACCTCTGAGCGCGAGAAATCTTGAGAAATGGTGCTCACCTTCCTGCGAAGACGCACGATCCTGAGCCTGCAATGAGCGAATAACATGGAAGAATCAGAGGCGATCCATGGTGGTACAGGACAAGAAGGTTGTGCATCGAAACGGTTCTTGATGGTGCTTACTGGGATCAGTGGCGGTGGTGGTGGCGGTGCCGTTGAAGGAGCAGGTGGCGCCGGTGCTGGCGCTCTTCTGGTAGTAGTCATTGTAGGCGTAGGAGGCCAGCGCGGCCACGTTGTTCTGCTTGTAGCACGCCCCTCCGGGCTGCACTGCGGAGCAGTCGGCCTGCCCCTGCCCGCACGCCCAGCTCAGCCCCGCCTGTAGCGCCGTCGGGTCCGCGTTCTGGAGCGCCACGCAGAAGGTCCCCGTCGCCAGTGACCGCCTCCCACCTCCACCGGCGGTCATCGGACGACGGGCATACAAGTAGCTGTGGTACACCAGCGTGCCACCGAGCTCCTCTGACTGAGCGGTGATCACCGGGATGCCCGAGAAGCCCAACGCCCGCATAGCAGCGTACGCGTCGTCGGCCCTGGCGTCAGCAGCGGCCTCGGACGCGTGAGCCTTGAGGAGGAACATGGGCGAGCCGGTCTCTCCCAGGAACCGCAGGACGCCGGCGGACCACGATGGCGCGAGTGGCACCGTGGAGAGCGCGGTGGACACCCTGACGCGGCCGTCGAGGCCGCCGGCGACGAGCGCGGCGTGGAGGTTCCGCATGGCGGGGACCAGCGAGTACGCGGCGTCCCCAGGGGAGACGGACGACAGGACGTTGTCTCCTGCCAGGACGTGCGTGATCATGGTCGCCGGGAGGAACGGCGCCACATTGGAGGCGACCCAGAGCCGGGCCTCTTCACGGAACTCGGCGATATGCTGCAGATGTGAGTTGGGGATGGTGACCATGACCTCCGCCCCGGTGTTGGCGAGGGACCGCAGCAGCCGGTGGTCTGCTCCGTCGCACACCTGCGCTTGCTTGCTCTGCTTAGACTGCAGGATGATTCTCGCAAAGTCTGACGGAGAATTCGAAGGGAGGATCGTGTTGTCCCCAAGAGAAGTGCCTGTCCATCATGAAGGTAAATTTCAGTCGGTGATTGCCAGTGTGTGGGAACGATTGTGTAAAGAATTTTCTTGTTTGACCACATCATCATCCTTAATCTTGGACACCCACGCCCCCTACGGGAGCTGCCACACATTGTGGTACTCCTTTTTCCTCGGCGGCAATGGCGACCGAGCGTGCCGGCGGTCGATTGGAAGGAGGGGCCAAATTATCCCGAGACTCGGCTGCATCCACTCAAATATAAGCGCCAGCCGACGCATTGCTTGATGTTCTTACTAAAGAGTTAAACCGGATAAGGATTCGGATAGGTCTGGTTTAACTCCTCAAAACAAAATTTTGTAAGAGCTAAGCGGTTTTGAGGGATCGACAAGAGAGATGCTCTTACAGCCACGCATGGCTTGGGCCTTGGGGTTCGGTCTGTTGAGTGCTTGAGTAAAAAATTATCAGGATAACTGAAGACTGAAGATAAGGCTTTTACGTGGTTAGGCAGGTAGGCGCATCGTTCAGTTTCTTAAACACGAGTCATGAGATTGGACGCGTGTTGTGTTACGTCTGCTCTTGCTTGTGTTGCTCGACTCAACAAGACGAGAGTCTTGAAAGGGAACGCACATGCATCGCATCACATCGCAGCTTGATTAAAAGTCCCTTTGTGCTGCTGCCGCACACTTTCTTCTCTCTTCTTTTCTTTCTTTCTGCGATGCGATCTCTACGTACGGGAATGAATGTATGTCGAGTTAAGTAACGGATCTAGCTTGGGGGACAGAAAGGGAAGCGAGAATGGAACCCGTGCGGCAGTACGGGCACTGAAACCGGCTTAATAATCACGCAGTCACATACTCGTAGTACATACCTGACGCTGATGTTATGGAGAGAAGAAGCAGACCCAGAATGAAAACGCATCCTTGCCATCTCTCGTGCAACATTCTTTAATTTCTCCTGCGAGCCAGCGACCGACGATGCAGACACTACAGCTCCTGGAACCCTGAAGGCAACACATGGCAGAATACCCATACAAACAATGAAAATCTTGCAATTTTTGTAGATATATGCATATTCAAGTCCAGCCGGAAGGAAAGCTAGCAAATTTGGAATCGGTTGGAATAGTGCTATTTCTTGGTATTATTTTCCAGCAAACATGGGGCATATGCCGCGGGCCTGAAGCATTATATGAGCCTCATGCATGGTGCTTCCAGAATCCATATGGCCGGTCACCAACAACACTGTACTAGTAGTCTTATAACAGGAGACGCCACCGGGAAAGAAGAAGAAAGAAAGTACTCCCTCCGTCCCATAATATAAGACGCCTTTTGACACTAGTGTAGTGTCAAAAAGCGTCTTATATTATGGGACGGAGAGAGTAGTTAATAGAGGAGAACATGGAGCAGGATATGCTCCCACAACACTTTGGTCAGTATGGTCACTACTCTTGTGACAGCAACTGATCAACAACCGATTCATCCAAGGCAGTGTCAACATCGGACAGGGCCACGATTGCATTGCATGCATAGTCCACAATTCAATTTGGTGGGTAAACGGAGACACCTAACACTACTACTATCCTAACAAGTGAGTATACTTGATTAGTTGGATTCACTAGCAGTTTAGTTATAGCGACTGGAATGGATTTTGCTCCCAACTAACTAACAAGGTATGCTCCAGCTTTTCATGAACACTGGTCTTGCTTCCTTGTATTTTTGTTCCTAGCTGAGGTATGCTAGCTCCATGGAAGAAGAAATGCCACCGTGTTAAGCTTTGGCTACGTGTCCTGCTGCTTAACTTGCATGCTTGGGTTGGGTGGGTGTTCATATAGTACAAAGCAAAGCAGCAATTCGGCATTCTAATCTTTCAATATATCTGCATGTGGAAGCGGGCGGTTGAATGAAAACAACAAAGTGAGCATAGCACATGCCAATGAGGTAATTAATTCGTACTGGTTGAACTTGTGAGATCAAGACCAAACTAACTAAAAGAGGAGGAAGATGAATCAAACGTATCTCAAAACACCCAGACTCTACGTACGTTCCTTCCACATAGATAGAACCCCAGAACCAACACAAGGATGGATGGATGTATTCAAATTCAAATCGAAAGGGGCAAAGGCACAACTTCATTTATCCATCAAGGCCAAGGTGTAAAAAGAGAGCTTCTACGGAACTAGCTAGCTAGAGAATTTAACATGTGCAAGTTCAGTGGAAGAAGAACTGACGACCATGGCCATACATACATACCTCAACTGGCCGGCCGCCCCGAAGAAGCTAGAGTTTGCTTGCTTCCTTGCTTCTCCTGGACGAAACTAAAGCTAGCTATTGCGTCGACACGAGAGCTTGACGCCTAACTAGACGTACCCCTGGATGGATGGATCCTCCTGCTGTTCGTCTCTTGGAGCCTGCAGTCCGCGGCTAGCGGGGAGAGGCCCCGGGGCCTTTTTATATGCGCTCTAGGTACGGTAGGTAATCACACTCGCGCTTATGCATGTGCGCTCGAAGCGCGCGCTCGCGCGCACACACACACGCCTGATTGTGAGTGGCGGCTCAACGGCGCGGCTGCATGCGAGAGAAAATGCTAGCTTGCCGACTTGTGTGTGGCTGCCTTTTCTTTTCGCTGCACTGCAAAGGACGAAAGATTGACACTGCTGTTCCATGCACGTTTCTATTTTACATGCCTTGCTTGTACTCCTATGCTTCAGTGAGTTTGACCAAGAGTTTGCTTCAGGTTGCAGTGCTGACGCGAGGAAAGCGTAAGCACTCGCCACACCGTACTGAATGGAACCACTGCATGGCTTATAATTTTAACCACAGCTCAAAGTTAACTGAATCCACACCGCGTAGTATCACTGGTAATCCAGCCGTGTGAGCACCTACACGATCCAGTCCCGCCTAACGATCGACCATGGCGGGTGAGGAATCCAAGCTGAGTTTACGTGGACGTGTTTGGTGCATGTTGGGTGCAACTCCAAACCCGATCAACTCCTCGACGTACAGTAGGAGAGCCTACCGCACCGGTGCGAACCCAGACAGATGGATGGGTTTGTCAAACCGGCCGTGCCGAATCAAGAGCAGGTGTGGGCGAGCCATCCACACATCGCATCTCTCCCTTTTATCTCTCTCCGAATCATCCCTATCATATCCCTCCTTTATCTGACGCCGATTCTTTAGCAAAGCATGTCCTGTGTCGTTGGTTAATCAGTTTTGCTATAACTCATCTAGATGAGATCTAATTTGGTCTCATTCACCTTTTATAGCCATTGGATGTGATGCTATAAGATGCGTGTGTGCTGAAGTGGGTTGTATCTGTTCTTGTTTCCAAAGTGAATGAGACCAAATTATATCTCATCTAGATGAGTTCTAGGTACTCCCTTGATTAATTATCATATCATGGCTGCCTAGCTAGCTCCTGCATGCCAATCCCAGCTTACTTACTTTCGCCGTCTGGTGACGCTAACTCGTGGATATCCTCACACCGCCGCAGCTTTTCGGTGTCATCGGCGCTAAGGTTTTCCGTCTGGTTGCACCAAGAAAAGGGGAGGGCTAAAAGCATGCAGGAAATTCCTTATTTCTGCCTTTAGGATATGGGTGCATGTCTCGCGCCGTCGACGGGGATCAAGTGCTTCGTGCGTCCTCACTTTGGATAGCTGACGCGACGGGAGTCACACATGCATGCATGCATGCATGACTCACTGTTTCCTCCCATCGGATTGTGCCGTTATATATCCGGATGCTACTGGCAAGGTTTACCGGCCAATCACCGTTGGGTTCCACTTGATAAGGACTAGCACTACTAAAGTTAATACAACAACGGCTGCCTGGGGTATATGTTATGGATGTGGCTAGCATGAAAGTATTTTGCACGAATCTTAGTGTAAGACATATGTTATTGCCATGCTATCAAGGGTCATCGCTATCAATCACTTAAGAATCTACAGTCAGCCTCCTCAAATCCTCGTCAAACGTCTACGGACGCGCTCGGTCAGTGGCTAGACATGAGAGTGAAGGAATAAAAAGTCGAACTAGACCCCTCATATCATCAACCTTCATAATGAGACCAAACGTAGGGTGGATATGAGGGCTCGCGGACACATCCGGTCAGAAACCACCTAGGACGCGGCCTATCCGAACCACCTTTTCTCTTTCTTTTCTTTTTTCTCTCTTCATCTCTATGACTCACATGCAATTGACTGGACATACAAGGGACAAAATAAGGAGCATGGCTGCATGCATGCACAAGTACGGACGCACCCAAATACTAACTGCGGATGTTTAGTGGGAGGCGGGGGGCATTTGCTAAGTCCGGCTATAGATGCTCTTATATAGCAGGACTAGCTAACAACATGTAAAAGAAGTGAACATCTGTTTTAAATATTATTCTTTCTGTACCGTGCATGAGACCTGTACGTAAACATTCAAAGAAAACATGAGAGCGAGATGATATAAGCCTAAACATATAGATATCGTTTTTTTTTGAGTTTCCATCGATTTCATCCCCCCTCCTCCAACCACGTACCTCTCCCCCTACACCTCCCCTCTAGCCAACCGCACCATCGACGCCTCGTCCTGCCTGGGTCATTGCCTCTGCTGTGGTGCTGCCGTCACAAGGTTTCCCTCTAAACCCCACCTATCAACTCTGGCGCTGGCGGCAGTCCACAACTCGAACATGTGAACGCTTTGTCTTTCCTTTGTCAGTGACACCGCGGTGAGTCGTGTAGTCCCAACATCTAACAAGGTCCTGACAAGTTCTCACCGGAACATTGCGTCCTCCTTGCTCAAGGTCGTGACGCCTCTGTCGATAAAGGAAAACACTGGGAGCATCTTATACCAGTTGGCCTAACAGGGGATGACTGAGGGCCAATGGCAAAATATGGATTTCTGGAGGGGAATGTCTCTACTCCCTCCATTTCTTTTTACTCCACATATAATTTTTTTTGAAGTCAAACTATGGAAAGTTTGACAAAATTTAGATTTAAAAATACCAACATCTACAATACTAAAAGTTATATAGTATAAAAATTAATTTCATTATGTAGACTGCGAAAAAGTAGAGGTTTCCTTAATCTAGACAACAACAACAAATAATATCTATCTTCTCTACTTATCTCCTACTTAAAAAGAACGTAAGGTTCCCATTTCACCTTTTTTCCCACCACACCTTCGTCCAACTTCCCTGTATGATAATAAATCAACCTAATTTAGTTACCTTCTGAACCATTTCACTTTAAGTTATTTACCAAATTTCTGATCAAAATATAAGGTAATTGACAAGTAGAATTTGATGAACATTCATTTACACAATCACATTATTATGAACATGCAAATCACAAACTAAGAGCATCTACAGCCGGGCGCCCCAAACCGGCCTCAAATGCCCAGTCACTGACCGGTCACGATGTTTCGACCCAGACGGCCCCCTCAAATGGGCCTCAAACACCGGACTGACCGGCACCCCTCATATCCAGCCCAAATATGGGGCGGATATGGGGGCGCTCGGGCGCGCCTGGGCACGCCCGCCACGCAATGCTGCACTTTGATTTACTCATGGATAGTGTGATTATCGCTGATATGTATTGATGCTAGACCCAATTGTGCGTCCTATACCGTCAAGTAGTGGCACCGTTCAATATGTTTTTGTGCCATGCTGATGAATCTTTTGATGAACATGCCAATTATCTTTCATGTTGCAACATATGGGCATCTGTGCTAGTACAAACTACAAACAAGTCTTGTTGGATGTACTTTGTCTGTTTTAAATTATAAGGAACATATTATCACGGGAGTCAAATATTTTTTGAACATAACAATTTGGTAGTCTGTGTCTTGCATGGTAAGTAACTTAATGTGATTAAATGGCGTATGAGAAAAGTGATGTGAAATATGGCATGAAATTGAGCAGCATAATTCCATGTTATTGAGAAGGGTAAATTAATTAAGGTGGAGTTGATGTAGTGTTGTACTAAAAGGTAAAATAAATCCGACTGAGGGTCATACTTGGAAGTGCGGTCAAATATGACGTGGTGGGAAAAAACCGGCTGGATGAAAAAAATAATCAATGGGGAGACATGTTCTCTTTTTGCATCGAATTTGGAGCTTTATTAATGGACTAACATCTGGTTACAATCAGCCCGTAGGCAAGAAATAAGAAACTCGGGCTAACATCAAGCCAACTCTCTGTTCCTTCAAGAGAACAAGCAAAGCGAGCACACCGATGAGCCGGGACATTAGCATCCCTATTAACACGAGTAACCGATAAAGAAGCAAAAGAAGCTCTGATCTCTAATTCTTCAAATATAGGCGCTGCAATTGACCGAGGATTGTTGCGCGACTTCCAGGGATTGACAAGTTGCAAAAAGTCAATCTGCACTAAGACATGTGAGAATCCGCGAAGTTGTGCGAAGATCATCCCCTCTCGGAGTGCTAAAAGCTCAACTGTAAAAGGGCCTGAAATGCCATGCAAGGGTTTACTCCACTGTCACATCCCTAGTTCTGACAATGCCTAGTGCATGCATTAGAGTGTTGCATCATGTTTAAATTTCATTTAAACCTGAAATGGGGATTGATCAAACCCTAGCATCAAAGAGGAATTCAAATAGGTTCAACCAAAATATTTTTCAGTGATTTCAAATGCCCTTTAAAAATGTTCATCATTTCTGGATCAAGGTGGAAGCATCTACCAAAAATGGTTCACATTTGTGCAGGACATATTTGGACTTTGAACTAATTCAAACATATTTGAATTGGGGCTATTTAAATGCTATATATATTTTAGATGCTCTAAAAATGTTGGAAATTGTTGAGGGTCACTGGAATAATTCAGAAAGCACTCATAATTATTTCCAGGATTTTATGAAATGGTTTAGCTTTATTACTAAACCAAAACAAAATAACAGTAATAGAAAAACTAAAATAAAAGAGAGAGAGAGAGAGAGACCCACCAGACTTACCCGACGCCACCTGGCAGCCCACCTGGCCCAACTCCAGCTGGCGGCCCAGCCCACTGGCCTGAAGTGGCTGTCTTCAACCTCTGCCAGTAGGCAGAGGCGTGTCGACACCAGCGCACCCGAGGCTTCCACCTCCTCCCTCTCAGCCTGCCTGGCTCCTCCTCGATGCACCAGGCGACGCCACGCAGCCCTGGCCCCCTCTCACTCTCTCCTCGAGTTTCTCTTTCTCCCTGGCTCTCCTCTCGCACGCACCCGAGAGCCACCGTTGCCGTCGCTCGCCGCTGCCGCGCCCTGAGCCTTCCCCGTGCCTCTCCGACGTGACCTCGAGCTCCGCCGTGGACCCATACACCGTCTTCCCCGAGCCACGCGACGGGAAGAGCCCCGGAGCGCTGTCCCCGACGTCTTCTTCCTCCTCGAGCCATTGAGATCGTCGGCGACCTCCCGTCGTCACCAGCCCCTCCCCGAGCACGCCGAGGCCTCCGTTTAACTCACGGCGAGCTTCTGCGTCTTTCCCCTTCCTTACCGGGCTCGTTCCTGTCCTGTAGTCGCTGATTCCACCGGAGCCGCGAGCTCGGCTCCGCCGGCCATGTCGCCGCCGTGGCCACCGTCACCTAGAGCTACCACCGAGCGCACCGACGTGCTCAGCACAATGCCAGAAGACCAAAACCCCCTCCAATTGCTCCTGTCGTGCAACGCAACGCCGGAACCGCTGAGACCCGAACTCCGGCCGCCGCCTTTGAGCTCGCCGCCGTCGATATAGATCGCCCCCGGCATAACTGATTGCACCACTCGACGCGCGCGATCTTCAGCGTCACGTAGATGCCCTCCGCCGGCCATTTGGTCGTCGTCGGAGGAATTCCGACCCCCTCCGCCGTCTCGGGCTTCACCGGCGACGAGCCATGGACCAAGTCCGGCGGGTTTGACCCGCTGACCGTTGACTGGGAGGGCCCAGTTTGACCCCTGGGTCACTGACGTGTGGGCCACCCTTGTTATTTATTAGTTAGGTTAGTTTAGCGCTAATTAACCTAGATTAGTGCTTAACCTAACACTAACTAACTCTATTTAGTTAGTTAACTAACCACTGACACGTGGGTCCCACAGGTCAGGTTTGACCTGGCCGACCCAGTTGACCTGCTGACGTCACACCTATGTCATGCTGACGCAATAACCCTTTTCTGGATTTATTCTTTTACAAGAAATTCCAGAAAATAACCAAATCTTTTAAAATTCATAGAAAATCAACCGTAGCTCCAAATGAAATAATTTATATATGAAAGATGATCAGAAAAATCCAATCTATCCATCTGTACCTTTTTCATGCATGTTAGAACAACCTATAGCTGCTGTTTAGCACAAATGATATAAATGGCATTTAAATATTCATATATGGAGTTTGAATTTGAATCTTGGATTCAAACCAACTTCATTTAATATGGTTGCTAGTTGCATTAGCTCAATCAACAGCATATTGCCATGACATTATCATGCATCATATTTGTTGCATTGCATTGATTGTGTCCCTCTTTGTTTGCCGGTAATTGTCCCCTCTCGATAGACGTGGTTTCGACGATGAGATCGATGACACCGATGAAGAGCTATAATATCTTCAGAAGTGCCAGGTAAGCAAAACCCCCTTGTTCATTCCGATAAAATCCCACTCTCTCGCTCCTGCTCTCTTTTACTGCATTAGGACAACATCGATTCATCTGTTACTTGCTGCGGTAGCTGAACCCCTTTATCCTCTGCATGACCTGTCATTCCACAGTAATTAGATGAAACCCACTAGCATGAGTAGGAGTTGTTTGAGCCCTGATGTGCCTACTCATTCATGCTTGTTTGTCATGCCTGCTATTGCTTAGAGTTGTGTCAGGTCTGATTCATCGAGGATGAATCAGAGGTGTGTGAACATGTCCTACTGTGTGTGAGCTAAATGTGTGAACACGATTTGGTAAAGGTAGCGGTGAGAGGCCATGTAGGAGTACATGGTGGGTTGTCTCATTGCAGCCGTCCTCAGGAACTGAGTTCTGTGTTTGTGATCCATAATACAGTTACTACCACGCATTGGGCCCAAAACCAATGGACCCTCTCGGCTTCTTAATCACCCTTGTCCTCTGTCCAGGAGTTGCAAGTAGCTTTTGGTGTTTGTAGTATGCTGGAGGCCGTGGGCAGCACTGACCGGAGGGGTGGGCTGTGATGCGGTAGGCACGTGGCCGGGTATACCGGGCGCCCGTTTGGTGTCACGGAACCCTGTACACATCGTTTGGGGCTGTGAGCGAAACTTCGGCCGGATCTCCTCATGGATGGAACCCGAATAGGCGATAAACCTGGACTAGAGACTTGAGTGTTTAGGTAGGCCGTGGCCGACACCCACGTTGGGCTTCCGCTTGAAGGTTGCCGAGTACATGTCGTGTAAACGGCGGTAAGTGGTGAGAGCGTGTGTGAAGAAGTACACCCCTGCAGGGTTAACATTATCTATTCGAATAGCCGCGTTGACGGTAAAGGACTTCTGGGTTGCCTATAACAGTTCATAGACAAGTGAAAGTGGATACTCTAAAATGCGCAAGATAAGCGTGAGTGCTATGGATGGCGTTCTCGTAGGGAGACGGGAGCGGATCCATAGTGGTGTATTGATATGGTGAATATGTGGACTCGTGTGCGCCACCTCAAAAGAGTTACTTGCAGTCATAGTTCAGGATAGCCACTGAGTCAAAGCTGGCTTGCTGCAGTTAAACCCCACCACCCCTTTGTTGATAATGATGCGTATGTAGTTAGTTATGATGTAAGTCTTGCTGGGTACATTTGTACTCACGTTTGCCTATTTTATGTTTTTGCAGAGAGACTTCAGTCTCGCTAGTAGTTCCACGTGGACTTCGACGTTTAGCTTGTTACCTCAGCTACGATCTTGTGCCCTCGGCAGGATCTAGTAGATAGTCAGGCCTTCAAGCCTTTTTCATTTGTAGATGTCTGTACTCAGACATGTTAAGCTTCCGCTTGTGCTTGACTTGTATGCTCTGAATGTGGGGTCGTGAGACCCATGTTTGTAATATCTCGCTCCTCGGAGCCTAATGAATAAATACTTGAGTCGTAGAGTCATGTTGTGATGCCATATTGTATTTGCACATATCGAGCATATTGTGTGTATGTTATTGAAATGCTTGGTATGTGTGGGATCTGACTATCTAGTTGTTTTTCCTTAGTAGCCTCTCTTACCGGGAAATGTCTCCTAGTGTTTCCACCGAGCCATGGTAGCTTGCTACTGCTCCGGAACACTTAGGCTGGCCAGCATGTGTCCCTCTTCGTTCCTGTGTCTGTCCCTTCGGGGAAATGTCATGCGATGAATACCGGAGTCCTGTTAGCCCGCTACAGCCCGGTTCACCGGAGTCCTGCTAGCCCAGTGCTACAGCCTGGATTCACTCACTGATGACCGACACGTTCGATGCTGGGTCATGGATGCCTGTCCCTGTAAGTTTGTGCCACTTTGGGTTTACGACTAGCCATGTCAGCCCGGGCTCCTTATCATATGGATGCTAGCGACACTATCATATACGTGTGCCAAAAGGCGCAAACGGTCCCGGGCAAAGGTAAGGCGACACCCGTGGCGATACCGTGCGTGAGGCCGCAAAGTGATATGAGGTGTTACATGTTAGATCGATGTGGCATTGAGTCGGGGTCCTGACAGCTTTGGTATCAGAGCCTGACTGCCTGTAGGATTACCAAGCCAAACTGGTCGAAGTTGAGTCTAGAAATGCTTTAGTTATATGTAGGGGAATTGATTGTGGGATGGGAACGTAAGGCTCTTTTTACTCCTTATACCTCATGGCCTTCTGATCTGAGTCATCCTCTTCTCTTCTACGGGGATTAAGAACTAGGCCTTCTCATCTATCTATCAGGATGACGTGTTACTAATCCATAGACTTATAGAATTGATAGTTTCAAATTTCAGCTCAGTTTTACTACTTCCGTATGTTCATAACTGTTGATCTCGAAACCTTGATATTGTGCTTCGGAGTGGCTATGCCACCATTTTTGTAGCATGTCTCCAATCTTTTGAGCATTTACAACCGTTATGCTGTCCGAGTCATCCCAGGTCTCTAAATAGTCTGATGCATTTGCAAATCCTTTCCCTCTGGTTTTGATGTTCCTTTGGGCCAGGTTAATCACACTAATTGCTGAGTTGAGGTATTCTATTGCCTCGACATATATGTTGGAATTATTATTATGACCCTAGGTGTCTTAGGGGATCATCTAGTAATCTAGCCATGATTTGTGTTCCCCGTGTGATGATTCTGGCCTTCTCGAAAGCATCCCGTGATGTTATTAGTTAGTAGGTATTCCATTCCGGGGTTCTTGAACCCGAGATTCACCCTACCTACTTCATGTTGATAATGTTTTCTAGTTCCTTTAGGTTATTAGTAACCTTGCGATAGTCCTCGAGGTCCGTGGTATTTCCTTCTTCCAAATACCATGAACTACTTATGGCAGCAGTTCCTCGTTGAACCAAAAGATCACAACAAAAGTGCTCTCGATGAATTATCAATTCTATGTTGTGATCCTGCCAGTCCTACCTCTCTGCATGAATTGTCTGGAAGAAATATGTTGAACTCGTTCGACATTCTAATCCATGCATCCACAACTCAGGAAATCTTATGTTCTTTTGAGTTGTCCCTCTTAGTTGTCTTCTGACCCTCGTCTATCAATTGATAGACAAGAGTAGTTGTGCACTCGAGCTCATCGATGCTTATTATTCTTGTGGTCGGTCAAGCCATTCTATTCCAGAATGACTAGGAGAAACGAACTCCAGTACCTTGTCCATTTCCAGGATTGGGTCAAAGCAGTCGTACTCCGCAGATCAAAATGCCAATCCAGCTTTTGTGCTGTTCTACCTTGGAGTATTATTATCTTTATATTAAGAATATCATGGGAATTACACACCATCCTATGAACTCTTGGTACAGTGATACTTCTTGCCATCATTGTTCACTCCTCGGTTTTCCGTGTTATTGTAACCGGAATGTCGACAAGTGAATCGTGGTGTGTCAAATCAATACTGCTAGCAACTCCGTTGCTTGGTACCTAAATGGAAGATAACCTCATTCTTAGCGTGTTGATTATTGAATCGTCACCCTAAGACTGATTGTGCTACCTAGTCTCTATTTCTGGTGCACTCTTTGATCAATGAGTTAGGATTGTGTCAAACCCTCGCTCTTTTGATCATATCATCTTGCCCTGAAAAGCAAGGTTGTTCTCGAGCTTAGCAAAATACCGGTGGTTCGTGATTTTCCGAATATCTTCTCGGAAGTATTACCAGGTTGTCACCTGACCGCTATGTTGAGTTCGTGATCAAGTTGGTTTCCAATAAACCACTCCTTTCCCAAGAATCTGTGTAGGATACCCCTGAGCTAGTTGGTCAAGCTAAACAACAACTTGGAGAGTTGGAGATGAAAGCTTGTTCGACTTAATTCATTTTAGGGGATATCTTGTATGTATGTTGAAGAAAGATGATATCTCCATCGGTTGGTCCTCATGATCAGTTGTTGGAGCTATTGTCTTGCTAAAACTTTGATTTGAGTATGGGCTATCCTCAAATCAAATCAGAACCAACGATGTTCGTAATGTTGTCTTACTCGTGGATTTTCCTCGAGCATACACCATTATGTCTTTTGGGTCTGACCAATACTATCACCTTGTTCACATAGTTATGGAATTTCATCTCCATGGGAATCTGGATGAATTGTTGTTGAGACCATCGACAACACCCTTATCTTCTTCATAGTTTTGTTGAACATTAAGCTAGTGTTGGAAACTTTTAAAAGCATTTGCTCATGCTAACTCATGAAGCATATGTTCGGATGTAAGAAGTGACTTCCTCTAGTTCATGTGCATTCGATGCAAGTTGCCGCCATGGATTCGAGAAAGTCAATGTTGCTTCCTTTGGAATCATCCCAAATCATTCATGCATACGTGCGAAGTATTCTGTGGTTCGAAGACTTGCAACCTTCATTCTATATGTATTCCTAGCACACCAAGCCACTGATTGACTTGTTCAAGGAGAAGAAGTTCCTTCTTAAGAGCATGCCTTATGCAAGGACTTCGATATCCTCGATGATGATTCCCCACCTGAACTCGGTAGTGTTTTATTATAAGACTACCATGTGGTCATGCTTGTCTGAGACAACGCGTTCACATGTGTGTAGCAGAACCAGCTCATGTTTTGGAAGCTTACTACCGTAGTCCATTTCCTGAGAATCTCGCAACATCATCTCGTCGATTTGTGTTGCAAACTTTTATTTTTCTTTCTAGACTTGATGAGTCTGGAATATTCTGACACCAACCAGATCTGAATCTCAGGCAGATGTGATGGTTGGAACATTTCCCAAGGATTATAATATTGGTCTCGCGATAACCGGTAAAGTGGATGTCGTGGCCAACACACCCGCCGGGAGACCTATTATTGTAGTGTCTTGATTGAAGAAGTTGGCCACCTCCCCATGAGGATTTCGAAGAATTCACTCCCTAGTTGTCCCTTATGGATTTTTGTGTTTCCGAAGTCCGACCTTTACTTGATGTTCTAGATACCAGACCATTTCAATGAATGGGATACGCTAGTACATCAAGGAGAACATTGGAAGCGGAGTGCTAAATGTCTCTCGGTCGATCATCCAGATTTAGTCCCCTTGGCCCCGCTAAGGTGAAATCTGAGAAAGTGTTGTCTTCCTTTGTATCTGCATCCTCCACCGGCATTCGTCATGGTAGTATGTTGTGTTGCCAGGATCCCTGACACGAATATTGGTAAAACCTTGATGAATATGGAAATGCTCAAGTTCTTGAAGCACGCACAAGCATTAGGTGCTATCATAGTTACTAACCGGGATTGTACTCAGTTTCCCCGGTTATGCTATAACCATTCCAATAGTGGAATCACTCTCTGCTATTGAGTTTCTCCCCAGTTACTAGAATCATTCTCAGCTCTTGTATTTTGTTCCCAACTCGCACTGTCATTGTGCCATCCTATCTTGGGTCCCATCCTTTTCCGATGATAAGCAAAATCATCCCTTGTGTTGTCTTCAACAAGGTAGTCCACATCATCCATTTTGGCCCGAGAATGTCATTCTTCCGGACTCCTTCAAATGATCGATTATGATTTGCCTTAAGCTGGTATAAAGAGCCTCAATGATCTTTGAATCAAAGGTAATTCTTTTTGCCACTTAAGGGATGATTCTACGAGCCACCTTCCCTAAGGTGCCCCGTTATGGAATCATGGCAGTTTATCCTCGCTACTTGAAACCCTCGTCAAATTGTTTCCTCCGTCCCTCATGATGTGTGTTTTACCTCTCAGCTCAAGAGATGTTCTACATCTCATTCCGTGAGTTGATCTTGTGATCACTAAAATGATCCATCCTTGTAGAGTGTTTCTGTCATCGTGTTGGATGATGATCTCAGAAGCAAAGACGTCAAGATCAATTGGAGCACTGAATCAGCATCCTTGAGAAAGACATCTGGATCGTGAAGTTGTGTTAGCTTGTGTCCCCTTTGTCTTCTTACCTCACGTCTTGAATCTCGGGACGAGATTCTTGTTTAGTAGGGGTGAGCTGTCACATCCCTAGTTCTGACAATGCCTAGTGCATGCATTAGAGTGTTGCATCATGTTTAAATTTCATTTAAACCTGAAATGGGATTGATCAAACCCTAGCATCAAAGAGGAATTCAAATAGGTTCAACCAAAATATTTTTCAATGATTCCAAATGCCCTTTAAAAATGTTCATCATTTCTGGATCAAGGTGGAAGCATCTACCAAAAGTGGTTCACATTTTTGCAGGACATATTTGGACTTTGAACTAATTCAAACATATTTGAATTGGGGCTATTTAAATGCTATATATATTTTTGATGCTCTAAAAATGTTGGAAATTGTTGAGGGTCACTGGAAAAATTCAGAAAGCACCCATAATTATTTCCAGGATTTTATGAAATGGTTTAGCTTTATTACTAAACCAAAACAAAATAACAGAAATAGAAAAACTAAAATAAAAGAGAGAGAGAGAGAGACCCACCAGACTTACCCGATGCCACCTGGCCCAACTCCAGCTGGCGGCCCAGCCCACTGGCCTGAAGCGGCTGTCTTCAACCTCTGCCAGTAGGCAGAGGCGTGTCGACGCCAGCGCGCCCGAGGCCTCCACCTCCTTCCTCTCAGCCTGCCTGGCTCCTCCTCGATGCACCAGGCGACGCCACGCAGCCCTGCCCCCCTCTCACTCTCTCCTCGAGTTTCTCTTTCTCCCTGGCTCTCCTCTCGCACGCACCCGAGAGCCACCGTCGCCGCCGCTCGCCGCTGCCGTGCCCTGAGCCTTCCCCGTGCCTCTCCGACGTGACCTCGAGCTCCGCCGTGGACCCATACGCCGTCTTCCCCGAGCCACGCAACGGGAAGAGCCCCGGAGCGCCGTCCCCGACGTCTTCTTCCTCCTCGGGCCACCGAGATCGTCGGCGACCTCCCGTCGTCACCAGCCCCTCCCCGAGCACGCCGAGGCCTCCGTTTAACTCATGGTGAGCTTCTGCGTCTTTCCCCTTCCTTACCGGGCTCGTTCCTGTCCTGTAGTCGCTGATTCCACCGGAGCAACGAGCTCGGCTCCGCCGGCCATGTCGCCACCGTGGCCACCGTCACCTAGAGCAACCACCGAGCGCACCGACGTGCTCAGCACAATGCCAGAAGACGAAAACCCCCTCCAATTGCTCCTGTCGTGCAACGCAACGCCGGAACCGCTGAGACCCGAACTCCGGCCGCCGCCTTTGAGCTCGCCGCCGTCGATATAGATCGCCCCCGGCATAACTGACTGCACCACTCGACGCGCGCGATCTTCAGCGTCACGTAGATGCCCTCCGCCGGCCATTTGGTCGCCGGAGGAGGAATTCCGACCCCCTCCGCCGTCTCGGGCTTCACCGGCGACGAGCCGTGGACCAAGTCCGGCGGGCTTGACCCGCTGACCGTTGACTGGGTGGGCCCAGTTTGACCCCTGGGTCACTGACGTGTGGGCCACCCTTGTTATTTATTAGTTAGGTTAGTTTAGCGCTAATTAACCTAGATTAGTGCTTAACCTAACACTAACTAACTCTGTTTAGTTAGTTAACTAACCACTGACACGTGGGTCCCACAGGTCAGGTTTGACCTGGCCGACCCAGTTGACCTGCTGACGTTACACCAATGTCATGCTGACGCAATAACCGTTTTCTGGATTTATTCTTTAAAGGAAATTCCAAAAAATAACCAAAACTTTTAAAATTCATAGAAAATCAACCGTAACTCCAAATGAAATAATTTATATATGAAAGATGATCAAAAAATCCAATCTACCCATCTGTACCTTTTTCATGCATGTTAGAACAACCTATAGCTGCTGTTTAGCACAAATCGTATAAATGGCATTTAAATATTCACATATGGAGTTTGAATTTGAATCTTGGATTCAAACCAACTTCATTTAATATGGTTGCTAGTTGCATTAGCTCAATCAACAGCATATTGCCATGACATTATCATGCATCATATTTGTTGCATTGCATTGATTGTGTCCCTCTTTGTTTGCCGGTAATTGTCCCCTCTCGATAGACGTGGTTTCGACGATGAGATCGATGACACCGATGAAGAGCTATAATATCTTCTGAAGTGCCAGGTAAGCAAAACCCCCTTGTTCATTCCGATAAAATCCCACTCTCTCGCTCCTGCTCTCTTTTACTGCATTAGGACAACATCGATTCATCTGTTACTTGCTGCGGTAGCTGAACCCCTTTATCCTCTGCATGACCTGTCATTCCACAGTAATTAGATGAAACCCACTAGCATGAGTAGAGTTGTTTGAGCCCTGATGTGCCTACTCATTCATGCTTGTTTGTCATGCCTGCTATTGCTTAGAGTTGTGTCAGGTCTGATTCATCGAGGATGAATCAGAGGTGTGTGAACATGTCCTACTGTGTGTGAGCTAAATGTGTGAACACGATTTGGTAAAGGTAGCGGTGAGAGGCCATGTAGGAGTACATGGTGGGTTGTCTCATTGCAGCCGTCCTCAGGAACTGAGTTCTGTGTTTGTGATCCATAATACAGTTACTACCACGCATTGGGCCCAAAACCAATGGACCCTCTCGGCTTCTTAATCACCCTTGTCCTCTGTCCAGGAGTTGCAAGTAGCTTTTGGTGTTTGTAGTATGCTGGAGGCCGTGGGCAGCACTGACCGGAGGGGTGGGCTGTGATGCGGTAGGCACGTGGCCGGGTATACCGGGCGCCCGTTTGGTGTCACGGAACCCTGTACACATCGTTTGGGGCTGTGAGCGAAACTTCGGCCGGATCTCCTCATGGATGGAACCCGAATAGGCGATAAACCTGGACTAGAGACTTGAGTGTTTAGGTAGGCCGTGGCCGACACCCACGTTGGGCTTCCGCTTGAAGGTTGCCGAGTACATGTCGTGTAAACGGCGGTAAGTGGTGAGAGCGTGTGTGAAGAAGTACACCCCTGCAGGGTTAACATTATCTATTCGAATAGCCGTGTTGACGGTAAAGGACTTCTGGGTTGCCTATAACAGTTCATAGACAAGTGAAAGTGGATACTCTAAAATGCGCAAGATAAGCGTGAGTGCTATGGATGGCGTTCTCGTAGGGAGACGGGAGCGGATCCATAGTGGTGTATTGATATGGTGAATATGTGGACTCGTGTGCGCCACCTCAAAAGAGTTACTTGCAGTCATAGTTCAGGATAGCCACTGAGTCAAAGCTGGCTTGCTGCAGTTAAACCCCACCACCCCTTTGTTGATAATGATGCGTATGTAGTTAGTTATGATGTAAGTCTTGCTGGGTACATTTGTACTCACGTTTGCCTATTTTATGTTTTTGCAGAGAGACTTCTGTCTCGCTAGTAGTTCCACGTGGACTTCGACGTTTAGCTTGTTACCTCAGCTACGATCTTGTGCCCTCGGTAGGATCTAGCAGATAGTCAGGCCTTCAAGCCTTTTTCATTTGTAGATGTCTGTACTCAGACATGTTAAGCTTCCGCTTGTGCTTGACTTGTATGCTCTGAATGTTGGGTCGTGAGACCCATGTTTGTAATATCTCGCTCCTCGAAGCCTAATGAATAAATACTTGAGTCGTAGAGTCATGTTGTGATGCCATGTTGTATTTGCACATATCGAGCATATTGTGTGTATGTTATTGAAATGCTTGGTATGTGTGGGATCTGACTATCTAGTTGTTTTTCCTTAGTAGCCTCTCTTACCGGGAAATGTCTCCCAGTGTTTCCACCGAGCCATGGTAGCTTGCTACTGCTCCAGAACACTTAGGCTGGCGGGCATGTGTCCTTCTTCGTTCCTGTGTCTGTCCCTTCGGGGAAATGTCACGCGATGAATAACGGAGTCCTGTTAGCCCGCTACAGCCTGGTTCACCGGAGTCCTGCTAGCCCAGTGCTTCAGCCTGGATTCACTCCCTGATGACCGACACGTTCGATGCTGTGTCATGGATGCCTGTCCCAGTAAGTTTGTGCCACTTTGGGTTTACGACTAGCCATGTCAGCTCGGGCTCCTTATCATATGGATGCTAGCGACACTATCATATACGTGTGCCAAAAGGCGCAAACGGTCCCGGGCAAAGTTAAGGCGACACCCGTGGGGATACCGTGCGTGAGGCCGCAAAGTGATATGAGGTGTTACATGCTAGATCGATGTGGCATTGAGTCGGGGTCCTGACAGCTCCACCCGCCCAGAAACGTTAAGTGTGAGCAAGCCACACCTCCCGCTCCTCCCCTCATGTCCTCTACACTCATTGCACCATTAGTATTGATAGTAATCTAGCCCAGATCGGGCTGTCTCCAGCACTGATTGGGTATCATTTTCTCCGGCCTGATGGTAACTCCAAGATTGCCAAAGTCTCATGAACCGATTTGATGGCTTGAACGGGATCATACCCCTCTTGATCATGGGTCCACCGATTTCTCGATGACCAGATTGTGTGCATAATAGTGATGATTTTGCATCTCTCCTCTTGAGTAAATCTCAGGTCAAGCAAGATGTCGCTAGCCCAAGTGTTTGGGTGCAGCCTTGGAAGGTGCAACTAAAAACGATCCTTGGATGCCACCCAAAACTTCCTAGCATGTGTACAGCTTATCAAAGCATGCATCAGATCTTCATTCATAGCCTTGCAAACCCCAGATAGTGAATTATGTTTAATATGTCTGTGTTGCAAGGTAATTGAGTCAGGTAGAATGCGTCGGAGCACCCTCCACCAAAAAACTCGAACTTTGGGTGCCACATCAAGTTTCCATAAGGCCGTCCACAACTGTTTATTTGCCGATGAAGATTCCGTAATCATCCCTTCCTCTAGAGAACTGAGCTCGTTTCAAGTCACCAGAGATCGATATGCAGATTTTACAGAGTAGATGCCCGACTTTTCCAAAGCCCAAGCTAACGTGTCCTCACCACCAGCAGGGTTCAGAGGGATATTCAGTATTGCCTCTGCATCCGGGTGAAGAAAATTTTGACACACAACATCCAAATTCCAATTTCCTCTGTAGTTTCGATCAAGTCAAAGACCCTCTCCACTGTATCCGAGCCAATTCTGCCCATTGGTTTCAGGTTAACAGTATTAGGGATCCAACTGTCCGTCCATGTGAAATGGTTGAACCATCCCCCACTCGCCTTATGAGGCCAACATCCAGAGGTTTTCTTCCCACCACAATGGCCTTCCAGGTCGCCGATGATCAAGCCGGAGCCGTTGCATTGAGAAAATTTGTACGAGGAAAATATTTACCTTTGAGTACTGTCGCACAAAGTGTGTCTAGATTAGTAAGAAGGTGCTAGCCATGTTTCCCGAGCATAGCAAGATTGAAGAGGTGCAAATCTCGAAAGCCCATGCCGCCCTTTGGTGCTGCAAGTTTGTCCCATGGCACTAGTAGAAAAGGGGGCAATGGTCCAGGCCGGTCCAGCCCATTAGTCCCGGTTCAATCCAGAACCGGGACCAATGGGGGCATCGGACCCGGTTCGTGAGCCCCGGGGGCCGGCCGGGCCACGTGGGCCATTGGTCCCGGTTCGTCTGGACCTATTGGTCCCGGTTGGTGGGACGAACCGGGACCAATGGGCCGCACTCCTGGCCCACAACAATTGGTCCCGGTTGGTGGCTTGAACCGGGACCGAAGGCAAACCTTTAGTCCCGGTTGGTGCTACAAACCGGGACCAATGGTGGTGCCTATATATACCCACCTCTCGCAAGAGCAGAGCACACTGCTCTGTTTTTTCTGGCCGAGGGGGAGAGGGCTTGGTGGTGCTCTAGCTCACCTCCTATGCACACAAGGTGTTCGATGGAATGCCCGAGCCACACTACTTAGGGTTTCTCCTCTCCAAGCTCGACCGCCAAGCTCCATTTTCCTCCATATTTGTCTAGGTTTAGCGGTCCGTCACGCCCCGTTCCCGTCTTCAACGTCGTCGATCACCCGCACCGATCTCATCGCCGGCACCACCGTGGTGAGCCTCTTGTTCTTATCTTCTTTCTGAAAGGAAAAATATTCTTATTTGTATGTTTAGATAGATATATACTTGTATAATTTTCTTACTTTTATTATTGCATCTTATATAGTGCGATGGTTTTGGTATCCGCCCCCGTCGGCCCTCGTCCTGTCTATGATTCGGATGTGGTATATATTATCTTTTCATAACTATTGGTTCATTTATTGTTTATGACAATTATGCCGACCAACGTGACATAGATTTTATTCATCTAGGAGGTTGTTGAACCGGAAATTCCAACCGACCCTATTGTCGAGAGGTTAAATTTAGTTGAAGAAGAAAACAATTTGTTAAAGGAAAAAATTAGAAAAATTGAGGAGGAGAAGATGATATTGGAGTTGCATGTTGCGGATGTCGTCGATGATCACAAGATCAAGATGGATGCAATGCGCTTGAAGATTAGAAAGATTAGAAAATATGCCATTCATACCGAGGCTTGGTATCATTATGCCGTTGGATCAGTTGTTACATTGGTTGTGATTATGATCGCATTTGTTTTCGCATTGAAATGTTTTACATAGTTTCAGTGTATGGTTTAATTAATTTAGATGCTCTGTAGAGCTTTATGTTGTTAGATGAGAACTATGTATGTACTTTGGTTTTAATGTGATGATGAACTTCTATTAATTTGGTCACTTAATTATCTAATTCATGATGTTCTGTAATGATTTTTGACACACTTAATTATATATAATGCACACAGATGAACCGGCAATGGATGTACGGTTCAAGACACACCTCCGAGTACATTAAGGGCCTGCATAATTTTCTCGAAGTGGTTGAGGCAAACAAGCAGAATGGTTTTATGTGTTGTCCATGCCCTATATGTGGGAATACGAAGTCTTACTCTGACCGGAAAATCCTCCACACCCACCTGCTTTACAAGGGTTTCATGCCACACTATAATGTTTGGACGAGGCATGGAGAAATAGGGGTTATGATGGAAGACGGCGAAGAAGAAGAGTACGATGAGAACTATGTGCCCCCTGAATACGGTGATGCTCCAGAAGATCAAGAGGAACCAGACGATGTGCACGATGATGCTGCAACGGGCGAAGCTGCTGAAGATCAAGAGGAACCAGACGATGTGCCCGATGATGATGATCTCCGCCGGGTCATTGTCGATGCAAGGACGCAATGCGAAAGTCAAAAGGAGAAGCTGAAGTTCGATCGCATGCTAGAGGACCACAAAAAAGGGTTGTACCCCAATTGCGAAGATGGCAACACAAAGCTCGGTACCGTACTGGAATTGTTGCAGTGGAAGGCAGAGAATGCTGTGCCTGACAAAGGATTTGGGAAGCTACTTAAAATATTGAAGAAGAAGCTTCCAAAGGATAACGAATTGCCCGACAGTACATACGCAGCAAAGAAGGTCGTATGCCCTCTAGGATTGGAGGTGCAGAAGATACATGCATGCCCTAATGACTGCATCCTCTACCGCGGTGCGTACAAGGATCTGAACGCATGCCCGGTATGCGGTGCATTACGGTATAAGATCAGACGAGATGACCCTGGTGATGTTGACGGCGAGCCCCCCAGGAAGAGGGTTCCTGCGAAGGTGATGTGGTATGCTCCTATAGTACCACGGTTGAAACGTCTGTTCAGAAACGGAGAGCATGCCAAGTTGATGCGATGGCACAGTGAGGACCGTAAGAAAGACGGGAAGTTGAGAGCACCCGCTGACGGGTCGCAGTGGAGAAAAATCGAGAGAAAGTACTGGGATGAGTTTGCAAGTGAGCCAAGGAACGTATGGTTTGCTTTAAGCGCGGATGGCATTAATCCTTTCGGGGAGCAGAGCAGCAATCACAGCACCTGGCCCGTGACTCTATGTATGTATAACCTTCCTCCTTGGATGTGCATGAAGCGGAAGTTCATTATGATGCCAGTTCTCATCCAAGGCCCTAAGCAACCAGGCAATGACATTGATGTGTACTTAAGGCCATTAGTTGAAGAACTTTTACAGCTGTGGAATGGAAACGGTGTACGTACGTGGGATGAGCACAAACAGGAGGAATTTAACCTAAAGGCGTTGCTGCTCGTGACCATCAACGATTGGCCCGCTCTCAGTAACCTTTCAGGACAGACAAACAAGGGATACCACGCATGCACGCACTGTTTACTTGACACCGATAGTATATACCTGGCAAGCTGCAGGAAGAATGTGTACCTGGGCCATCGTCGATTTCTTCCGACCGACCATCAATGTCGAAAGAAAGGCAAGCATTTCAAAGGCGAGGCAGATCACCGGAAGAAGCCCGCCATGTGTAGCGGTGATCACGTACTTGCTATGGTCAATGATTTACACGTAATCTTTGGAAAGGGTCCCGGCGGACTAGCTGTTCCGAGTGACGCTGAGGGACACGCACCCATGTGGAAGAAGAAATCTATATTTTGGGACCTACCCTACTTGAAAGACCTAGAGGTCCGCTCTTCGATCGACGTGATGCACGTGACGAAGAACCTTTGCGTGAACCTGCTAGGCTTCTTGGGCGTGTATGGGAAGACAAAAGATACAGCTGAGGCACGGGAGGACCTGCAATGTTTGCACGAAAAAGACGGCATGCCTCCAAAGCAGTATGAAGGTCCTGCCAGCTATGCTCTTACCAAAGAAGAGAAGGAAATCTTCTTTGAATGCCTGCTTAGTATGAAGGTCCCGACTGGCTTCTCGTCGAATATAAAAGGAATAATAAATATGGCAGAGAAAAAGTTTCAGAACCTAAAGTCTCATGACTGCCACGTGATTATGACGCAACTGCTTCCGGTTGCATTGAGGGGGCTTCTACCGGAAAACGTCCGATTAGCCATTGTGAAGCTATGTGCATTCCTCAATGCAATATCTCAGAAGGTGATCGATCCAGAAATCATACCAAGGCTAAGGAGTGATGTGGTGCAATGTCTTGTCAGTTTCGAGCTGGTGTTCCCACCATCCTTCTTCAATATCATGACGCACGTTCTAGTTCATCTAGTTGACGAGATTGTCATTTTGGGCCCCGTATTTCTACACAATATGTACCCCTTTGAGAGGTTCATGGGAGTCCTAAAGAAATATGTCCGTAACCGCGCTAGGCCAGAAGGAAGCATCTCCATGGGCCCACTACGCGGTATGAGGGGAGACTGACTGGAAAAGGCACGCTTGGAAAGGACTCAATAATATGCAGGGACGGATATTCTTGGTCTCAAGCCCACTACACAGTTCTACAGAACTCTACCTTGGTGACCCCGTATGTCGATGAACACAAGAACAGTCTGCGCTTCAAACACCCGGAGCAGTGCGACGACTGGATTACATGTGAACACATCAGGACTTTCAGCAGTTGGTTGGAAGCACGTATCAGAGGTGACAACACTGTTTGTGATGAGCTGTACTTGTTATCCAGGGGACCATCTTTGACTGTATTGATTTGGAAAGGATACGAGATAAATGGGAATACATTTTACACGATTGACCAAGATCAAAAGAGCACCAACCAAAATAGCGGTGTCCGCTTTGATGCAACAACCGAGAGGGGAAAGGACACATATTATGGTTACATAGTGGACATATGGGAACTTGACTACGGACATGATTTTAAGGTCCCTTTGTTTAAGTGCAAATGGGTCAATCTGTCAGGAGGCGGGGTACAGGTAGACCCACAGTACGGAATGACAACAGTGGATCTGAAAAATCTTGGGTACACTGACGAACCGTTTGTCCTAGCCAATGATGTGGCACAGGTTATCTATGTGAAGGACATGTCCAGTAGACCGAGAAAGAGAAAAGATAAGGAAGCAAATACATCATACGATGAGCCAAAGCGCCACATAGTTCTTTCAGGAAAAAGGGACATCGTGGGAGTGGAGGACAAGATAGACATGTCTGAAGATTATGAAAAGTTTCATGAAATTCCTCCCTTTAAAGTCAAGGCTGACCCCAGCATCCTGATAAACGATGAAGATTATCCATGGTTACGGCGCAATAAGCAAATGACACAAGCGAAGAAAAAGTGAAGACTTTCTCCCGCAACTATTATGATGATACCATGCCAACTTTGTAACTGACGAGTATGATACCATTGTTCGTTTTGTACATGCACATGCTATGTGTGGGTCAATTTATGATACCATGCCAACTTTCAACTTTTTCAGAGTTCATTTGAAATGCTATAATGTCTTATGGTTCGGCTCTCGTAATAATTAAAAATAGCAACAATAAGTATTTTGTTGTAAGTAGAAACAAAATAAAATAAATAAAGCAAGAAAGAAAACAAAAAAAAGTGTTTTCAAATTAGAAAAGTAATGGCACTAACAGAAAGTTTATAATTTTCCTAAAACTAAAATCTAAAATAATTAAAAAATAAAGCAAAAAACAAAAGAAAATAAATAATGCAGAAAACAAAACAAAAAAACAACAATAAGTATTTTGTTGTAAGTAGAAACAAAATAAAATAAATAAAGCAAGAAAGAAAACAAAAAAAAGTGTTTTCAAATTTGAAAAGTAATGGCACTAACAGAAAGTTTATAATTTTCCTAAAACTAGAAGCAAAAAGAATTAAAAAATAAAGCAAAAAACAAAAGAAAATAAATAATGCAGAAAACAAAACAAAAAAATGGGAAAAAATAGCAACAATAAGTAAAGAAAACAAAAAACAAAAAAAAGTGCCACCTACTGGGCCCCCACGGCCTGAATACGACTTGATCCCTAGTTTGGGCCAGGATTCAGGCCCGCAGAAGGCCCAGAAGGCCCATCGGGCAAAGCATTAGCAAGTAGGCCCATAAGCCTGCAATAGAGAGGAGTTCAAGAGGGGAGCGGCAGTGGGGCTTATAAACCACTGCGCTCCCCTCTCAACTAGCGAGGTGGGACTAAACTTTGGCCCCGATGCGGGCAGCACAGGGGCCTTTGGTCCCGGTTGGTGGCACCAACCGGGACTAAAGGGGGTGGCTTTAGTCCCGGTTGGTGCCACCAACCGGGACCAAAGGCCGCAGCTTCCCGCCCTTTGGGCTGCCGAAAAAGAGGCCTTTGGTCCCGGTTGGTGGCACCAACCGGGACTAAAGGGGGCATTAGTCCCGGTTGGTGCCACCAACTGGGACCAATGCTCCTTGTATATAAGTAGCACTTTGCAGTTTTGCAGAGTTCATCGCCACCAGTTGCCCCCCCGACGACGCCAAACACATCGACGCCGCCAGGCTGCCCCGACGCCGCCTGCCGCCCCCGCCGTCGCCGTCGCCCGCGCCCGTCGTCGTCGCCGTCCTCCCCGAGCCCACGCCGTCCTCCCCGAGCCCGCGCCCGCCGTCGTCGTCGTCGCCGTCGCCCGCCGTCCTCCCCGAGCCCGCCCCCGCCGTCGCCGTCGCCGTCGCCCGCGCCCGTCGCCGTCGCCGTCGCCGCCACCGCTGTGAGCCGCCGCGCCGCACCGGCTCTATTTTTTTTATTTTTATTAGTTTAGTTTTTTTGTTCAGATTATGTTTTTGTTGATATATGTATTTATTGTTCATATGTGTATATGTGTATGTATGTGGCTATGTGTATGTAATGTTTAAAAATTGTTCAGATTATGTTTTTGTTGATATATGTATTTATTGTTCATATGTGTATTAATGTTTTCATATATGCAAAAGATAGATTTTTAGAAAAGTTAGTTTTTTTTCTGTTCATGGATTTTTTTTTGTTGATATTAATTATTGTAGAATATGCAAATGTTTGTATATTCATATGAACAATGCATTAGGCAAAATCTTTGTTTTTTTTCGAAATTTTCTATTTGAACATTTTTTTAAAACAAGCAATACTAAAAGAATGAGAGGAAAAAGGAAAATAAAAAGAGGAAGAAAGGAGAAAAAGAGGAGAGGAAGAAGAGGAGAAATAAATAAGAAGAGGAAAAAAGAAGAAAAAGAAGAGGAGAAGAAGAAAGGAATAGAGGAGAAAGAAGAAATTCTATTTTTTCTTCTTCTCCTCTAATCCTTTCTTCTTCTCCTCTTTTTTTTCTTCTTTTACTTCTTCTTCTTCTTCCTTCTTCCTTCTTCCTCTTTTCTTCCTTTTCCTTAATTATTTTCCTTTCTCGAGGGAGAAGAAGAAAAAGAATAGGAGAAGAAGAAAGAAAGGAAAGGAGAAAGAAGAAACTTCAACACGAGGGGGTGGTACCGATACCCCCTCCCCGATAACATTATTTTCCCATGTATATGTATGTCGCGTCGTTGTCGATATAACCCCATCTAGATACAACTGCAGCACCCCCCTCGGCCCTCTCGCTCGACCAAAACTCTCGAGGACACCCAAACCCTAGAGAGAAAATGATGTTGCAGGTCTCCTACGTACCCCCTCCCGCCGCGCCCCTACCCGACAAATTATACTCTCTCGAGGCCACCCAAATTTATCAAGTTAAAAGAGCGTTATCGTCGAGGCCACCCCAAACCCTTGAAGCTTTGTGTCGAGGCGACCCCAAACCCTAGAGAAGCAGCGTCGAGGCCACTAACATGATTCCTTATCGTGATTAGCTAGCTAGTTCTACGTTTGCCACTATGTACCATGTTTGAATAATAATTGACATGTTGTCAATATTTGCAGAAACTATGGAGCACTCCCGAGACGAAGAAACAGAAGCGATGTTGGGGGAAATAATCGCAAATGGAAGTGATGATGTTGCATCATTTCTCATCGACACTGTTGGTCAGCTGGATGAAGAAGAGGGCTATGATTATGATGGCTTCGACCCATTAATGCCGGTACAAGAGGAGGACTATGTTCATGATGGCTCCGGTGACACAATGGAGGTACAAGACGAAGGAGACCGTGCTGAATGCTCCGGTCACCGAACCGAGTCCGGCCAGGTATATATATATATTAGTTAAGCCCGTGCTGACAAGTTAATTGATGGATCCATTGTTTTGGTATATGTACACATATTAATTACTGTCATCTTTCTTTCTTATAATTTCTAGCCCTCCGGATCGAGCACAACTTCGGTAAGGAGACGAGGCCCGAAGAAAAAGTTGAGCTCGGATGAAAAGTTTGAGATCATAGAAATCGCGCCCGACGGCGAACCGATTGAACCCATCCGGACAAAGAAGGCACTTTCATCTCAGTGTGGGGTTCTTGTTAGGGACAGGATCCCGATCAGCATCCAGCAATGGTATAAGCCTGCAAGGATGAAGACGCTGAGGTGTCTTATGTCAATGATATGCAGAAAGAAGATCTTTGGAATGAGATGAAGGCAAATTTCACCCTACCTCCAGAGGAGGATCCGGAGAAGCCAGTTAAAGAGCAAATAATCAAGTCTTGTGCTCTTAAAAAGATGGCAGGCCTAATGAGGAGGTGGAGGAAAGAGCTGAACTAGTTTGTCAAGAAAAAAGAGACACCAGAATTCATCGGCAAATATGAGAAGATCAAAGATCACTGGCCCGTATTTGTGGCCCACAAGAAACCGAAAAAGAGTAAGAAGATGTCGGAGACAAACAAGAAAAATGCTGCGAAGAAGAAGCTTCACCATCGCACGGGGTCAGGTGGCTACCTCAAAGCCCGGCCTAAGTGGTCCAAGGCTGAGCATGATCTGCATGAAAAAGGGATCGAACCAGAGACAATGCGCTGGCCAGACCGTTGCCGGACTTGGTTCTTCGGGGCTGGCGGAACCTTGGACCCTGTAACAGGGCAGTGTCAGTGGACGGACGAGCAACTGCAAACACCAGTCAAGAACCTTCGACACTATATCGATGCAGCGCAGCGAGGGACGTTCCTTACAAACAGGGAGAAGGACGAGCTCACAATGGCCCTTGGGAATCCCGAGCACCCTGGACGGACACGAGGCACGCCAGGCTCCCTTCCGTGGAAGGTTGGTTTTCCGGACGCAGGGGGTTACAAAACCCACGAGAGGAGGAAGAAAGTGGAGCAGGACCAAATGCAGGCGCTGCTTGGAAGGGTAATGGGGCTAGAGGATCGAGAAGAGGAACGAGAAGCAGCAGATCGCAACAAACGACATGCCGAAGCTTCCCCCGAAGCTACCCCGCCATCTCAGCGGAGAAGCAGCGTTGCTTCCACCGAGCTGCTTCAGCTGGAGCATGTCTTGACGGCTCCTGCCAGCTATCCCGTTGATGGTATCACGGAGCCTAAAAATTGCCACATTATGGCGCGATGCATGAATTTGAAGGTCAAGGCGGCTGTTGGCCAAGTTTATCCTAGTGGACCCGACACAACTTATCACTGTCAGCCGATTCCAGAAGGATTTGCTAAGGTGATGGTGGATGAAATAACAGAGGGATTTGAGGACCTCGCGCTTGAGCACCCTACTGGTGAAGGGGAGACTAGGCTGGGTTCTGCTCTGAAGACTCCATGCCTATGGCGGAAGGAGCTCATCGACCTTCTGAACTGGACGCCTCCGCCTCCTCCTCCTCCTCCGGCGAGTCAGGGCACTCCGCCTCCTCCACCGCCTCCTCCTCCGGCGAGTGACGATCAGGGCATGCGTGGCGGCACTCCACCTCCTCCACCGCCTCCTCCTCCGGCGAGTGACGATCAGGGCACGCGTGGCGGCACTCCGCCTCCTTCTCCGGCGCGTGGCAGCACTCCGTCTCCTCCTTCTCCGCCTCGCCAGCAAGGGTGGAAGAGACCCGCCGCCGCCCCGGCTGCTCCGACGCGTCGTAGTCCTTCTCATCCGCCTCGTAAGCAAGCACGAAAGAAGACAGACGCCGCAGCCGCTCCGTCTGCTCCGGCGTCTAGCAGCACAAGAAGAGAGAGGCAATACAGATACGGTCCACCTCTAAAGCCTGTAGAGAAGTTACCGTACGAGAGGACCAAGGAGGAAAACGATACGATCGTGCAGACCCAAGTGAAGGAGTTCTTTGAAGGGGTTAAAGCAAAGATACATCCACCTCCAGAGGAGAAGGTAGATCCGGTGAAAGCAAAGCGCACTCTCGATGCCCTGAGGAAACCACCAAAGTCTCCGCCGAGAACCAACTATGAGCGCATTACTGAACAGACATATCTCCAAGCCAAGCGGTCGGTGATGGATTCATGTACCTAGGGTAGGGTCATAGGCCTGATCTAAGTGCCCTACCCAAGGGCACCCTTAGAAGAGATCACCTTCCAGTCGACCTAAGAGGAACCCACTCGACTGACTTGAAGGACTCGACCATGAAGACTCACTCGACCACTAGAAGGTCAAGAGGCACTCTGCACTGCAACGGCCTGTAATTGAATAGACTTTATGATAGTTAAGACACTTTATGTGGTGCGTTACCTGTAACGCCCCAGACTTAATGTACTTTAAATCCTTCATTACGTGGGCTGGCAGGGGTCCTGGTGCACTCTATATAAGCCACCCCCCTCCACAGGCAGAAGGGTTCGCACCCCTGTAACACATATACACATAATCCACTCGACCGCCTCAGGGCTCCGAGACGTAGGGCTTTTACTTCCTCTGAGAAGGGCCTGAACTCGTACATCGCTTGTGTTTACAACCTCTCCATAGCTAGGACCTTACCTCTCCATACCTACCCCCACTCTACTGTCAGACTTAGAACCACGACAGTTGGCGCCCACCGTGGGGCTGGTGTTTTAGCGATTTTGTGGAGAAGTTGCGATACTTCCGAGTACTTTCACCATGATGACTGCTGGAGTTTTGGTCGAGGGGCGCGAGATCCGTCTCGGTGCTCTCACCTTTGTCGCCGACGACTCCGCATGGCTCCAGGAGGCTCCACTCGACATTGATGCGCTCCCCGTCCGCGGTGCGACGCACTTTCGCGCATGTGTCCGCGGCGTTCTGCTGCGGCAACCGTCGACCCCGTATCGGTCGACTCCCCTATCGGCCACCCTTCCGGTCTCCCACCAGCGCAAGCGCTCTGGTCGGTCGAGACTCCAGCGGTGGGTGAAGCACGTGGTGGCTCGCCAGACAGCCATCGCCCAGGTTGCGACAATCGAGCCCGACGAATCTCTCTACGGCCTGTTTGATCTGTCGACTGGCTCCGTAGAGACTGCATCCGAATGCGATAGCATTGATCCGGCGGCGGAAATCCTGATGGTCAACGGACCCCGCAGTCCTCCTGGCTTCGCCCATGAGGGCGGGGCAGGTGGCGGGGGCGACCCCATATGAGACCACGAAGAGTACCAGCCCGAGACACTCGACTCTCTGCATAGGGAAGAGCTTCGCCGCAGGAACATGGATGCCCTGCATACTCCCATCGCGGGAGAAACCCCCGAGGCCAGCGCCTTGGAGGAGGCACATTTGGCCAATCTGGCTAAACACGCTCGTCTGGAGAACCTTCAGTGAGCACTCGACGAGCGTGCGCGGCAACGAGTTCCCGACGCCAATCGACGTCAACTCTTCCCGCCGACTCAGGTATATCGAACACCAATCTAGAATTTAGCAGCTGCAACCCGTATAGCGGAATCCATCCAACCCTCTCAGTCGGAAGCTGGCAGAGGCTTGATGCAGATCAGAGATTTGCTCCGGGCAGCGGGGGCCAGAATTCAGCCGTGTCGCAGTCGCGTAACAGAATTCACAGTCGATCCGTCGCTGCGAATACGGTTCAGTCGGCTCATAATCCCAGATCGCCTCCGCGGCGAGAAGGGCGCGAGAATCGGCGAGACCAGTATGGAGACCGACACGACCGGGATGATAGGCGAGGGTCTTATGCTCCTCGGCAGCAAGATGACAGGCGCCAGCTCAGTGCGGGGCGAAGAGCTCCAGTCGACCCCAGGGAACCAGGCTTTGACGCGCGATCCATTATCGTGCAAGGCTTGGTCGACCAGAACAGAGCCCATCGAGGCGGACCTGAGAGAGATGCGCCCACGAGCAGTCGAGTGCATGTTTCTGGTCCAGAGTGTTTTAGCAGGGCTATCAGAGCCGCAGTGATTCCCCCCAATTTCAGATTGGCAACAGGAGTCAGCAAGTTCACTGGTGAGTCTAAGCCTGAAACTTGACTTGAAGATTACCGAGTGGCTGTTCAGATTGGTGGTGGGAATGACGAGGTGGCCATGAAGCATTTGCCCCTCATGTTGGAAGGTTCGGCCAGAGCGTGGTTGAATCAGTTACCTCCTAGCAGTATTTACACTTGGGAAGATCTGTCCCGAGTGTTCGTCAGAACATTTGAAGGAGCTTGCAAGCGACCAGCTGGATTGACAGAGCTGCAAGTCTGTGTGCAGAAGACCAATGAGACTCTCAGAGAGTATATTCAGAGGTGGATCACTTTGCACCATACTGTGGAAAATGTGTCTGATCATCAGGCAGCCTGCGCCTTCAAGGATGGCGTCAAGAACAGAGAATTGAGTTTGAAATTTGGTCGAACCGGGGACATGACCCTGAGTCGGATGACGGAGATTGCTACCAAGTACGCCAACGGCGAGGAAGAGGACCGACTCCGAAGCGGCAAGTACAAGCCAAGTCAGTCGGAGAAGGGAAACTCCAGTCGGAAACAGAAGCGGAAGGCCGAACCAGCAGCTCCTGGAGAGGCCCTGGCCGTGACTCTGGGGAAGTTCAAGGGGAAGCCAAAAGGATCCTGGAACCCTAAGAAAGTGAAGGATAAAGAAGGGAATGACGTTATGGATATGCCGTGCCACATCCACACGAAAAAAGATGAAGAGGGCAATATCATTTACCCAAAGCATACCACTCGCCAGTGTCGACTCCTGATTCAACAGTTCCAAGGAAAACAGTCTAAGGACAAGGAGAAAGAGTCGGACAAGGCCGAAGACAAGGAGGACAGTGAGGAAGGATATCCGCATGTCAACTCCACTCTGATGATCTTCGCGGATGTGGAAAGCAAGAGTCGACTGAAAGTCATTAACCGTGAGGTAAACATGGTTGCCCCAGCAAAAGCAAGTTATCTGAGATGGTCCCAAACACCCAGCACATTCGACCAATCTGATCACCCGACTCATATTGCCACCCCTGGGAGGCAAGCTCTGGTGGTCGATCCAGTTGTCGAAGGCACTCGACTGACAAAGGTGCTGACACACTGAAAGGAATGGGCATTCCGATGTCCCGACTGAGCACCAGCAACATGAGCTTCCACGGAGTTATACCAGGGAAGAAAGCCGAGTCACTCGGCCAAATAGCTCTGGACGTGGTGTTTGGTGATTCAAAACATTTTCGCAAAGAGAAGTTGACATTTGAGGTCGTGGATTTTCAGAGTGCGTACCACGCCATTTTGGGGAGGCCAGCCTATGCACGGTTCATGGCTCGACCATGTTACGTGTACCTCAAACTGAAGATGCCAGGTCCCAAAGGAGTGATCACCGTCACCGGTGATCGGAAAAAAGCAGAAGAGTGCTTCAGAAGGGCTCGAAGATTGCCGATTCCCAGGTGACAGCGGTTGAGTTTGAGGAGTACAAGCAAAGCGCAGATCCGAGTGATTTGTTGCGATCCAAGAAACCCACCACAGAATCTGCATTTCAGTCGTCTGGTGAGACGAAGCCTGTTCACATTCACCCGACCGACCCCAATGCAGCCCCGACCCACATCTCCACAACACTCGACCCGAAATAGGAAGAAGCGCTCATCCAATTCCTCCGTGAGAACTGGGACATTTTTGCATGGAAGCCAGCTGACATGCCAGGTGTTCCCAGGGGACTGGCTGAGCATCGCCTCAGAGTCGATTCATCAGCAAAACCAGTCAAAGAGCATCTTCGGCGGTCCGCCGTCCAGAAGAGAAAGGCTATTGGTGAGGAAGTGGCTCGACTGTTGGCGGCCGGATTTATCCGAGAGATATACCACTCCGAGTGGCTCGCTAATGTCGTCATGGTTCCCAAGAAGGACAAATCGCTCAGCATGTGCATTGATTTCAAGCACATCAACCGGGCCTGCCCGTAAGATCATTTTCCTCTCCCTCGCATAGATCAAATTGTTGACTCGACCGCGGGGTGCGAGAGATTGTCTTTTCTAGACGCCTATTCCGGGTATCATCAGATCCGTCTGTATGGACCCGACGAGATAAAAACAGCTTTCATCACTCCATTCGGGTGCTTCTGCTATATCACCATGCCATTCGGCCTCAAGAATGCCGGAACCACGTTTATGCGAATGATTCAGAAGTGTCTGCTCACTCAAATCAGTCGGAACGTGGAAGCGTATATGGATGATATCATCGTCAAGTCACGAAAAGGTTCCGACCTACTCGCTGACCTCGCCGAAACATTTGCCAACCTCAGAAGGTATGATATCAAGCTCAATCCATCAAAGTGCACATTCGGAGTTCCTGGTGGAAAGTTACTCGGTTTTCTCGTTTCCGAACGAGGGATCAATGCTAACCCAGAGAAGATCGGCACTATTCTCCAAATGAAACGCCCTGTGCGAGTGCACGATGTCGAGAAGCTTACTGGATGCTTGGCCGCTTTAAGTCGATTCATCTCATGACTCGGTGAAAAGGCATTGCCTCTTTACCGACTGATGAAGAAGGCAGACAAGTTCGAGTGGACTCCAGAAGCTGATGCAGCGTTTGCCGAGCTAAAAGCTCTGCTCTCCACCCAGCCGGTGCTTGCTGCTCCAATCAGCAAAGAGCCTCTGTTGCTTTATATTGCAGCCACAGGACAAGTCGTCAGTACGGTGCTTACGGTCGAGCGGGAAGAAGAAGGAAAGGCCTTCAAAGTTCAGCGCCCAGTGTATTATTTGTCTGAAGTCTTGACTCCATCCAAGCAGAGATATCCTCATTATCAGAAGCTTGTGTATGGAATATACATGACCACGAAGAAGGTTGCTCATTATTTCTTTGATCATTCCATCACAGTCGTCAGCGACGCCCCACTATCAGAGATTCTGCACAACAGAGATGCAACTGGTCGAGTGGCGAAATGGGCGATTGAAATTCTTCCCCTTGATATCAAGTTTGAGGCAAAGAAAGCCATTAAGTCCCAGGCAATATCAGATTTCCTTGCCGAGTGGATTGAACAGTAGCAGCCGACTGAAGTTCACTCGGAGCATTGGACCATGTTCTTTGATGGCTCCAAGATGCTGAATGGTTACGGTGCTGGGGTTGTTCTAGTTTCCCCCAGAGGAGATAAGCTCAGATATGTGCTCCAGATTCACTTTGATTCCTCCAACAATGAGGCAGAGTATGAGGCCCTCTTATACGGATTGCGCATGGCCATCTCACTCGGCGTCCGTAGCCTGATGGTCTATGGCGATTCAGATCTAGTGGTCAACCAAGTGATGAAGGAGTGGGACGTAAGAAGCCCAGCCATGACTGGATACTGCAATGCAGTGAGGAAGCTGGAAAAGAAGTTCGAGGGGTTAGAGCTCCATCACATCCCCCGACTAAAAAATCAGGCAGCAGATGATCTGGCAAAGATAGGTTCAAAGAGAGAAGCCATTTCGAGTGATGTGTTCTTGGAGCATATACACACTCCGTCAGTCAAAGAAGATCCTTTCACAGAAGAAGCTCCACAGCCCAAGAGTGCCACAGATCCGACTGAGGTTGAGGTCCCAGCAGTGGTCGACTTGGTCATGGAGGTCTTAGTGGTCACTCCCAACTGGACAATTCCCCATATCGCGTATATCCTGAGAAAAGAGCTCCCAGAGGATGAGGAAGAGGCTCGGCAGATCGTCCGTCGATCCAAAGCCTTTACCGTTATCAAATGACAATTGTATAGGGAGAGCGCGACTGGAGTTGGTCAAAAATGCATAACGCCAGAAGAAGGTCGAATCATTCTCAATGATATCCACTCGGGGACCTGTGGTCACCATGCGTCCTCTCGGACCATCGTGGCCAAAGCATACCGAGCCGGGTTTTACTGGCCAAGGGCGAATGAGATGGCGAAGGAAATAGTGGACAAGTGCGAAGGATGTCAGTTCTACTCAAATATGTCACACAAGCCTGCATCAGCTCTGAAGACCATTCCACTTGTCTAGCCTTTCGCAGTATGGGGGTTGGACATGGTTGGTCCATTGAGAACAGGTCGAAGTGGCTTCACGCATGTACTGGTAGCAGTCGACAAGTTCACCAAGTGGATTGAGGCTAAACCAATCAAGAATCTTGACGCCGGTACTGCTGTTACCTTCATCAGGGAGCTGACATTCAGATATGGAGTCCCGCACAGCATCATTACGGACAATGGGTCGAACTTTGACTCGGAAGAATTCAGAGATTTCTGCAACTCTCAAGGCACACGAGTCGACTACGCTTCAGTAGCCCATCCGCAGTCGAATGGACAAGCAGAACGAGCCAATGGCTTGATCCTCAAGGGTTTGAAACCCCGACTGATGCGTGATCTCAAGCATGCGGCTGGAGCATGGGTCGACGAACTTCCTTCGGTGCTTTGGGGACTGCGGACCACACCTAATCGGTCGACCGGAAGAACTCCGTTCTTTTTGGTCTATGGAGCTGAAGCAGTCTTACCGAGTGATCTTCTTCACAATGCTCCTCGAGTTGAACTCTACAACGAAGCAGAAGCTGAGCAAGCGCGTCAGGACGCAGTCGACCTTCTAGAGGAAGAAAGAGACATGGCTCTGATCCGATCGACCATCTATCAACAAGACTTGCGTCGCTTTCACGCCAGAAATGTGAGAGGTCGAGCCTTCCAGGAAGGAGATCTGGTTCTCCAAGTGGACCAGCAGAAACAACACAAGCTCGCTCCTTCTTGGGAAGGACCCTTCATCGTCACCAAGGTTCTCCACAACGGGGCATACCGTCTTTACAACGTCGAACACAATATCGAAGAGCCCCGAGCTTGGAACGCGGATCTGCTCCGCCCATTTTACACTTAAAGTTTTTTCATTCGGATGAGTTGTAATAAAGTACTTCTGTAGTTCACGGATTTCGAAATAATAGTGTCATAATTCCTCCATAATTTTTGTTACTTTTTATTTTGTCCAATAAAATTTTCCCCCCAGTGGGTGGCTTAGGCGCGAATCCATTTCGCCTAAGTTTGTAAAAATCCTACCGAGTGGTAAGCCAGACTTCCACTCGGAAGCTTAGTTGCGAATCCGTTTCGCCTAAGTTATAAAAATCCTACTGAGTGGTAAGCCAGACTTCCACTCGGAGGTTTAGCTGCGAATCCGTTTCGCCTAAGTTATAAAAATCCTACCGAGTGTTAAGCCATACTTCCACTCGGGGGCTTAGCTGCAGTCCAATTACTCGCCTAAGTTATAAAAATCCTACCGAGTGAAGAGCAAACCTCTCACTCGGGGGCTTAGCTGCAGTCCAGTGCTCGCCTAAGTTATATAAATCCTACCGAGTGAAGAGCAAACCTCTCACTCGGGGGCTTAGCTACAGCCCAGTGCTCGCCTAAGTTATATAAATCCTACCGAGTGGTAAGCCGGACTTTCACTCGGAGGCTTAGCTGCAGTTTAAAAACTCGCCTAAGTACAACGTACGCCCGCAAGGAGGATGAGGTGCAGGTCGACTGCGACCCTCTCCTCTGAGCTACGCCATAAGTACAATGTACGCTCGCAAGGAGGACGAGGTGCAGATCGACTGCGACCCCATCCTCTAAGCTACGCCATAAGTACAATGTGCGCTCGTAAGGAGAACGAGGTACAGATCGACTGTGACCCTCTCCTCTGAGCTTCGCCACAAGTACAACGTGAAAATCCTACCGAGTGAAGAGCAAACCTCTCACTCGGGGGCTTTGCTGCAGCCCAGTGCTCGCCTAAGATATAAAAATCCTACCGAGTGAAGAGCAAACCTCTCACTCGGAGGCTTAGCTGCAGCCCAGTGCTCACCTAAGATATAAAAATCCTACCGAGTGAAGAGAAAACCTCTCACTCGGGGGCTTAGCTGCAGCCCAGTGCTCGCCTAAGATGTAAAAATCCTACCGAGTGAAGAGCAAACCTCTCACTCGGGGGCTTAGCTGCAGCCCAGCGCTCGCCTAAGATATAAAAATCCTACCGAGTGAAGAGCAAACCTCTCACTCGGGGGCTTAGCTGCAGCCCAGTGCTCGCCTAAGATGTAAAAATCCTACCGAGTGAAGAGCAAACCTCTCACTCGGAGGCTTAGCTGCAGCCCAATGCTCGCCTAAGGAATAAGTCGACTGCAGTGAGCGTCTTGCGTTAAACTTGCAAAGGACATTTCGAGCCAAAAGCAATCATATTCAAGCATCAAATCCAAGTTCAGGTCGATACCTAAAGGAACCGAAAGTGCTCAGGCGTTAAGCCTGTTAAGGTTTATCGGTTACAACTCCACTCGGCATACCGAGGCAAATTTAAAGTGTCGGGCCTAAAAGAAGTTTTTTACCCCTCCTGTGGAGGGCTGGAAGGCGCAACGAACTCGTCAAGGTCGATTTCGTCTGTGATCCGAGTGGCAGCAGCGATGAAGGTTTCCATGAAGGATCTGAAGTCGTGTTTCTTGGTGTTGGCCACCCGGAGAGCTGCCAGCTTGTCTTCCCGCGCATCTTTGCAGTGGACTCGGGCCAAACACAGAGCAACATCTGCACCGCACCGAGCCGAAGATTTCTTCCACTCCTGCACTCGATCCGGGACCGCGTTCAGTTGAGCCATCAGCGACTCGAGGTCATTCTGGAGTGTCGCCCTAGGCCAGAGCGTCGAGTCAATGCGAGACGTGGCGACCTTCAGTCTAGCAAGATAGTCCACAACAGCTGCAACACGGGACTCCAGTCGGAAGACATTCATGGCAACTTCATCATTCACCGGAGAATTGACGGGGTCAAGGTTTGGTTCCAGCTGGCTAGTTTCTTCTTCAAAGTTTCGACAGAATTCTGCAAGGACAGACACCGAGTCAAGACAGTGGTCGAATGGGAACATCACAGTTGAAAAGGGAAGTATAAAGGGTTACCTTCGAGCATAAGGAACAACTTCTTGGCAAGTCCACTCAGAAAGGCTTCCAAGTCATTTTTCTTCCTAGTCAACTGATTGATCTTGTCAGTCAGAGCAATCTTGTCAGTCTTCAGTCGGTCGACTTCCTTGTTGGCAATCCCAAGAGCAGCTTTCAGATTAGTATTCTCTCCTTTGAGCTTGGTGACTGAAGCTAGCTTCTCGTCAGCAAGCTTGATCTTCTTAGCTAGCTCAAGGTCTTTTTTCTTCTGGGCCTCCTTCACCTTGCCTGCAAGTTACAGCAAGATCAGATTTTGAAACAAATGAAGGGAAAAAAGAGTCGTCGAGGTCTCATCGAACATACCTTTGGTCTCCTCCTTCGCCTTCGTCAAATTCTCCTGAACCAGCTTCAGATCCAGCTCGAGCTGAATGTGCTTCTGCTCCAGCTCGGTATAGCGAGCCGCAAGGTCACAGGATTTCTACGAAGAACCAATCGACAAAATATCAAAGATAATTCACTTCCGAGTGGATAAGGGAAAATCATACGTTTCTAAGACTATAGCCGAATGCAGGCATTCGACTGTAGTCTCGGGGACTACACCCAGTGGGTGCACTCAGCGTGCCCCCACTAGACAGAGTCGACCAGTCGACCCACAAAAAAAAGACGTGTTCTTCAGACTGTAATCGACTACAAGCAGTCGACCACAGTCTCGGGGATTACACCCAGTGGGTGCACTCAGCGTGCCCCCACCGGTTTCGGAAATCCATTCGCCTCAGTCGAATGACGAAAAGAATTTACTTGTAAAGCCTAAGGCCGACTGCCAGCAGTCGACCTTAGCCTTGGGGACTACACCCAGCGAGTGCACTCAGCGTGCCCCCGCTAACACGGAGTTTTTTATTGACACACCCAGTGGGTGATTGCTACGAATTCCAGAAAGAAAAGTTTTTGATAGCATATCCTAACAGAACAGGCGATGGTCGACTGACCTGAACATTGCTTTGAAGGGCGGAGCTAGCGTCATAAGCTGCTTGGCTCGCATCCCGGATGGTCTTCACCTGCTCCATCATGATCCCTGCTTGGCGTATCGCTTCCTTAGCAGCGCTGGCCTGGTCCTCTGGGACGTGGTGCTTCGTGAAAAGAGAAGGTTGTGCGGCACTCGACGAAGCAGGATGAGCACTCGTCAATGGCACCGCGAAGGACACGGTGTGTCGAGTGGTGTTCTCCTCCCCCGCGACCAGAGTCTCGGGCGCCGTCACATCCTGGGCCAACCGGCCGGCAGATGCTTTCCTGCTCCTTCTATGCTTCAGCGGTTCCTCATCCTCGTCATCATCAGGAACAGTGATGACGACATTGGATGGAGCTACAGAAAAGAATCAGAGTCAGAGATCATGAGTCAGTCGACTAAAAAACGGAATTAAGAGTATAGTACCAGGGTGTGAGGTTGCTGCGTCCTCCATCTCATGGTCGTCAGCCTTGCCTGAGGTGTCAGAAGTAGCAGCACTACAGCCCCAAAGAATCAATCGGTTAACTCAAGTATCAACTAGAGATAAAGCTTACACAAAACAAGAAGACTTAAGCAGCATGTTTACCCTGATATGGTGGGGATGGACACCTTCATCTTCGGCAGGAGCTTGGTTGGTTTTGACGGAGCCACCTTGGACTGCTTCGGCGCCTTTTCAGTCGGCGCCGGAGAAGTGGTTCGAGGGCATTTGGTCGACTGCGCGACAGTCGCAACCCCCTTTCCACGTTCAGCCGCAGGGTCATGGACAAGTTTTGACCGCCTTTCCGAGCGCGGTGGTGCAACCTCCTCCTCCTCCTCTTCTTCGTCCTCATCATCGTCGTCGTCATCGTCGTCATCTTCGGCAGCGTCTGAGTCCCACTCATCTTGGCTCTCGCCCCCGCTTGCTTCTCCCTCCTCAGTCGGAGCCTGAGCTCCATTGGGCATCGAGTACAGCTCGGTGAGGGCCTGAAAGACGTCAAAACAGAGATCAATCGACAAATTTGCAGAGCATACAGAAATAAGCATGACAAGAATACAATGGAAGGTAGAGCAAACGTACCTTGTCTGGTACACTGTGATGGTCGAGTGGAGGAATCCTCCTAGATCCGCGGGGATTATCCTTGTTCCCAGTGACCGCGGCCATCCACCTTTCCACCATGGCGTCGTTGACAGCTTCCGGGTGAATCCGAGTCTCGTCTTCAGTTCCGCAGTACAACCACATGCAATGGCTTCGGAACTGAAGAGGCTGGATACGTTGCCTGAGAAAAACCTCCAAAAGGTCCATGCCAGTAACACCATCTCGCACCAACTGCACCACACGATCCATCAGCATCTTCACGTCAGCTCTCTCCTCCGGAATCACCTTCAGAGAGGAGGGCTTGTTCACTCGGTCCATGGTGAATTGAGGGAGTCCACTCGACTGCCCCGGCGTCAGCTCATTCTGGCAGTAGAACCAGGTCGACTGCCAGCCTCTGACCGACTCGGGAAACGTCATGGCTGGGAAGGTGCTCTTGTTCCTCACTTGGATCCCCAAGCCCCCACACATTTGGACAACTTGGGTTCTTTCGTCGCCTGGGCTCGCCTTCTTCATGGTCTGAGAGCGACACGTGAATATGTGCTTGAACAAGCCCCAGTGCGGTCGACAGCCCAGGAAATTCTCACACATGGATACAAACGCAGCAAGATACGCGATGGAGTTCGGGGTGAAATGGTGGAGTTGGGCTCCAAAGAAGTTCAAAAAACCACGGAGGAAAACACTCGGTGGCAAAGAAAATCCGCGGTCTACATGGGTGGCCAGAAGCACGCACTCACCCTCTTCAGGCTGGGGCTGCCACTCTTTCCCCGGAAGCCTTGCGACGCCGTGGGGGATCAGCCCGTCGTTGGCCATGTCGAGGAGATCCTTCTCCGTGATGGTCGACTGGATCCAATCTCCCTGGACCCAGCCCTTCGGCAGGCGAGATCTAGACGAATACCCGCTGCGACTGGTGGATCTCCCCTTCGCCTTCTCCGCCGCCGACGCCTTCTTTGCGTGCTCCAGCACCGCCGTCTTCTCCTTGACCATGGCTGCCGGCGAGATGCGCGAAGAAGAGCTTTGCGGAGGCGAAAGCGGGCGCGTTGGGCGGAGACGAGGAGAGCAGAGAGGAAATGATGAAGCACTGTTCAGAAAACCCTCGCTCGTCGCATTTATAACATCCCTTCCGAGTGGATGACAGGTGGACCCGGTCAGTCTAATCATATCCCGAAACAGTTGCATTGACGTGATACGTGGCGGAAAAGGCGGCGCGGGGATCGAGGCGTCTATGTCCTATCCCATCCGAACGCCGCGGTCCGCCCCGCTTCGCGCGCTTCCCCAAATTTCGTATCCCGAAGAATCCGCGAACGGCAGATCGGTCTGTCAGACACGGGATCTCCTGCGATCCGTCGCTCGGGAACTGGCGAAGTCCAAAAGGTCACTCGACGAAAGACAAGAATGGATCGGGTCGACGGAGGAAAAGTTGCTCGTTATCAACAAAGAGGATCTTGATCCAAAACCACGCATAGCCAGTAAGCAGAAGTCAATCGGAAACAGCACCAACTCCTCCCTCATTCAAGCCTCAATCCATTCAGGGGCTAATGATGGATTCATGTACCTAGGGTAGGGTCATAGGCCTGATCTAAGTGCCCTACCCAAGGGCACCCTTAGAAGAGATCACCTTCCAGTCGACCTAAGAGGAACCCACTCGACTGACTTGAAGGACTCGACCATGAAGACTCACTCGACCACTAGAAGGTCAAGAGGCACTCTGCACTGCAACGGCCTGTAATTGAATAGACTTTATGATAGTTAAGACACTTTATGTGGTGCGTTACCTGTAACGCCCCAGACTTAATGTACTTTAAATCCTTCATTACGTGGGCTGGCAGGGGTCCTGGCGCACTCTATATAAGCCACCCCCCTCCACAGGCAGAAGGGTTCGCACCCCTGTAACACATATACACATAATCCACTCGACCGCCTCAGGGCTCCGAGACGTAGGGCTTTTACTTCCTCCGAGAAGGGCCTGAACTCGTACATCGCTTGTGTTTACAACCTCTCCATAGCTAGGACCTTGCCTCTCCATACCTACCCCCCACTCTACTGTCAGACTTAGAACCACGACAGTCGGGAACTACTGTCAGTGATAAAAGGTCAAAAGAACAACAAGCAAAGGGGAAAAAAATTGCCCAGCTCGGCGAACAAGCACAACAATCGTGCCCCCCGCTCAATGTGTCTAATCCTCCGGGGACGGTGGCCGGTTATGGCAATCTTGAAGATTACCTGCCTGACGATGTACTTCCTGATTTCATGGAGGTGGACTTATTCAGATACGAGTACGGGAAGCCTCTCGTCAAAGATGAAAAGTCTCTGACAACAATGATGCGAAGATTCCATAGTTGGTACATGAAAACCTGCAGAGAGTCTGAGGGGACGAACACTTTGTATCTAAAAATTAAAGAGGGGCACAACCTCGTTTCAAATGATGTGTTGGCTATTCCATTTGAGGAGTTCTTCGAGTTCTTCAATCAAAAGGCCCTTGATAAATTAATGGTCTTTTGCTACTGCCTGTAAGTACTATTTCTATCATTAGTCTGTATATATAGCTCGGCTCTTTCATTGCATGTATTTATAATTAATTATCCTTAATATATTATGCAGATTGAAGATCGTCGAGTGCAAAAAAAAATGAAATCTATGATATTGGGTTCATTAACACAAATATCATAGATGTATTTCTGGTTGAAAAGAACGTCGAAGAGGCCGAGGACAACTTGCTACAATCGTTAATCAAAAATCAAAACAAAGATACCATACTCTTTCCTTACAACGGCCCGTGAGTGTTATTGTCGTGTGCATATTCGGTTTCCCTTATTACTCGAGCGAGGTTAATGTAACTGATGAGTTATGCATGCATGTGCAGGTACCAGTATATTCTTCTGGAGATTAAGCTTGAGCGTGGACTAGTAACCGTCTTAGACTCCAGACGGAAAGATCCCAGCACCTATGCGGACATGACTGAAATGCTCAGCAAGTAAGTTCAATCGATCATTATCGCACCATATCGGCAACTTTTTGTTCATTTCCTGATATCTCAAGTAATAATAATTATTTTCTTTGTCTTGCAGGGTTTGGAAACAGTTCACCGCACAAGCTCCGGGACTGCCGAAGGAGCTGCGATATACATACCCGAAAGTAAGTACTACTGGCTAGCTCGTTGTGCGCATCTCCCGTTGATTCTATAGCTATACTTTCATCAATGCCATTTATATAATGCTTCATTATCAGTTTGATTGACCTCTATTTCTCATAAAGTGCTTGTGGCAGGAGGAAGGGAATGATTTCTGTGGATACTACGTGTGCGAGTTCATCCACAACGCGACTTTGAAAAACAAGCGAGGCTACTCTAGAAGACAATATGAAGTGCGTAAGCAATATTCACAATTTCATTTTATTACACCATCATTTGTTGAGTTTCATTCATATATATGTATTAATTAACCCCCTTCTTCAAATTAATTAGACGTGGCAGATGCGGGATGAACTCCTATCAGCAGATCGCATGAAAGCAATTCAAGAGGAATTGGCGGGATTCTTTCTTGAACACGTCATCAGTAAAGCCGGAGAATACCATGTGGAACTTCAATTCAAATGCTAGTGGTTTGTAATTAAGAGATCTTATATAGATTGTACATGTATGTAGCCAGTAAAACTTGTTGTTCGACCAATCTCTCGGAGAAGGAGAGGTCGATCGATCACTTCTCTCGGTATGCATGACGAACTTCTGTACTGAATGGTTCTCTCAATCACTTATGTATATATACTACGTAGCGTCGACCAAGCACGAACATAAGAGAGGACACTTCTCTCTATTAATTAGCTAGCTAACACAATATACGGAACACCTAAATTAACCCCCCAAAACCCCCAACCCCTCTCCTTTCAAAAAAAAAACAAAAACCCCAGCCACTGAAATGCAGACACGTGGATGCCTTTTGGTCCCGGTTGGAGCCACCAACCGGGACCAAAGGCCCCCTGACTGGGCTCGGCACACAGGGCCACGTGGAGGCACATTGGTCCCGGTTCGTGTTTGAACCGGGACTAATGGGTTGAGGTATTAGTAACGACCCGTTAGTCCCGATTCCCGAACCGAGACTAAAGGCCCTTACGAACCGGGACTAATGGATGGTTTTCTACTAGTGTGGGATCCAGTGAAGGGAGCATTTGTCGATCGAGCTCCCCCACCAGTACTTGGCCATACATGATCTAATGCTCTTGCACACCTTTTTTGTGAGAAGGAAACAACTCATACTGAAGACCGGAATTGCTTGGACTATCGTCTTCAGAAGAGTCTCCCTTGCCGCACAAGCCATATTTCTTTCTGACCAACCCCGCATTTTGCAGCGACATCTTTCAACGATGTGCTCAAAAGTGCCGCTTGTAATTCTGCCAATAGCAGTTGGGAGCCCCAGGTAGCGTTCCGAAAAAGCTCTGGAAAGTCAGGCTAACTTCAGAAAAACACTATGTAAAGTATTTCTTAATAAGTAGTATTCGTAGACACAGATATAAGTCGTTTTTAATAGGCTAACTTTTTCTTTTGGAAAGTCCTAAAAGTCGGCAAACCCCAACAAAATAAGGAAAATAAAGTATGCTGAAGAATTAGACTTTCCGATTGCATCTGTTACCTATAATCACCGCTCGGTTGCGCAGGACCTGTCAAAAAAGAAGAAGAAGAAGAAGAAGAAGAAGAAAGACCAGATCAGCCCTACCCCGAAAACCCCAAAACAGAGATCTTCTCCGGCGGGTGGGGAATGGCTGCCGCTGGGCAGCGCCACCGCATCCGGCCCATCGTCGTGGTCTACGACTCGAAGGAGGGCTACTTTGTCTACAGGCTGAATCTCAAGCATCTCTTCACCGGCGACGGCGACGACGGCGACGAATTCCCCCCACAGCCGCGCTGCTTTCCGCGCCCTGTCGCCCGCTTCCGGCGCACCGAGACCTACCAGAGCCTCGCCTTCGCCGCCTACGGCACCAACATCATCGTCTCCGCCTCAAGTGAGCGTGGGACGATGTTCCACAACGTCGACTCCGAGACGGCCACTTCCGGCCCGGAAATGCACGGCGTCAAGTGCCGCCCCGTCCTGCTCCCGGTTGGAGACGACATGTTCTTCGCCATGTCCGGACACACGTGGTGGCACGACCACCCGGGCACCCACTATGAGGCACTAACCCGCACCGCTCCTCCGGCAGGGGCGGCCACCGAACGCGGCTGGGCCTGGCGCGCCCTCCGGGAGCCGCCCGTCCTGACCGGCCCCCGGCGCGCTACCTGCTGCGAGGTGACCGCGTACTTTGTTGCCGGCACGCGTGTATGGATCTCCTTGCAAAACCAGGGCACCTTCTCCTTCGACACGGTGCGCCGCTGGTGGCGCAGGGAAGGGGCCTGGCAGCTGCCCGTACGGGGCCGGGCGATTCTGGTCCCAGACATCGGCGGCCGGCAGCTGCTCTTTGGCTTTTGCTCCACGGCCCGCCGATTCTGCGCTTGCGACATAGAGGCCAGACCTTCGGCGATCCTGCAGGTGTGGGAGGAGGCCTGCCCCGTGGAGTGGTGCAAGCGCACCGGGTACATGATGCTCTATAAACCAGTGGAGCTGGCCTACTTTGGAGGAGGCAGATTTTGCATTTCCAGGCATATCGTTGTAGAAAGAGGCAATGAAACAAAGCCTTCGAAACTTGCTCTCTCCCTCATGGCGGTCGAGGTGACACGGGAACTGCAGCTGCTCAAGCGGAAAATCCGTTGCTACTTGATGCCACCATCTGGGGAACTTGGTTACTTGCTCTAGACTAGACATTGGCCTGGTGCATGCAGACATCACGTCCCACTTTTCAGTTCAGCCTCGTTGTACATGGTCTATCTATCTATATCTATCTATCTATCTATCAGCTGAGCTGTGTAAGAGCATCTATAGCCAGCTGCCAGATACATGATGAGCATCTACAGCCTGATACAGCCAGATAACCAGTGGAAGTGTGGAACTTGCCTACTTTGGAGGCGGCAGATAATCATATCATCATAGAAAAATGGCGATGAAACAAAGGCTTAACAATTTGCTCTGCCGTCAGGTGACCCGGGAGCTGCAGCTGCTCAAATGGAAAATCCTCTGCTACTTGATTTTGCCTTCTGCGCTTCTAGTCAATTGTTTATGCCATATATGCTTGCTTATTACATATGGTTTAAATTGTGATATGAGTATATTTGCTTGTGTCTTTCTACTTCTCAGACTTCTTTGCTTAATATCATGTTGCTACTAAAAGAAATCGAGGATTTCCGATTTGTGAGTACCAACAAGTTACTTTTAGTCTCATAGATGTTCCGTTCAATTTACATTAGGTTACAGAGACAAGTAACTTTTTTGTATCCTTGTAATGTGGCATTCAATTTTCCATGACAATGTGTGTTTGCTGGTGTGTCCAAATCAACCACAGACGCTCACACTGCACAGTGAATATGTAATACCTACCTCCTGAATTCATTCTTCCACTCTGGTCTTCTTAATCTTAGAGCATCTCTAGCAGATCTTGTATAACTCTTGTGAAGTGCGTTTTTTCCGGCCGTTTAACGGGATGGACCAAAAAAAAGGCCTGAGCAGGTCCACTAAAAAGGGTTCGACCCGTAAATGTTTACGAGGGGCCCGCAAACCGGCCGCGATTCCGGTATATATGCCGGGTCCGGATCAATTTAGGGTTCACGGCCTGTTTCTCCCCCATCCTCCTCCGCCACGAAACCTCTCCTCCGGCGGGAACTCCAGCTGCGATTCACGCTGCGTTTAACCACCGAAAGTCGCCAGAGATGGCGTCAGAGGGTGCCGGTTGTGGTGGCCGCGGCGGTGGCCCTCCCGCAAGCGCCGCAACGACGCGGAGGCCAAGAGATCCCCCCTTCGCCTGCCGGTGGACGAATGGTGGAGGGTGCAGGCGTGGATCCATGGAGCACTTTGGTATTTCGGATATGTTAAGATGATGCAGAACAAAGAGAATGTGTTTGCAAGGTAGTCCTTTTCGAACCATCCTGAGACAAGTTCATGATATAGTTTCTTCGGAGTTACCTGGTTCATACTGAACAATATACCTGAACTTGTGGTTATCCTACCATGTCGCGATGAACGTCTGACGCTCAATTCCCACGAGCGTCTCAAATATCTTCAACTGTCCCATCTTCTTCAGATCATCTTGCAGAATGTAGAAATTAACATGAGTGAATACGGCAGCAGCATGCTCCTGAATGGCCTTATTTTCAGTAACCGACGGTGGTAGTTTCTGATTAGCATCGCAGTCATCGTGCGCCTCATTCTCACGGAGGCGAACTATACAGTTCTCATAATGTACTACAAAAAATCAAACATGGTCATACCATAGTCGAGGTGAAGGTGAAGGCAGATGTTGAGGCTTTCGCTCCTCTGATTACTTCGCATACCAAGAAAAAAGCCATCAGAAGGATATGACGCCGCCCAAAGTCTCCTCTTCCTATACATCGTGTTAAGCCACTCTTAAGTTTTATCCGTCTTCCATTTTTCAATGAAAGCGGTCCATCTGTGCTCAAAGTTGCCTTGAAAGGTGGCATAGTACAGGAGTGATCTGAACTCATCCAGTGACTTGTAACGTAGGTGCCTCTACATATTTTTCTCGATATAACACGAACAAAGACAATGGAACACATCTGCAAGGACACTCCGAATCGGTTGTATCATTGCAGCGTCACCGTCTGTGATTGTTAACTTTGGCTTTACCTAGCAGTTTGTCGTCATAAATGTCTCAAGCAGCCACGGTACGTCCCTTCGGCCTCGTCAGAAACTATGGCGCATCCATACACAATGGTGCAATGGTGTTTATTAACACCGACAAAGGGGATGAACAGCATACCATATCTGTTCATCTTATAAGTGCTATAGAAAAACGACCACATCTTTGTAGTCCTGATAGTCCCTCCGCGACTGTGCATCGCACCAGAACATACTCTTCAACCGCCCTTCCTTATCAACCACATACTCAAAGAAGTCAGGGTCTTTTGCCTTTCTGCTCCTCATAATGCTCACTGTTATCTCATCATCACCCTTTACAATGAGCTTCATTTTTCTCTCTGCAGCACAGATTGTAAACGTCATGCCTAATAAGTCCGCACTTATCATACGAACCATAGCTACTGATAAAGTTGTCGACCATTGTATGCTTTCTGATCCCAGGCCCTTGCATTGCCAGTATCTCTGTCTTCGTGCCATCTCCAATCCGTCTGTGTGACCACAAAAATGAGACCTCGTCTGGTCGAGCCAGTGCGTCATTGTGATCGTCCATGAATGCCGCGACGAACCAAACTCCATGTGCTCTGTCCAACTTCACCACCATATGCGCATCGCACTCGCAACGAGTCTCGGGTCTAAGCCTGCGGGTGTGGCCCTCCATGGTTATGAATTTTCTCTGCCTTCTCCTTCCCGTGGAGCAAAGGAACCGCTTGTACCATATAATTCCAGAAGCACCTTCCCATCGTTTCACCTCCTCTCTCCTAATGCTGAACCCACACCCTTTGGCATTCTTGTTGTAGAATATATATGCATCCCCTTGGGACCGAAATGTCATAGCCATGACCTTCCAATGTGTCTCCAGCATCTGCTGCGGTTTTGAGACTCCTCAATGTCCATCTCTGCCTCGTCGTGATCACTGCTAGGACCATCTGACCCCTCCTACAAAATTACATATGAAATTATTTCAATTACTATCATTTATTCCATACTATTACAATATGTCTGAACGAACTTGGCTCAAGTTATCGGTGAATGATTCCTAAAAATTGTTTTGCTCATTCCCAACGTCCACATCTTCCTATAAATTAAAAAAACATAGACAAATAATTAGCCATGCGTTACTTGAGATACTTAAGATCTCACAAACACATGACAGAGGAGGAGAAATTACTTGCGAGGACATTCAACTCTGTCAAACACACGAGGAAGAAAACTATTTATGACATATTTTTATACTAAACTTTTATACCTCTTTAAATTTGTTTTTCTAATACAGTAGTCGTATGATGAGTATATTTCTTAGTACTTAGCTGGCATAGTTAATCACATAACAATTTATTTATTATTTATCACCAAAAATACAAGAAAGAACATTGTAATGAATAAATAAGAGTATTTTATATAGTCAACCTACAGTCGCATATAAGATGGACAAAAGGGAGAAATTTGGCATCATTTGGTGTATAGCTATAGTATATATTACTGGAAAACATTTGTCTACTAAATTTAAATTTTGTGTTGTAGAATATCTCCTTGAATTAAGTTTAGACAAGTGCATAAGTTATATTGTGTATACATATATAAACTTGTGTGTTTGTGTGTGTATTATATATATTTTCATGTTACTCCGTATTAAATATCATGTTAGAGATCTTTAAAGCATGCACTCTAATTAATATCATAATAATGGTTTCTAGTTATTATTAGGTAAACATATTGGTGGAATCTTCTACAGTATAAATTGAACCATTGACAGATGTGTTTTCAAACATACGATTTGGTTATTTGATATGGTCATTTGGAACGTGCTTGATTTGATTTGGTGTGTACAAGACCTCCTGCCAATTTTTAAATTAAAAGGTTGTGCACAAAATTCAAAATAGAAATCTAGTTAACACGGTTCATTAAAACTTGCGAGTGTAGAGAGACCAGCAGCCTGACTAAACTCACCACCACCGAGCATATTGGTTTGTTCATATTGTACACGCTATTTGTCCTGTAGCCTGCACTTCTCATGCAAATTTGGCCTTTTTTCATGTATTCAATAATCTTATATGGAGTACGGTCCATTTTACTCCCCATATAAGATTTGTCTGAATTCAACTTCTTAAAGTTTGACCATAATTATATGAAAACATTTACAGTATCAAAGTTATATAATACTCCCTCCATTCCCTTATACAAGGTCACAAACACATATTACAGGTACCAAGGTAAAATTTAATGACTGCTTTGTAATCTAACTTTTCTTCTTGTTAATCGGGATCATTAATACGCTCGCATGCATGTAAGGAAGGAATGAGAAGAAAGTAGCACAGTGTAATTATGACCACGTGCATGCAAGTGTTAGACGAGTTGCTATTACGAGAAAACATCATTAATTCTTACCTCGATTACTGTTAGTGGCCTTGTATAGATGCAAAATGTATTTTTCATAGTGGCCTTGTATAAGGGAATGAAGAGAATATGAAAATTAAATTCGTGACACATCTAATAATATTGAATTCATATTGTGAATGTTGCCATTTTTTCCTATAAAGTTGGTCAAACTTTACAAAGTTTATCTTCAGACAAATCTTACATGCGAGTAAAAAAGGACAGGAGGGATTATAGTAGTTATTATTCTTATTTAGTAGTATAATTGAGGCCCACCTCCTCTCAGAGCCCAGGGTGGTCGTCCTGTTCGTTCCTCCTATGGGCCAGTCCTAGAAGTGGTGTGGCTACGGTATAGTGCTTGCATCATTATCACCATTCAGGGTGGTGAGGGAAATCCTATTTGGCGCTGCAGGCGCCCGTTATAGGGCATTTTGCTAACGGCGCCTGCAGCGCGCAACCCCCTGCGCCATTTTGGGCTGGCCCAGTTCTTTCCCTTCCCTTCTTCTTTTCTGTAAAAACTGAAAAAATGTGTGTACAACTTGAAACCTGCACCAAGCGGTAGCAACACATCAACCACTTGGGATAACCCAACTCTTGTGATAGGTTGCTCATTTTTTCTCCTTCTATTATTCTACAGAAGGCGACCGGTTTTCTTTTTTTCTTTTTTTTTCTGTTTCTTTTTTGTTTTCTTTTGGTTTTCCAAATACATGAACTTTTCTCAATTTTTGCGAAAAAAATAAAAAAAATCGATGAACTCTTTTTTAGATTTCTGAACTTTTTTTCAGAGTTGATGAACTTTTAAAAATTCGGTGAACTTTTTTCGAATTTGGTGAACTTTTTTTCAAACTTGATGAACTTTTTTCAATTTTTATGAACTTTTTTAATTCCGTGAACTTTTTTCAAATTTGGTGAATTTTTTTCAATTTTTATGAACTTTTTCCAATTTTGGTGAACTTTTTTCAAATTCGGTGAACTCTTTTTCAACTTTGATGAACTATTTTCAAATTTTATGAACTTTTTTGAAACTCAATGAACTTGTTCTAAAAATCAATTCACTTTTTTTTTCATCAATGATCGTTTTTCAAAATCTCTGAACATTTTTCAGAACTGATGAACCTTTCTCAAATCCGATGAATGTTTTTCAAAATTGATTTTTTTTTTCAAAATCTGTGAACATTACTCAAATTTGATGAACTTTTTTGCAAAATCAATGAACTTTTTCCTTCCAAAAGGAAGATCTTTTTTCAAAATCACTATCTTTTTTCCAAATAATTCAAAAAAATTAAGTGGTACAATAGACGAATGGTTCTGCTTAATAAAGTAGCACTGCGACCTTGTTATTAAGCTCTTGCTACGATACTAATCACTAACAGCTAGCAGCTCGGGTGGCTAGTCGCGCGTGTGTCATCACAAGACGTGTTGAGTTCGAATCCTGGAGACCACCTTTAGTTTCTAGTTTCTATTTTTTTCGTGAGCTTTTTTTGCGTTCACTGATTTGCCCGTTTCGTGGGCCGGCCCAGCGCGGGGCGCTGCGGGCGCCAGGAGCGCCAACGGGCGCCTGAAGTGCCGTATAGGAGCTCCCGGGTGGTGAACCCGAAGGCGACAATTGTTCTTCTAGTTTGTACTGGGTGGTCACCTATTTTGCCGGCCCATGGGTGGCCCCCGGAGTGGTGTGGATATGGGAGAGCATGCATGACCAACTCTTTTCGCAACCTAAAGATGATGACCGTTCTTCCAGCCGATGCTAGGGTGGAAGACAGCGAGGATCTCATGATGACATAATGAACCAACAGTGGAAGGTTGCAGAGCATATTTCGTACTCCCTCCGTTTGGAATTACTTGTCATGAAAATGAATGTATCGAGACGTATTTTAGTTCTAGATACATTCATTTCCAAGACAAGTAATTCCGAACGGAGGAAGTACAATACAGTACAGAGTGTTTGTTTTTAGTTGTTGAGTTTGAAGTAGCGGATGAGTACATGTAGTCGTGGGCTAACCATAAGAAAATATCTTGTGGGCTATTGTTTCAAGGCTCACGAGTAGATGTAGTATAATGTACATAATTTCATGGGCTGGGCTGGCCATGGCTCATTCGGCCTTACTATAGGTCCACCAGTGGGTATAGTGACAGTCGAAATCACTAATTAAGAAGTACCCTTTGCAAAGGTACACTTCATCTTTCAAGGTTGCGACAAGTGGCACAACATGGGTGTTTTCCCTTTTCTGTAGATTCAATTATTCAAAATGTTTTATCTCTTAAACCGTATGATCAAATCCCGATCCGCTTTTGCCATTGAATTTCTCGCGTCGAGATATACGAAAGTAGATCCTTGTCAATAGGTTTTGATGAACTTTTTTTATGAAAAAACCGAGCGGAGCACGGGTTTCCCCAATTATTTTCTATTTTCGAAGAGGATCAGCTCGCGGAAGCAAATCTGTGTCTCCACGCATATAAATATGTGCTTATCACGGAAGCAAAAAAAGAAAGAAAAAGGAAACATGTTTTTTCTTTCTTTTCTGCGCCTCTCGCAGAAGCAAACATGTGATTCGACTAGAAGCAAATTTGTGCCTCTTGCGGAAGCAATAAGACATGTTTTCCTTTTTCCTTTTGAGATGATCTTCTCGCGAAAGTAAATATGTGTCTTCACGAGAATCCAATCTATGCCTCTTACGGAAGTAAAAAAACACTTTTTTTCTCTTTCTGAGAGCCACAACGGTGCGTCTCGCGGAAGCAAATCTGTGCATCTACAAGAAGCAAATATGTGCCTCTCACAAAAGAAAAAGAAAATATTTCGTGCAAAATTTGTTTCTTTGAAATTTTTATTGGGTCCAAAAGCTAGGGAAAACCAGCAAAAAACCTAAAAAAATCATTTAAATTAAAAAAACGTATAAAAAATAATAATAATATCCCGAGGGAACGCTCAGCATGCGACACGTGGTGCCGGCGGCTGAGAGCACGCTTTGCCCACCCAAAATAACCCTTGCATGAGCCCCACAAGGAGTACTCGTTTGTTAGTTGCTCACAGGAGAGTTTATAGAATAATTGCAAACCCATACGTTCATTTTTTAGAGTTTGAGAAAACGACACACATTTGACGTGACTTTTATCGAATGGCACACTTTTCTTTGCCTTTAAATGGCATGTCATAAGCATGTCAAATCCAACTCTCTATTTTTAGGCCTGGGCCCACCTGTCATTCTACCTTGGAGAGATTTGCCCTCCGTTCTTTTCATCTACGCTATGCTTGCTCTCATCTGGTTCGGTAAGATATCAAGGAAAGTATTAGGGTTTGGTCCCCTCTCGCTAGGGTTTCTTCGTCCTCTCGGCGGCGACTCAGTCTCCGCCGTAGAGATCTTTCTCCCCTGCCGTTCTCTCCTATCGCCGGTCATCAAGGCCCGGGCCAAGGTGCGGGCGAGATCGGGACAGCTAGGGACACTACCGCCCGCGCAACGTGACCATGGGCAAGAGATCTGATCGATGGCGGATGAAGCGGAAAGTTCGGGCTCCTTCGAACTTGAGGCGATGGTGGCAGAGTTGGGACTTAAGGAGGATGATTTGCAGGATGTGATTGTAGAAGAGGACGAGCTCCCGGAGGAGGCGACCCGCTGGATGGCAATTGCTAGGGTTCATACTGACAAACCCTACAGTCAGTATTGGTTCTTCCGCAATATGCGGGTGGCATGGGATCTAGCCCAAGAGGTGAAGATTAAACCACTCGAGGAAAATCTCTATACAATGCAGTTTTCGTGTTTGGGGGACTGGGAACGGGTCATGGAAGAAGGACCATGGAATTTGAAGGGAAAGGCAGTAGTCATGGCACCTTACGATGGCTTCACCAAGCCCTCCTCTATTGAGCTCAACAAGATGGAGATGTGGGTGCAGATACACGACTTCCCTCAAGGATATTTCTCCAAGATCAAAGCCCTATCGTCGACAGTGGGGGAGTTCATCTATGCTGAACCAATGGCGCAGGACATTGAAGGAAATTTTGCCCTGGTGCGTGTGAACATTGATGTCACGAAACCCCTGAAGAACGCCGTCTCCCTAGTGGTAAAGAAGAAGGGAGAGGTTCAGAGGGTGCTTTTCAGGGTAAAGTATGAAAGATTGCCAGACTGGTGTGCGGTCTGTGGATATTTGGGCCACACTTTCAAGGAGTGTGGGGATGGGGTTCACCCTCCCAAGGCACTAGTGTTTAAAGAGCTTAAAGCAACATGGTTTCGAGGACCTGGGAGAGGCCCTGGCGAAAATCAAGGAAACAGAGGTGGCCGAGGAAGAGGCCGTGGTGGCCGAGGCAGCGGCAGAGGAAGAGGGGGGATGCAGCAGAATGCGTCCGTGCCCAGGAACGATGATGACACCGTGGATACAATGGACACAGACATGGCAGGCGGCGAGAGGAATCGCAAGAGGGGCGCTGCTGACCTCAAGGCCCCCCTCCCCAACCTTTCTCCTCATATCGGAAAGGGTACCCCACCTTTTCTTCTACCGGCACCAGAAATACCACCCAGCCCATCGACCAAGCAGGAGCCGAAGAGAAACAAGTCAACAACCACAGCCACAGAGAAAGGATCAGTGAAGAGCCTGGCCTCTAGCAAACAAAATGATGCGCGTTTGGCGGGCCCCCATGAGGGGTCGCGCCAGGCGCAATGAGTCTTCTGTGCTGGAACTGTCGTGGGGCTGGCAAACCCGCGACAGTTCGAGAGCTTCGTGAGCTCACGAGGCAACTTGCCCCCTCTATTGTTTGTATTGTTGAAACCCAGATAGAGGGCTCCAGAGTGGAGAATATGGTACGCACCTTAGGCTATGATAAAAGTTTTGCAGTTAGTAGTTGTGGTCGAAGTGGGGACTTGGAATATTTTGGAACGAGGAAATAAAACTTGAAGTAATTGGCTACTCGGAGTATCACATTGACGTTGCTGTGGAGGAACTAGTTAATATCCCGACGAGAATTACCTTTATATATGGAGAAGCGCAGGTGAGCGAACGATACAAAACTTGGGACCTGCTACGGGGGATAACAGGAGACAACACCCAGCCGTGGGTGGTCATGGGCGATTTCAATGAAGTTATTTTGCAGAGCGAGCATGACGGAGTTGGCAACAGAAGCCAAGCCCAGATGGATTCCTTCCGGGATGCACTTGACACTTGTGGCATGACTGACATTGGTTACAAGGGAAGGAACTGGACCTTTGAGAAGAAAGTAGTAGGCGGAACACACACCAGGGTTCGGCTAGACAGATGTGTCGCAAACATGGCGTGGTGCATGGCGTTTCCTAACGCGATCACAGAGCATAGAGAGGCCGCGTCTTCCGATCACGTACCCATATTCCTCGACGTGGGTGGAGTGCATGCATGCAGACGGGACCCACGTACATTTAAGTACGAGCTCTACTGGGAGAGGGATCCAGCCCTGGCAGGGGTGGTGCAGGCTGCATGGGCGCGGAGCCCGACAGATTCTGTCGCTGGCATGCGCGACAAACTCCAGGCACTGGCGACTGACCTTTCGCGGTGGGACCGCCAACATTTTGGCAATGTCCGAGCTCAGATAAGACAGCTGCAGAATCTGCTACAGGAGATGCGGGGATCCCGAGGTAGATCTGGACCGACAGGAGCTGAAATCAAGGTGACGGACCGATTGGTTGAGCTCTATCATCGTGAAGAAATATTGTGGAGGCAAAGATCAAGAATTGAGTGGTTGGAACATGGAGACAAAAACACTTATTTTTTTCATCTACGTACTAGCCGCCGCCGCAGAAAAAACAAAATAAAAGCTCTCCAGAGAAACGATGGCCAGTTAACTGATGATACGGAGGAGATGGAGGCGATGACAATGGAATTTTACAAAACTCTGTACACTTCGGAAGGGGTCCAAGACATGGATCAAGTGCTTGATATGGTGCCGAGGAAGGTCACGGATGAAATGAATGCTACCTTAAACGCCCCATATGATATCAAGGAAGTCAAGACAGCTCTTTTCCAAATGTTTCCAACCAAGGCACCCGGACCGGATGGATTCCCGGCACACTTTTTTCAGCGACATTGGAAAACTTGTGGAGAAGAGATAACCAGGATGGTGTTGCGGATAATTGATGGCACAGAGTCAGCTGAGAGCATTAACGAGACCATCTTGGTCCTTATACCGAAGGTAAAAAAACCCGTCGTTCTGTCTCAATTCCGCCCAATAAGTTTGTGCAACGTCTTTTATAAGATTGCTTCAAAAGTGATATCAAATCGCCTGAAACTAATCTTACCGGATATCATATCCGAGGAACAGCCCGCTTTCGTGCCGGGGAGGATGATAACTGACAATATTATCATCGCATACGAGTGTTTGCATTTCATGAAGAGGAACAAAGCAAAGAAACACCAATCTTGTGCACTGAAGTTAGATATGATGAAAGCATATGACAGGGTTGAATGGCCATATCTAAAGGCAATCATGCTTAAACTTGGATTCTCGGACAGATGGGTAAATATTGTTATGAACATGGTATCAACAGTTAATTTTTCAGTGCTTTTCAATGGGAAGAGGCTTGAAGGGTTCAAGCCAACCTGTGGCATAAGACAAGGGGATCCGATGTCACCTTACTTGTTCTTGTTAGCAGCAGAGGGCCTGTCGTGCCTGTTAAAATCTAGAAGACAGTCATCCAACATGGAGGGGTTACAGGTGTCATCAACAGCACCTAAGATTAACCACCTCTTATTTGCTGATGACAGCCTGCTGTTTTTCAAGGCAAATAGTGAGGGAGCGGAGGAGGTAAACCAAGTCTTGGACACTTATTGTAGAGCATCTGGTCAGAGAGTCAATCATGCAAAATCAACTATCTATTTCAGCAAAGGTGTGCCAGATAGTGCTCGGAATAACATAAAGGTTGCTCTAAACGTACCAAATGAAACTTTGAATGAAAAATATCTCGGGATGCCATCTGATATTGGGAACAGCAAGAATGGAGCATTCAAATACCTCAAAGATCGCCTATGGAGTAAAGTGCAAGGTTGGATTGAGAGCTCTATGTCGGCGGCCGGGAAGGAAGTACTGATTAAATCAGTAGCCCAAGCTGTTCCGGTGTATTCCATGTCATGTTTTAAGCTGCCAAGGGGGCTGTGTGAGCATCTAAACAAACTGATCCGGAAGTTTTGGTGGGGTTGCAAGGATGGCAAAAGGAAACCTCATTGGGTCTCCTGGAACGAGATGACTAAGCCCAAAGGAATGGGGGGCCTGGGCTTTAAGGACTTTGAGCTTTTTAACATGGCAATGCTCGCCAAGCAGGCGTGGCGCCTCGTACAACAACCTGCCAGCTTATGTGCACGTTTGCTTGAGAGCATATACTATCCAGGAGAACAGTTTTTGAACTCTGAGTTGGGATCCCACCCAAGCCAGGTATGGAGAGCTATAACAGAAGGAAAGGACGTGCTGAAACAAGGCCTAATCCGGCGTATAGGCAATGGTCAATCCACCAGAATTTGGGCGGACAATTGGATCCTGAGAGAGGAGATGATGAGGCCGTATGGCCAACTACAACAAAGCCCGTTGGTATATGTGGCTGAGCTAATTGATCAAACGTCAGCATCGTGGGACAAACAGCTAGTGCATGCAATGTTCCTGCCAATGGATGCAAAATGCATACTCGGTATCCCATTGTGCACGAAAAACATCGCAGATTTCTGGAGCTGGAGCCATGAGAGGTCTGGGCTATTCACAGTGAGGAGTGCATACCGCATGCTGGTAAGCACGAAGGCAAGAAGGGAAGCATGGCTAGAAACCACAGCGGGACCATCGAGTACGGCGCCGGAGGAGGGGGCATGGAAAGCACTTTGGAAGGTGCAAGTGCCCGCGAAAATCCGAGTGTTCCTATGGAGACTGTCAAAACATTCCATCCCCACGAATGATGTTCGCGAGCATCGACACATGACGGATTCTAGCTCATGCGGCATGTGTGGTCAGCCCGACTCATGGAGGCATTCGCTGTTGCAGTGTACTATGTAACGGTGCATATGGGCTCTAGCATACGAGGATCTCTCTCAGAGGTTGGTTGGTGTCACGGAACCAAGCGCCAAGCAATGGCTGTTCACCCTCATGGAGCTGTTAACACATGACCAGTTTGTTACTTGCGCGGTCACGCTATGGGCCATTTGGTCATCGCGACGCAAAGCCATTCATGAGGGAATATTTCAGAGTCCACAAAGTACACACGCATTTATCGGCAGGTTCATACAAGATCTCGAACTGGTTCGAGAACCAGGGAAAAGCACCGCTACTCGAGGACCAGGCCCAGTTCAACAAACGCTGCGACCAAAAGCTCCACCACCGGAAGTTGCAAAAATACATGTCGATGCTGCATGTCGCAGGGGCACAGGTGGTGTTGCAGCGGCAGTGTGCCGTGATGCCAACGGTGTATTTCTGGGAAGCTCAGCCCTCGGAATAGCTGGCATTGATGACCCGGCGATCCTCGAGACAATAGCGTGCAGAGAAGCAATAGCTCTAGCCCAAGATCTCAATCTCCGGAAGGTGCTAGTGGCATCAGATGCAAAGGCAGTCGTGAATGCTATCAATAATTCGGATCAGGGTTTGAATGGTGCAATCATAGCAGAGATAAACAGTTTATCTTCTTTACTTAGCTTTACTGTTACTTATGAGTCTCGTGCCGTCAATGTAGAGGCACATAGTTTAGCCAAGCATGCTTTTTCACTGGGACCGGGGCGCCACATGTGGCTAGGCCAATCCCATGATCAGCGTTGTATCCCACACCATGTGGAATTCTCTGAATAAAGCTCGGTTTTAGTCGCTCAAAAAAAAAAATCTGGTTCGGTAAGATCGACCAGAAGCACATGCGGGAAAGGCAGAAACGCCAGCGACTTTGGCAGTGAACCGCTCACGAGTGAGATTCGCTTCACATCACGACATGCTTTGGCAGACAAATCTGCCCTTGATACAGCGCAAGTTTACTAACGATGATCCAACTAATATAATGCTATAATAAGAACCAAATAATTCCTTGATGCCACCATCACGAACAAGTCGGTGTGAGAAAACAGAAAGCTGGAAGGCAGCAGGTAAAACCATGTACTCATGTCCATGTCACTGAACTGGATGCTGTTGCAAGTCCCATAGCAACTAAGGTCTCTTTTACCATGTTCTACAACCAAACCGACATTAATTTTCGAAAAAAAAGAGGTTCTATGATGTGAATGGATTTCTCAGTTCTTGAGATCATCGGTATATTGAAGCTCCTCCTTTGGCTGTCTTCCCCTAACTAAAAAGACCTGAGCGTTGCTAGATCGAGCGCTAGTCACCCTTTTTGCTCTCTTGATCGGGATATCCACCCTCCTCTTCAGCCTGCGCCTCGGTGAACTCCAGCAGCTGGCAATGTAAAACAGTCAGAGACAGACAAGCCTCGCAGTTTTGGCAGTGAATTATAGCTATGACGATATGATCAGTAACAAGATGAAACAAAGAAGAACATGGGAAATGAGGAAACCAAAAAAATCTGATCATCGGAGGTGAACAAGGTTAATTACCGGCTTTACTTCCCCGTTCCATAGACAGTGCACAGCGACGAAACCAATCACGCCAGGAACGATGTATAACAGAGCAGGCTGCATAGCATCAGAAATAGAAGGAAGAGGAAACAAAATAGGTAATAATATTTCAGAGACTAGGGCATATAGAGAACGACAAGATGAGAAGATATATTAATAGCAATAGAACTACCTGCGCGGCTCGGAACCAGTTCATCACAACTATTGTTACTGTCAAACCCGCTGTGTATCCCAGAAACGCGCTGTTGAAGTAACCGCGGCTCTTGATCCCTCGTGAGACGTCGAAACGCAGGGCGAGCGCAACAAAGATGCCTGCAATCAGAATTATATAAATAGATATACATTTATACGTTAAGATGTTACATGCTTATGGAAACATGGGAGGCCTCTGCATGTGTTTTCAGTATTGTATAAAATGGAGAACTGCTTAGGATTTATTTTTTCAAAAACCTCTTCTTATTTTGGTTATACTGAACTGATATTATGAGTTTATAATGCATGTTTCAACAAAACATTTTCACTAACCAAACACATCCCTGGGAAATACAAGAATCCACAAACTCATCACTGGGAACAGATATTATATGAGTCTACTGCATCAATTGTCTGAGCATACATGTTAAACATCTGATTCAGTCTAGTTATTATTAGGATCTACAAAAAGATGAATCCACAACTGAAAAAGCATACATCATCATTATACAACATAGTAGTGTCAAGCTAAGTTTAGTTGTCTCCATCTGAGAAACACCACAACTCAGTTGGCATTTTTTTCGTGCAACTGGAAGTGGTCCAATCATAATTACTTTTTGGTGTTACTGCATACCTACAATCCTGATATCAGGCCTGGAGCATATATGGGCTGTATTGGCAACAAACTACACAGGAGTGAATGCACTAAGATAGCGAAAAAATAGTATTGGCAACAAAATTGTATTTAATATGGAACTGGTCATGTGGTGGAATTACAACAGCCTAGCATGTCACCAAAGTCTCTGTTTTCAAGAAAAATACAGAATCTCCTACCCACAACAATAAAATAAAACATCCCTTATATCAACAACAATCCTGTTTTTTTTTTTTGAGTAGTTTGGATTGCTTACCACATGTGTCACGTGGTAACAACAATCCTGTTGTTATGACAGTTAGACTAGAAGTTCTCCATTTATCACGAGAACAGAGTTATAATTCACAATGTCGCTGGCATTACTATTAAATCACAAACGAGAACAAATCCAGTATCACTGCAAATATCGCTAGAATATGAGACGAAACTAGCCAACATGTTTATCACTAACCTGGTATTACGATATCACCAAGACCAAGCATAGAGAACGGGCGTGCAGCATCTGCGGTGGGAAATAGAAGCTACAAATAGAACGAGGAAAAAATAGATGAACTAAAATGAAAAAAAAATGCTGGGGATAAAAGAGTGAATACACTGAGCGAAAACACTAACCTTTATTGGGGCATCAAATGATTTAGCAACACTGACCATAACTGGAGTGAAGAAAACCCAGAAGATGTCATAGAAGAAAAGTCCAGCCTGAAATTGACGAGGAAATTGAGAAGCCATTCACAAAACAATATTAAGCAATAATAAGAGAAGGATTCAGTGACAGTATATGGAACTGCAGCAACAGGACTGACGAAATGACAGAAACTAACATTTTTATAAGGCATGCACAAGCAAAAAATGGAAAATCTGTGGATATCAGTAAAGCAGTAAACAAGTTGAACTTATTATCCAATTCACTAGATAGTAGGATCACAGTTCAATACTACTTTCCAGAGGATGAGTACGGCGCAGAGTACATACTAGAAAAGGCAATTGTGGATAGTTAGCTTGCCAATACCATACCAACAGTGGGAACCAATTTTGCTGAAGTACGGAACCAAAATCGAGAATAATCATTCAGACTATCACCACAGTAAAAGTAATTGACTGAAACTCGATTATATAATACAAAAAAATCATGAAAACAAGAACAAGAACACTGCTATGCATTTAGTGAGCTGCTAGAAATTTGTTAATTCTATAAAGAGAAGAGGGACGCAATACGATGATAAGTACAATCACTAGAGATGCAAACTGCAGATCGTCAATATGGCCAGCAAGCACTGCATAACATTGCTTTTCGAGAAAGACGGCCAGAAGAAAGGCTAGCAAAAATTCTAGAATATCAGTTACTTCAAATTGTATCCATCCTACATACATGGCTTGCTATTTTTATCCAGATTGTATTTATTGTACATATATGTCATGCTCCATGAAGTAAGGATTATGATAGCAGAGAGGTGAGAAAGAGAAAGATATGTAGGTGGCTGAAATAATGAAAGAGGTTTACAAGAACAGCAGAAAATAGGAATACATAAGTTTCAGCTCGTTACAAACTTTGAGTGAACGCATACCAAGAGAATACCGCCAGTTTTGAACGATCCAAGTGATAGCATCTCAATTCCCTGCAAGATAAGAACTAAAGTATTAAGGTTGAGCTAGTAAAAAACAGGGAGGCCCATGATTATTCTAGCAATGCATATTAACCTTAAACTCTAGCAGTTATGACAGACCTGAATACAGAATGCAACTCCCAAAACATTGTTGGCTAGCCAATGCTTCTTCATGGCATACCATACGCAGAAGAAGAATCCTGGGATTGACGCAACAACTTGAGACTTGGTAAACTCCACCGAGAGTGCTGAAATGTGAAGTTAATGAGTGTAAATCATCATCAAGACTCAAGAATCAAGCTTGTAAAGGGGAATAGAACGATAAAATTCTAAACTTGTAATATCATCAAGAAGGCGCAATCGTTTTGTGTTTGTAAGATATGGTAAGGATGAAGTTAATTAAAACTCAAGACAAGAGTCATCTTATTGCATAAGAAGCAACAAATGCATCAAAAATCTTGCAAATGTAACCAGACTGCAGTACAGCAATAAAAATGACACGCCATATCAAATGCAACATTGTCACAAAAATGTATGTTTAAATCCCAATTAATTACCCCAGTTTTTTGCAGAGCAACTGAGCAATATCATGTTGCGAGAATACGGTACAGACAGTTTCCCAGTTCCCCCCTAAAATGAACTACTGGTGTACAAAGGCAACAGTGCTGAATTTTATTGAAGCCTGTTCAAGTTAGGACAAATCAATACTTGGGTATTTGGACTCTTGGTTAGCACATTACGTCTCCACAGTGTATATAAAGCAACTTAGAAATACTAGGGATGAAACAGAATATAAAGTCCGTGAGTATATCAAACTAGTAATAGGAATTTAGCTGTATAATCTGGCATGAGCTTCAGTATGTAGAGCACAAAGCAAGCGAGCATCAAACAAAATTTAGGCAGGGATCATACAGTGGAAATACGGAGCACGCCAAATGATGGCATTATCATTCCACCCTTCTGGAAGAAAACGCTTTATGGAAGGAAGCAGCGTTGCGCTGGATAATCAAGCAGGGCAACACAAATGTTTGTAAGTTCACATTTACACTTCTAAGTATTTACATCTGTGGAAAAACCCTTGGGAGAAACGTTGGAATTACCAGAGAGCGGCGATGCCAAGAACGAAAAAGTAGGCAGTGAGAACAGCATTGACCAGGTCCTTGGAGAGGAACTTGAAGAGCAGGAACAGAGACAGAAGCATAGCACTCCCCACCAAAGGGTACCGCATCGCGTGCTCCTTGGACATGGTCTCCTGCATAAGAAGAAATGGAAAGAGTTAATAAGTTGACCAGAGCCATATGCAAGAATTTAGTGTCAGCCTAGGTTAACAAATTAACATTGGTAGAATAGATACAGAGAGACATGTTGCTCACAGAGGGTGGAGTCGCCTTGACAGACCGGTAACAGCCCACATAGACAGTAAGACACGCTGTGAGTATCACATTCAGGTTTGGGTTCACGTTGATCACCAGCGGCGCCAAGCTCAAACCTGCACAATGTCATAAAACACATGAACGAGGACTACAAACGAATTAGCAAATCAGGCCACAGGCAGGTTGATAACTGAATTTTCAAGAAATGAACACACCAGCAAGGGCCAAGTTAGCAGCACGCTCATATGTCCTCATCGTCTCGGCATAGTCAGGAAGATCAGCTGGGAAATTTTTGTGACCCCTTTATTGCCGAAGATAGCCCAGGTGCTTCAGTTCAGACAGAGTGCCCTGTTCCTGCTGGAAAAGGGTGAGCAAACACCGATGAATCAGAAATTCAGGAGCGAAATTCCACCTTGGTAGCACACTAGGATGGCTGAACTGCGCGCGCTACGCCTACCCAGCTAAGCTTACAAAAAAATTACAACGAAACAATCTCAGATCACCGTCGCCGGATGGTTCGACACCCGTGAACTGAAAATAGAAACCAATAACGCGATATCGGGCTTAGTAACGCCCACCGTGAAGCGACGGGGATGGAGATCGGCCGAGACCGATCTCCACGACGGCAGATCTGGGGGAACCGCCGGTCGGTAGACGGCGGAGGAGGGGTTCCGACGGCGCCGAAGTCACGGGGTGAATCCGGGGGCGGACGGTTTGCTTCACGGGTGACTCGTGAGGAACACAGAGGGGAGCAAGCACGCTGTACTAGTACTACTACTAGTAGCCCCACCCCGATTTGAGATGGGTCCCACGTCGAATCCTAGCCGTCAGTTCCCACGCAGCGACTGTCAGATCGCTGCCCAAACCACCAGCAAAAACCGTCCCCAAAATCCATCTACCACGACACATACTTGGTATACAGGGATCTGAATTTCATAGCGTTTAGGTAGAAAATCGATGCTGTAAAAGGGAAGGAGGGTGTCGAAATGGACGAAGATCTCGGTTATCCGCATACCTAGATGGGATGCATCTTCTGATATCCACCACAAATGACAGTATTGTTCGTGGAGCTTCGCCGATTGTTCTATCTCCTTCCTACTGTTGTGTGATGTTATAGTCGGCTGATGTATCTTGTTTCTATCTCTATCTTTGTACTTATTTTTTTGTATTTATTGGTATTTATCATGTAATAAATGTGAGCTTCTTTTCCATATATGCGGTATCCATTTATTTATTTCCCGTATTCAAAATGGCTGATCTTTCTTATCTTTTGAGTACTACCTATCTTCATATCTAATTACAAAAATTAGATAGCATTTATTGCGTAGTAATAAATTTTCCCATAGTTTTCTCTCCTTTGTACTTCACGAGTATAAATCACTTAACCGGAATCAAGGAAATTCCGGTTATACGTATGACGCTTTAGAAGAACAGCCATTTTGCAAACAACATTGTTATGACATTGGACTAAAGACTAAAACTGCAATAACCATAGAAATCGAGATAAAAATGTTTTTTTATGTTTCTTTTAGTTGTGGGAATTTATTGTTGTTTCTTCGGTCTCTTTGGAAAAAGGAGTTATTACAAATCATCGAAAATGTTATTTGGCAGACATTCCCTGGTAAGGGATGGCAAACAAACGCATTTTGTTGACAATTGCGTTGCTAGATCGAACGGTGGCATTTTTTAGAAGAAAATACCTTCCTTCGAAGAACTATGATGTTGTTCTGAAGAAAATGTCATGTGTTTATGAAAAAACTGCCAGCAAAAATGTTAAAAAATGCAACCCATCCCAGCAAATGTTCGCTGGCTATTGGCGTCCTAAATCACTACAGACACCCTTCCAACAACAGAAAACAACTCTTCTACATTCAACTGTATAGTAGTTGTTGAAAAAGAAACATTATAGTACTTGCAAATAAGATAAGTTGCAACAGTGAAGTAAACATTTGTAGAGACATTTAGGATACTTACATTTGGTGTCCATAATCAACCACGACAAAACTATTGATAATTGTATTATCGGACGCCAAGTTGGCACACTATTGTCTTTCTAGTCATTTTCCTTTACGATAGACCACATCTCATTTGTGAATGGTATATCAGTTTTGTGAATATTCAAACCCACACCCCCTCAACCCTATGTCCCAAAGTTTTACGCACACTAACGAGAATCGAAGCAAACTCTATATCATTCTTGAAGCTGGAGAACAACCAACCACTAGATTACTTTCCTTACTTTTACTTTGTACTACATACGCCCTGCCAAGCCAAATTATTTTGTACTGCATTCTTGCAAAGCCAAATTATACACCCTTGCCAAGCCAATCGAAACAAACACTGTATCAATTTTAAGTTTATCAATATTTATCGTACAACCAACCACCAGGCCTGGCCATGTCACGGGCCGCAGCTGGCGTTCGACAGCATGTTTCTCTTCCACGGCAAGAGACACAACTAACTGATGGCTTAGCTGGATTCACATAGTCCGACAAACTCCATCGTGAATGAGCAGATTGAAGATGGAGCGTACGGGGTCACTAGTGGCAAGTTGCCAAGTAGAGGCACTGTCACAGGCGCCATTGCCGGCACGGTCAATTGCAAGAATGGTGAAGGGGGCAGAGTTGCTCGATCTTGCGCATGTTACTGACACCTCCCATCCCCCACATGAATTTTCAACTCCTTTGTTCTTTTCTTGCAAAACAATTCCATTGTTTTATGGGACTAGTAAGCTAGCTGCTACCAACAAGCTGGAACAAAGTGAAACAACGTAACGTGATATCTACTCTGGTGAGGTTGTACCTTATTTATAAGGCAAAAGTATTGTTAATGCAAGTGAATCGGTGGAGCACTTCTTTTTTGCATGTGTTCAGTGCCATCGAGCCACGACACGCATGTTAAATTGCGCCAGCTAGTTCGCCTTCAAAGCTTGAGCTAACACCAAAAAGTTGTCTATGTTGAGTAATTTATACTTCACTCCGTTGTTCAAACTGGTGCTGGTTACCGGTGAACGAGAAAAACAAAATGTCAGCATTTCTATTTCAGCTACTTTGCCTCCTCAAGTCTTCACTCTTTGAACATGATTTCGTTATAATATTGTTCAAAATCCATATGGAAATCAAGAAACAAACTCTTGTGTTAATAGGATCTTATCGGTATTGTCAAGTGAAGCACATATATAACTGGTAATCATAATCCATTTTTTCTTGTACATGTTCTGCTAATTACAACCAGCATATACAGTTTCCAAGAACTAATTATCATCCCCTCCTTTGCTGGTGGCTGCCTGCGATCGATTTTGTCATTGTATGATGCTCACCATATCCTTCTCCTAGTTGTCTGATAGTCCGGCTTCCCTTGGTCATCCCATCCCAGGCCACTGCAGTCTAGATGTCTTGGTCTTTGTGGTTCTTCAACTTAAGATTTGGTCATTTCTTGGCCTGATCCGGCATACCTGCCATTGGATATGACGCTCTATCACCCATTGGTCAACCGCGGTGGCTACTAGTCGGTGGCCTCATTGTAGTGTACGGTGCTCCACACCCCTTCCTTGGTCATCCTCGGCCAGATTCAGGCTCCCACCATCGGAGCTGGCACTCCTCCTACCCCTCAGTTGTGATCTGGCATGCCCTCCTCCAGTCACCTTGTCCTTCTGGAGTTGGCTGTGGCCGGTTGTTATTTTAGACATGCACGGTCCTCTTACCGAACATTGACTTCGGCTCCATACCACTAGGTTGATCTCTGCCCTCTGGATCATCATTCCCCTTCTCTGGATGCTAGATCATGTACATGATGGCGCGAGTGCTTGGTGGGCTGTGTGACATTCCTATAGTCGTCATCACCCCTGCACTGGAGCAATGCTCAACATGATTTTACGTCCTTCTTCATTCTGGCACCCATGCTTGTGCAAGTGGCTTTACTTTGGGTTGGTGGTTGATGCCAATATGGAGAGCTTATGCTTCTACTTTCATGGTCGTTCCTCTGAGATGTTGCAACTCCTTCGGTGTATATGGCAAATGCTTTCATGCATGCTGGTGGCCCCTGCTTGTTCTTTCTTGGGTTTCTAGTATATATTATGTGTAGGTCGTTCACCCTTGTGCAATGAATCATTAGTTCGTTTCTGTTGTTGTTTAGGTTATGTTTTATCTTTCAGGCAGTACCTTTTTCGGTGTTGTGTCAGCGACTTATTTGGCATTGTACTTTTCTTTCGATGTAAAATCATCAAATTGCAGCGAGATAAGACCCGACACAGAAATCGGAATGAGGAGCTTCAAAGAGAAGATACAAAATTCGGTGATGCGCAAACACTGAAGTGATTTGGAAGATATCATGCGTGCACCAATGTTGCAAGCCGTATATTTAGGTCTTCCAAATGCCGGGCGGCGCGAGAAATTCAGAGTGGGGCTTTTGTAGGTAAACCTGGTAAAGGTCTATGGTCTTCACGTGCCGAGAGATGAGAGGCGCATTGAGTGTTGGTGGTTCCACAATGTTACCATCACTGATTCGGAAATCTTTAGCTTGGTACCTGAGAGCATACTCGATCAACATGATGGCGTTTGTGTATGTGCACTCCTCCTTTTTTTAGAACAAAGACGCTAGAGGCGTCCAACTTTAAATTGATAAAGCCCTCACATAGGCAGAGTTAGAACACATAGATCAACACAGCCACAAGGTCGAGACACAAGACACACCAAGTTCTCGGACCAAAAAGGAAATCCATTACACGACCAAAAGGTCCAAACAGAGCATGTAGGCTCAACCCAAAAGACGTCACCTTCCCTAAGAAACAACTTGAGCCTCCCTTGCCAAGTTGTAGACGTCGCAAAATCCCAGGGTAGCTTGCAGAAACAAATCAGCGTCCCACCGCCTCCCCAAAGGGCTCCACTGCTGCATGTAATGGGTACATTTGAAAATAGTGTGAAGGGAAAACACTCTCAATAATTGTAAAGCTTATTTCTGATCTGCCAAAGATCCCAGAGCAATGCCCCAAGTCGCCAACACTGGTCCAAAACACGCGCCGTACACTGCCATGAAACAGAAGAAAGACATGAAAGTAGATCAGCACATGACTAGGGATCCCAACTGACCCCAGCGACCTCTCTCACAACACTCCAGGCGAAACGAGCAAGGTCGCAATTGAAAAAAACATGATTGGCGTCTTCCGGCGCTGCACAAAGCGCACAGAACCCAGCGGATGGCCCATTGCATTTCGCGATGTTGACCGAAGTGGGCAGTTTGTTGACAAACATTTGCCACAAAAATTCATTTACTTTTAGAGGAATACGCGCTTTCCATAAGCAACGCGATATCTAGGGCAGGCTCCTTGGTAAGAGTTACATACAATGACTTGACCGAAAACAGCCCTAACTGATTAACATATGCCAAGATACAGAGTCCGGGCCTGCAGAAGGCAAACGGTGCCAGTTTCTGCAGCAGTTGTTCCCAAATAACCCGTTCTGGAGCACTCAGGTCCCGGCAGAAAGGAAGAAGATCTGAGCACCTCTCTACAGCAGCATTCGGCTCCACTACTAAGGCGTATAGGTCCTGGTAGTCCATCCAGAGAGGGTGATCGTCGGCCCAAGAATCAAACCAAAACTTGATGGAACGCCCGTCATGCACTTCGAATTTTGCTCCCAAAGCAAAAGCCAGCTTGACCCGTGGGAGCCCATTCCAAAAAGGCGAGCCCCGAGATGTTGCCTCAAAGAAGGACCAATTCCAAAAATACTTGGCTCGGAGGAGGACCGCCCAAATACCAGTCGCGTTTTGCGGCCATTTCCAAATCCATTTGTGCACTCCTCACCATCAACATATGCACTGATCTCAAACTTTGTTGAGAAATGAGTTCCCTCAGAGCTGGATGAAGAGCTTGACCAGCTGTTTGAAATGCTGGCAGCTCATGAAACTCAACTCGTCGAAGAAGAGGAGCAGGTCAGTGGTGCACCTCCAATGGTCACACCACTAGGTGTCGAGCACGCAGGTCTGCATGGCATGACCTGGAGGCAGAAGGGACAACACGTGCCGGCGAAGCTCTTCAGGCAGGTCGTCGAACAACTGGAGGGTGTTATGTGAGCCAGGGAAAAACAATGAAGAGAAACAGGAGAAAAAGATGGACTGGCCATGAGGGGTCGTTTACCTGCCGCTGATCAGATTAAGAAATGGCATGGGTCGGGCTCTCATCTCTGCTCTCTCTGCGGGAGCCCCGAGGATACTTGTTAGAAGGGAGAGAGAGGGATTGGTGGATTGTCGTTGTATTGCTTGAGCCTCATGGGCATATATATATATATAGGAGTACAATGATCTACTTGGAGTACAAGAAAAGGCAGGAACAAATCCTAGTCTATCTCATCTTTCCTAATAACCAATATACTCAACATCCCCCCGCAGTCAGAACGTAGCGACGCGGATGGTGAGACTTGAGAAGAATCCGAAGGCAAGCCAACGGACACCCCCCACAGTCGGAACGGTCGATGCATCGCAGAGTCGTGGCTGGAGTGGAAGCCGACAAGGTTGCTCAAGCAAGGCGGTAGCCCTTTGTGTCGTTGTCGATGTAGCCGCGAGCATGGGTGGTGGAGCCGTGGTCGAGGTAGCCATGTGAAGAGTGCCGTGGTCGATGTCGAGTCGCGGTGGCCGGTGTCGAGGAAGTCGCCGTGGAGCCGCGGGCGCAAGGGGGTGCCGAGTTAGGCATGAACGCAGTGGTGTCGAAGTAGTGGTGCGCCGGGAAGAAAATGATGTTGACGATGCGTCGCGTTGGGTGTGCCAAACCCGGGGACACGTCGTAGACGAAGGCACGCGTCGGTGTTGCCAGCACCAAGCATGCGTAGACGGATGAAGACGAAGTTGACGAAGCGTCGACCAGTCTTGCCAGGCCCGGGGACACGTCGTGGATGAAGGCACGCATCGGTGTTGCCAGCACCGGGCATGCGTAGACGAGGGACCTGCACGAGCTGTACGCCATGTCGGAGAAGTCAGAGGGGCCAGTAGAGAAGAACTCGACGACGATTGCGGCGTCCATCGGCACGGAGCCGATGTCACCAACGGTGGTCGGAGTAGACGAAGTGGTCGGGGTAGATGACGATGACGCTGGCGATGGGCTTGTGCTTGGACGAAGACGAACAGGGTGGACGGGCGACGACGGCAGCTATGGAGGTAGCGGCCGCGGCGGCGGCCTGACGGCGACGGCGGCGGCTAGGTTAGGAGTGCGGCGGCGGTGCTCGAAGTAGGCGAAGAACCCGACAGCGTGACGAAGACCGGCGCGGACGGTGGCCTTCCCGCGCCAAGGAAGACGACGCGACACATACCACGGGAGGTCGACGCGCGGGGATGGCGAAGTGGACTGCGGGCCGCGGCACTACGACCCGAAGGGGCGACGCAGTGGCGGCGGGCAGGTCGGGGCGACGACGGGAAGACCTCGGGGCAGCGGCAGGGACCGCGGGCCGTGGCACTACGGCCGGAAGGGGTGATGTAGCAGCGGAGCACGGGTCGGTGCAACCGCGGGGATGGCCTCGGGGCGACGGCTGGGACCGCGTATCGCGGCACTACGGCCCATAGGGCGACGCAGCGGCGACGCACAAGTCGATGCAGCCGCGAGGAGAACCACGGGGCGGCAGCGCTGCGGCTCGATGGGGTGACGTAGTGGCAGCCCATTGCTCGATCGGCGGAGGGGCGTGCTGAACTCGGGGAAGCTTTTCATGGGACCCGCAGAGGCACGCGTAACCGACGGGCCACATCGGCCGCGCGGTGTAGCTGAGGCAGATCGCGGCAGCGAGCGGGTGATCAAGCCAATCGCGCGCGACGTCGGGGACGCCAGTCGGTGGAGACGGGGTGGCGGCGGAGTCCGAGATGAAGCCTGCGATCATGGACAGCGTGCGACGACGAGCGAACGAGCGCATCAGCACCAGCAGCCGGTTAACCAAAGTAGTGCCGGCGCCCGGTCAGCGAGGCCTGAGCGAACAACGGAGCAGCGGTGCCCAAGCTCAAGGCAGCCGACGGGCCTAACACAGCCGGCCTGATGCAACCGGGGACGAGGCCGGCGAGGCAACCCGCAGGGCCGCCGTGCAGACGCGGCGGAGGCGGGCGGCGTTGATCGATTGGTGGGCCAACGCGCGAGCGGCGGCTATGATTGGCCGCCGTATGGCGCGAGGCCGCCGGGTGTAGGCGATGCAGGTGTCCCGGTCGGAGCAGGGTGGTGACGGCTGGTGCAGGGAGACGGGCAGGCCGGCGCGCGGACGAAGGCCTTGAGGGGCCGCCTGTCGCGTGAGGCTGCTGGGTCGGTGAAGTAGCCAGACGGGCACGCCGGTGTCGGAGTAGAAGCGCGGGGTGTCGACGGCGGCGGTGGGCGACGCAAATCGATCCAGTGGATCGGAAAACCAAAAAAATAGACGCCGATCAAAGCGACCGGCGAGAGAGAGAAAATCCGGATCAAAGGATCGGGAAAAGACTCTCTAGGGTAGCCAGTCGACACGACCGGCGGATGAACCCTAGGTACGGGCGGCGCAGCCCCCGGCGGCGGTCATGGAGGCCGACTGCCCCAGGGGCGGCGCACGGGTGCGGAAGCGACGGCAGTTAGGGTTTGGATCGTGATTAGGCTGATACCAAGTTAGAAGGGAGATAGAGGGATTGGTAGAATTGTCGTTGTATTGCTTGAGCCTCATGGGCATATATATAGGAGTACAATGATCTACTTGAAGTACAAGACAAGGCAGAAACAAATCCTAGTCTATCTCATCTTTCCTGACCATATGAACTTTCGTTGCCCGTGGATCCGACCCCGGGTTACCCTGACGGCTCCCGTCTAGGGTTTGGAGTACCTCCGGTGGCGACACCGTGAGGCTGATCCGGACTTTACCACCAATCCTGATCCTCCCCGGCTAGGTATTCGGGCTGATTAAGGGGATAGCCTCGCTATCTACCCGGCCTTGGTTCCTGCCTCGGGTTGCTAGGGTTTCGGTGGAGCGGAAAATGTATTGCGCTAGGGTTTTGGCCATGGCGGGATCGGGATCACAATCGACGACCGGAAGTGCGGCCCCGGGAAGGAAACCGCTCGGGGTGGAGGAGATGATCGGAAAGCTTAAGCTGCAGGAACGGGAAGAGGATGATCTGATCTTTGAGGAGGAGTTTCCACATGAGATTGAGGAAGCGGATTTCATGGCGTTGGCGACAGTGCACACGAACAAGCCATTCAGTAGGGGATCGTTCTATGATACGATGAGGTTAGCTTGGAGCCTGGCGCAGGATGTCACGTTCAAACCCTTAGGTGAGAATCTATTCTCCCTGACGGTGAACTGTTTGGGAGATTGGAAGAGGGTAACAGAGGAAGGACCGTGGTTGTTCCGCAATCATGGAGTGCTAATAGAGAAGTATGATGGGTACACTCGATATGATGAAGTCGTGCTGGATAAATTAGCAGTGTGGATCCAAATTATTGATCTTCCTCCGCTATACACGAAAGAGAACATAGTCCGATCTTTGGCAAGGAAGGTAGGATCTGTGGAGAAAGTTATGCTAAACCCTAGGTGGGGAGAGGGAAGGATAATTAGGGTCAGAGTTAAGCTTGATATCCATGAACCACTGATGAGATATGTTTCGATTACAAAGGATGGGAAGAAAGTTTACTACTCTGTATTATATGAGAAGATGCCAGTTTTTTGCTATGTGTGTGGACATATGGGCCATACATACCTTGAGCATGGTAATGGGAAGCATGATCTACAGTCTATGGAGTGGGGGGAGTTTATATTAGCACCCCGTCCGGGAGAGAGGAGGCAATCATGCCAAAACCCGAGGGGGAGGCAGAAAGATAGAAGCATGGAGGGGGGTCTGATGAAGCCTAATGGCCCGGAAGATGAGGATCTGAAGGACACGGCTTCAAGCCCTATCAAATCTCACAGTGGGACGATGGTAGACACGTTCTCTGGTCGCAAGAGGCTCACTTATGAGGAGGATAACACGGCCCCAGCTACTCCTGCAGTGGCGATGCTAGGCCAAAACCAGGAGGGTCTACACGCCATGTCGCAGGCTTTGGTGATTCACTCACAAGGCAAACAGAGTACTGAGAAGGAAGATGAGGAGGAGGACACCTCATCGCACGACTCAAAGAGATCAAAGAAAGACAACCAGGCTGTGATGGATGCCAGCCACAACTTATTGGCGATCTCTGAGAAAGGGCTCGACCGGTCGCAATGAAAATTCTTGTGTGGAACTGTCGTGGGATGCGTAAGCCTGCGGCAGTTCGGGCGCTCCTGGGGATCCAGGAGCGAGTAAAACCAGATGTGTTGTTCCTGTCTGAAACACACCTAGATTCGGCTAAGGCAGGGAAACTAAGGAGAAGGTTGGGATTTGATGAGATGGAAGTTTCGGAAAGTGATGGTAGGAGTAGTGGATTGCTCATGTTCTGGCATTCTAGTTTGGGTGTCTCCTCGCGGACGGTCCATGAAAATTACATCGACATAAGAATAAAGGAGGCGACACCAGCGGAATGGTGCTTCACAGGGTTCTATGGGGAGCCAAGCAGTGACCGTAAACACCTGTCATGGGAATACCTGCTTGGTCTACACTCTTTGGTTGATAGGCCATGGTTAGTGGCAGGGGATTTCAATGAAATCTTGCACCCTCATGAGAAAGATGGGGGAGCGGCACGGCCCCAACGTTGCATGCAGACCTTCAGTAGTACCTTGAGCGACTGTGGGCTTGATGATCTGGGCTACACGGGTGACATCTTCACCTGGCGTAGAGGCAAGATTCGGGAGCGACTTGACAGAATTGTTGCTAGTAGCTCCTGGGCGGATTTATTTCCAGCTTATGGGGTTTCAAATGAACCTTTTAACAAATCAGACCACCGTCCGGTTCTGATAGATACGGATTATCAGGCTGGCCTCCAACCAAGGGGTCCTCCGGGACCGAGGAAATTTGAAGCGAGGTGGCTTGCAGAGGAAGAGGTGGAAGTGATTGTTCAAACGGCCTGGGATAGAGCGAAAGCTAGGGGAAACGAGCCTTACTCGCAAGTGACAGGGGAGGTTCATGCACCCTGCACACATGGGATAAGGAGACTCTAAAAGGCCCACGAACCCGACTAAGGAAATTACAGAGTGAGCTGAATGAGGTGCTCTCGGGACCGTTGTCAGATGAGGCAGTGGCTCGACAACACGAACTACATATGCAAATTGAAAACCTTCTTGAACAAGAAGAAATATACTGGATGCAGAGAGGAAGAGCTGATTGGCTCTGTCGTGGCGACCAAAACACGGATTTCTTCCACCGTGCAGCCACGGGGAGACGCAAGAGGAATTTTATCAAAAAGCTGAAAGGAGTTTCGGGGGACTGGATCGAGGATGAAGATCAACTCAAGGGGCATGTGGCGGACTATTTTGGTGGCCTGTTTTCATCCGAAGTGCAAAACCCAAACCAAAGTGTACTGGATAAGGTAAAACCTCGAGTCTCAGAGGCCATGAACGCGGAGCTGTTGAAGCCCTATTCCAGGGAGGAAGTTAAAGGGGCGCTGTTCAACATTGGTGATCTCAAAGCTCCAGGGCCCGATGGGCTACATGCTGTTTTTTACAAGAGGTTTTGGCACATCATTGGTGAGGATTTAATTGATGAAGTTTTGTTGGCAGTAAATAACAGGAAAATACCAGAAGGATGGAACAATACTACAATAGTTCTTATACCAAAGGTGGAGAATCCAGAGGTGATCACACAGTTCCGTCTGATAAGTTTATGTAACGTTGTTTACAAGGTGATATCAAAACTGCTCTCAAACAGGTTAAAAGTTTTGTTACCTGAGATTATTTCTCCAAATCAAAGCGCCTTTGTCCCCGAGCGTTTGATAACTGACAACTTTCTGGTGGCTTTTGAATCTTATCATGCCATTAAGAGGAAGAGAACGGGCAAGTTTGGATTATGTGCGGTAAAACTTGATATGCACAAAGCCTATGATAGGGTTGAGTGTTTTTTTTTGGAGAGAATCATGCTTCGGTTGGGCTTCACACCAGTTTGGGTTGATCTCATTATGGAGTGTGTCAGGTCAGTGAAGTACCAAGTGCGTTTTAATAATTCTCTCACTGATTTCGTTGTCCCTTCGCGAGGTCTTCGTCAAGGGGATCCGCTGTCACCATACTTGTTCCTGATTTGTGTGGAAGGCCTCTCAGGCTTGCTTACTCATGAGGAGGAGATTGGCGAACTGGTGGGAGTGAGAGTTTGCAGGGATGCACCGGCGGTCTCGCACCTTCTCTTCGCGGATGACTCCCTCATTTTGATGCGCGCTGACAATGGCAATGCGGTGAGCCTCCGACGCGCCTTGGATGATTACTGTAATGCCTCGGGGCAACTGCTAAGTGAGGCCAAATCAAGCATTTTTTTCAGCCCGTGTACTACGGTAGAAGTACGGGAGGAGGTGTGCTCTACACTGAACATCATGGCAGAGGCGCTAACGGATAAATACCTGGGATTGCCCCCGATTGTTGGGGTTGAGAGATCGGATTGTTTTCAACATTTAGTGGACAGAATTCTGGATAGAATCAGAGGTTGGAAGGAGAAGATGCTCTCCTTTGGAGGTAAAGAAGTGTTGCTAAAGGCTATTATACAAGCCATTCCTTCATATGCCATGCTAGTTTTTAAGCTCCCAAAACAAATTTGCAATGCAATAACGACAGCTATGTCACAATACTGGTGGGGGGATGAGGAGGAGAAGAAGCACATGCATTGGTTCGCATGGTGGAAGATGTGTGTGCCCAAGAGCAATGGAGGCATGGGATTCAGAGATGTACACTGCTTTAACTTAGCCTTACTAGCGAAGCAGAGCTGGAGGCTACTAGCCGAGCCAGACTCATTATGTGCCAGAGTTTTAAAGGCAAAATATTTTCCAGATGGAGATCTGCTAAATTGCCCTCTCAAGAAGGGGAGTTCATACACTTGGCAGAGCTTATGGAGTGGTCTTCAAACTTTCAAAAAAGTTTACATCTGGAGAGTGGGTGATGGCACACAGATAAGCATTTGGGATGATCCTTGGGTTACTAGCAGCCCGAGCAGAAAGGTTATGACACCCCGAGGTAATATCATCCTAACTAAAGTCTCTGAGCTGATAGATATGGAGAATCGGTGCTGGGATGAAAACCTTATCAGACATATTTTTTGGCCCATAGATGCAAACCGTATTCTGAATATTCCTCTTGCAACAGGGATGATGGAGGATTTTGTATCGTGGCACTACAATAAAACTGGGATTTTTTCGGTCAAAACGGCTTACCATATGGAGTGGGATCACCAACAGGACGAAAGTTGAGGCAAACAAATTCAATACTGTCTTCAAGTACTAGTCCAGTTTGGCGCATTCTTTGGAAGCTTCGAGTACCGACAAAAATCAAAGTGCACATGTGGCGAGCATTGTATGGAGCAATCCCTTGCCGGGGTGTCTTGGCAAATCGCCATATGATCACAGTATCGGATTGCCCGTTGTGTGGGACAGATTGCGAGAGTATTCGACACGCTCTCTTTCGCTATCATAGGGTGCAGGAGATCTGGGCAAAACTTGGTTTGAGCTCCACTATCAACGAGTTGTGTGAAACTGAGAGGGAAGGAGCGTTGGTTCTAGGTGATTTGCTGTTGATGCCAAATGATACAGTCCCGATGCTTCCGGACGTTTCTAGGAAGGAGCTCCTAGCGGTGGTCGTATGGTATATCTGGTGGGAACGCCGGAGAGTTACTCACGGGGAGGCCATTCAGGAACCAGCCCGATCGGCCCAGGCTATTGCAACTTTGACCAAGAACTTCATGAGAGCAAAGAAGCAACGAGGAGGGCGAATCCAGAAGCAACGGTGGGTAAAACCAGCTGATGGATTTGTCAGCTTAAATGTGGATGCCTCCTTTGATGCGGACAGTGGTACCGGTGGTACGGGTGCAATCATTCGCGACTCCATGGGAGGGTTTATTGCAGCATCGGCGTCACACATCCCGTTCGTCGAGGATGCGGCAACGGCGGAGGCGAGAGGCCTCAAGGACGGGCTAATCCTCGCGAACAATATTGGATGAAATAAGGTGGAGATTTGAGCTGATTGTATGGAGGTGATCGAAGTCATGCAACAGGGAGGGAATTCTCTGGGGCCAGCGGCAGCCATCTATGAGGAATGCACCTTTTTATGTCGAAATTTTATTTCTGTTTCTTTCTGTCATAGTCCTAGGGAGGCCAATATGGCGGCAAATCTTCTGGCTACAAAGTCGGAGCACTCGAGAACTATTGTTTGGCAGAACGAGGCTCCGGACTTTTTGCTTGATGCACTTTCAAATGATGTAGCCCTGTTCTCACATGAAATATAAACCGCCATGATGGCTTTTCCTCAAAAAAAAAAAACTTTCGTTGCCCGTTGGCTTTAGTACTCTGGAGGTTTTTAAGGGACTGGCTGGGCGTCTCCTGGGACCCTGCTAATTTCTCTGCCCTCCATCTCCTCTCAGCTACCTTGTCGGGGCTAACTAAGAAGCTCTTCTGGTTCGGTTTCTCGGCCATGTGCTGGACCTTGTGGACCACCAAAAACAAGTTTACCTTGAAAAGGTGTTCCCTAACTCGATGGCTAATGTTATCTTCAAATTATCAATGTTTTTGCAGCAGTGGAGATCTCTGATTAAGGAGGAGGACAAGGCGGCTGTGGTGGCCCTCACCGACCGCGTGCGTGCAACTACTATATCTCTATCTGGAAGGGATCGGGCCAGAATGTCCTAGTTGTTGCTGTTGTTTACTATTGTGCCTTTGTGCCTTCTCTCGGCTTAAACTGTCCTTTTGGGTTATCCTCGGGCCTGCGTGCCTTGATGCTGGTTGTGGCCGTTCTTTTGTGCCTGTAGGGTGATACTGTCCTTGTGTGGCTGGTTTGGATGTGACTCTCGTTGCCTGTTGGCTTTATTAATTTAAAGTCGGGCCTCGGCCTTTTCTCTAAAAGTAAAAAAGATGGAGACCAGTCACCAAGTTTATCAACAACAGCTAGCCCAGGAATCCATTGATCTTCCCCGGCCCCTTAAGAGGAAAAATGAAGCATAAAACGACCTTCTCATAGTCTTTGTTTCTATGCATACACTATGTGTGTACCAAAAAAGAATGGAGGTATGGGGTTTAGGGACTTGCACGCTTTTAATCTCGCTATGTTAGAAAAGCAAAGTTGGAGGTTGATCACAAAACCAAATTCTTTGTGTGCGACTGTTCTCAGAGCAAAGTATTACCCCGATGGCAATTTACTGAAAACGGGTCCGAAGAAGGGATCCTCTTTTACTTGGAAGAGCATAATTGCTGGGCTACGCTCATTTATGAGAGGACACATATGGAGAGTTGGTACTGGAGCAAATATCAACATATGGGAGGACCATTGGGTGCCTAGCAGTCCGAACAGGAAAGTAATAACTGTGAAAGGACAAAGACTTCTGCAGAATGTAGATGATTTAATTGATCCCTTTACAGGACAGTGGGATGAGGCTTTGATTAGAGATAATTTTATTTGGGTGGATGTGGAAAGAATTTTAAAAATCCCTTTGAGCCCTAACATGACTGAAGATTTTGTGGCATGGCAGTATACGAAGTCGTTCTCGTTCTCGGTTCGATCAGCTTATTATGTGGAATGGGAACATCAATTTGGTGCTCAAACTAGGTGGGGGGGGGGGGGGGTGGCCAAGGAGCTATGAATGCAAACCCGGTATAGGATATTTTGTGGAAGTTACAAATTCCAAGCAAGGTGAAAATTTTCTCCTGGCGTGCTTTACATGGTATTGTCCCAGGGATGTCGATCTTGGCAAACAGACACATCAAGGTACAGCCTCAATGCCCAGTATGCAAGCAAGGGGCGGAAGATATGCGGCATCTGATGTTTACATGTGAAAGAGCAAAAGAAGTATGGAGGAAACTGGGGTTACATGAAATAATAGGTGAAGTCATTCAAATTGACAGGTCAGGTAGTGTGATCCTTGAAGAATTACTAACGCAGCCGGCGAGACATTCACCTGTTCTTCGTAGGTTGGGATTCCGGGAGTCTTTGGTCATTGGGGCTTGGTATATATGGTGGCAGCGATGAGAGTTTGTTAAGGGCAAAAATGTCCAAAATCCTTCAGGTACTGCATTCGCTATCCAAGCGATCACAAGTAACTTTTCTCGAGCTGCGGATCAGAAGAAACCGGATAAAGTTATGTGGGTGAAACCTCCAATCAATTCTTATAAATTAAATGTTTATGCCGCTTTTTTTGAAGATGTAACGGGTGCAGCTGCGGCAATTCTTCGAAACAACCGAGGAGAGGCTCTTGCGGGAGCATCCTGGTTGCTTCATCATCTCCTTGATGCAACAACGGCGGAGGCAGTAGCTATTCAGCAAGGACTAGAGTTGGTTGAAGGACTCGGCTGTCATCAAGTCATTGTTGAATCTGACTCATTGAAAGTTATTCAAGCATGCAATGGCGTGATTGAGATTTGGAGCCCCTGTACTGCTATTTTGGCTGATTGTTTTCAAAAAGCATACCGTATTGGTGCGGTATCCTTCACTCATTGCCCGAGGGAGGCTAATAGATTGGCGCACAATCTTGCTAGACATAGTTTCAATTTAAATTCTACTTTTGTTTGGGATGGTGATCCTCCCAGCCTTTTACTTTTGGACATTGTGGATGATGTAACTTTGATATGAGTTTAATAAAGTGCACCAAGTAGTTTTCAAAGAAAAAAAATGTGTGATGCGGTTAAGCTAGCACACTAGGCCTGCTTAGATTTTTCTTTTGGAAAGGGGAGTACACGGCCTCTGCAACATAAGATACACGCATCTATTTCCCGAGTACCAGACAGTAAGACAAATTAGACCTGCTTCGTGTCATGTTCATGAACTTTATTTTATCCTTGACCTCTCGAAAGAGATGGCTCTACCATATTCACTTATTGGTTTGTTTATATCATCATCACATATTCGATGTGCTAAACTAATGCTACCGACGTGTCGTTAAAGTGGAGTATAGAAGACTAAGTATGGCTCAGGTACCGTGGTAGTGTTTGAGGTACGTTGTGATCAAAGCACTCCACCAAGGTTTGACATTCCATGGTTGCAACTTAAGTTCCTTATATCATCTATATTACATGTGTCACGAGGGCTCTCCTCCTTATGTCTTTTTCTATGCTTCCAAAGGATAATCTCTGGAGCAAGATAGTATAACAAGGTGGCAAAATTATTGAATGAAAACCTTTACACGTCTCACTGTCTCAGATATTCTACGTCGGGCTTCAGATCTCCAAATCCATATAGAAAACAAGACAGAATCTTCTCCAACAACGGTAAAAAGGCCATACCAGATAGACTGGTCACTTTTAGGAACCAATGCGTAGTTTGAACACATGTCTCTGTGCAAGATAAAGCCGCAACCTCTAACTTAACTTCATTCAGGAATAAATGAAGCTATTGCTCAACCTATATTCCTGATGCCTCCTATTCTCACAACTTCTTTCCACTCTTTTGATTCTTATCTTGTAAATTATTTTCCGCTGTTTATGTAATCTCCCCTACAAGAGTTACTAAGCTAGGTGCTGCCCAACAATTTCGGAAAAGGTGAAACGATGTAACGTGATATCTACTCTAGTGAAGTTGGGGTGTTATATATAAGGCAACAAGTATTATTAATGCAACCGAAGTTGGTGGAGCACTTGTTTATTTTCATGTGTTCAATGCTAGTTCGCCTTGAAAGCTCGAGCTAATAAATGCCAAAAGGTTGGCTACAAAGAGCAATCTCCAATTAAGCCCGTTCAAACTCGTGTGGGTTACCCACGAACGAGAAAAGCTAAAATATCTGCATTTCTATTTCAGCTGCCATGCCTTCTAAATTCTTCACTTCTTCAACATGATTTCATTATATCACCGTTCAGAATCCACATGGAAAACAACAAACAGGCTGTTGTGTTATTATGATCTTTCCAGTATTGTCAAGCGAGCACACATATAACTCATAACTTATAATCTTTTTTTTCTTATACATGTAGTGCTAATTACAACCAGCGTATATAGTTTCGTTGGCCTAATTAACAAGCCACAAGCTAGCAAATCAAAAGAATGGCTGGTCAAAACCGGACGAGCTTCAATATCTCACCCTTGTTAAGATCAATCAACTTAGCCACATCCACCATTCTTGCAATTGGTCGTGGAAGCTGTGGTGTTGGTGCCAACACCTCTACTCGGTGAGTCGCCACGGGTGACCCCATATGCTTATTTCACGGTAGAGTTTGTCGGACTCTCAACATCTAGCTGAGCCTGCAGCTTGTTGTGGCTCTTGCCTTGGAAGGGACCTTTTTACAGCCGAATGAATGGTGGCTCCGGCCTCCGACATGGTGACATTGGGTGGATGCGAGTATTGTAAATATTGATAAAGTTGATAAAAAATTTACAGTTTTGGTAATTGAAAGAATATACGCACTAAAATTTGGCAATGATTGAGTAGATGCTTATGGATTGGAAAAGCCTCCCTTTCTCTCCTCGCGTTGCCCCCGCGCACGTTTGAGAAGAGCCACACCACACGGCAACGAACTCACCTCCCTCCTCACTTGCTACCAACAGCATGAGCTGGTGGGGAAAGCCCGGTCGGCCAACGCGGCGTCGGGGATTCCTCTCCCTCCTGGTCAGAAGCTGGTGGCGCGGGACGTCAGATCTGGGTGGTGGCACGGCGCATGCAAGGGGCACGGCAGCGTGGCATGGTGTGTTGGCTGCTGGGTACGTCGTCCGCGTAGAGGGCTGCATGGTGGGGTGGCTGGCATGCCCGTACTGGTGACGACCGCTTAGATCTGGGGCCGGTGCAGCGATCGGGTTCAGTGCACAGGTGGACTTGGCGGTTGTGTCTGGCTGCTGGCCAACAGGCTGGCCTCGTCCCGCTGACATGCAGTGGTTGGGGGGTGGTTGCCGCGATTCTTGCACACGGGTGTGTGGAGTTGGGGAGTGGCTGGTAGGTGGAGGTCTTTGGTGGTGAACGACAGTTGCGGGGTGCTACAGGCTATGCCGGTTGAGGGGAAGACCGACTCGGTGTGGCTGCTAGGTGATTCCTGCAAGCCAAACAGGGTAGTGTAGCACTTTTGCGGAAGTATCCCAATGAGTAATCGTCCCAACGAATAGCAGAGGAAAGTATTTATAGTGGCGCTTCTGTTACACACAAGGTGTCACTGCTGTTGTGTGAAGTAATTGTTTGAGCTTCTGCAAATATTGTTACTATCTTGAATGACAGACAAACCGATTGACAAGTACAAAAAGATGTTTGAAGTAACAACCATGAAAACTATTAAAGTTAAATAACATAAATAAGACTAAAATTGTGTTTACTACAATGAAGAGATTCGGCTCGGACTGATTTCAGTCCATAGTAAGAATGTATCAAGGGTGCTAGTGCGACGGTAATACCAGTTACCCTGTACTGCATTCATAGTGTTTGATATGTGTCTTCTGTAGGTGGATCACCCTCAGGTCATGAAACTCCTCCACGCGGGATTATAGTTCATTCTATGGTCCTGCTTCACCGTTGCTACAGAGTGGTCGTTTCCACAATTAAGGTGCTTGGACCGGAACCAAGCATTAAGTTTAATTGATCACCGTTATGTCATATTATGTTTGATCCTCATAGATATCTCCACCTGTCATGTCAGAGGGGATAAATTTCCTAAACAATATCTGTTACCTACGTAGTTCTTGAGATCAGGTTGCCTCGGCCCTTAAATTGAACACACGCATAGAGTTCACCACAACATAACAACGTACTAGATAGATTATACCACTACATATACAAATAACGACATATAGAATAGGCACGAATGAATCTTACCACTTACCTATGTTGGGTTCTACTGTAGGGTGCATCGACTTTAAATTAAAAAAATTCTACATGCAGATCAACCAAGAACATGCTACGGGAGATAGATCACAGATCGTTACCACTGGACGCGCAGTGCCGTGCAGCGGAAGAAAAGTTGGGGCAGCGCGTCTGCGTGGTTCGTCTCCTCCTCCGATCTCCCTCGAACAGCCGGTCGTCGGACCCCACGTACCGGTTCGCCAGAGCGGCACAAGTGCACCGCGCGTGCAGGAGGAGCACCATGCGGCGGACTGCTAGGTCCAATCACACAGTCGGCGGTGAGTGGAGGTGGCTATTCGCAACACATGCAAAACCTAGTGACGGTGCCGAAGCGATCAATCGAATGAGTGTGCCGCACCCCCACTATATATAGGCATCCATCGCAGGCTCAACATTTGGGCCCTTGGATCCTAAAGCCCAAAGTCTGTTCGGCCTAGATCTGAGTCCGAGTAGGATCACATCTGACTCGTGGAGTCAGATCGAGCCTCACATGTTCCTTACCTTAAGCGTGCGGCCCCTTAGGTCCAAGTCAGCTTAGTCGTAGGTTGGATCACCTCCGACCTACTCAACTGGTAGCAGCCTCTAGCAAGGCGTACTGACCACCAAGTAGACAATGAAGCCAGTTGGCGAACCTGTACAACATGTCACACTTCTGTTCCCTTTGCCACACGATATATGTTGTCGGGATCAAGGCGAGTATGTCGTCCTTGTGCTAGTTCGACCTCTTTCTCGTTCCCGTGATGCTGACCACAAACCGGATTATCATATAATCCTTGTCGTATGGCCATGCTTATCTTGGTCGGACCACATGAGGGACCCAAAGTATATCTCTCCTGATCTGAGGGGAAAATCCCATCTTCCTCGACCATGTCTTGAAGCATGGGTCTAGACAAGCTCGAAACATACCTTTGTAACTACACAGTCACGGAGTAGCGTTTGGTCAGCCCAAAGCAGGTCTGCCACCATCCTGAGTACATGTGCCATCTCATGTCTTAGGACATAGAACGTATGTTGTACTAGAGACTCACAGATGACATATCGCCTCGTCTCATAGGTGGGTCTGTCTGACTCGGACCTTATCTCGACTCGGACCCGACTACATCATATCCGACCAAATACTTCCGAGTCCATATTATCTGGCTAGCATCCAATGCTCCATGGATAGTGAGACCGAGCCATCCACCGTGTGATATGCTAGTCTAGTCGGCAGCGCGTTCACACAACACTTTCGACTAGGGACCTTTTAGGATAGTCATCATACAATGTATAGTCCCACAAACAAATCACGTACTTGCTGATACACATCACTGATAACGTCCAAGGACTATCTTTTTTTCATAAACACATGGGAAATACCATCATACATGATTGCCTCTAGGGCATATCTCCAACAACCTACATCTCGCACACCTATAGGGAATTACTCACACATCATAAGAGGGTAATCAATCACAACAGAGATAAAGCCTATGAAAACCATATCGATAATACTGGGAAGATCCACAATAACATGAAAATGGATAATTCATATCATCTTGATCTCCAGATGAGATTGGAACGAGCCACAATTGTTCTCACAGATTGGAATTCCTCTTACCATAGTGAAGGGGGTGTTTATGATGGAGATGAACGGACCAAAACTAAGATTATCTTCGATGGTTCTTCTCATCCCCTCTTCTCCTGTCCTAGATGGTGTGGCGGCGGCTAGGGTTCTCTTCTTCCCCTCGTCCCTTCAGGAAAGTGGCTTGTATATATGTGGTGGAGCTGACCGCTCATACGAGTGCTCGCGGTCGTAGGGAACGCAGTCTTTTGCTTTGCTACGCTTCGTGGAAGTTGCTCCATTTGGCTTGATTTATAGCAACCCCCTTGGTTTTCTTCCGCAATTGACATTTCTTGGCAAACATTGGGAAAATGGATTTTCTTCTATTTCAAGGGATTAGCATTAGAAATATCCAGGTAATAAAAATCTGGTGATAAACCAAGCAAGAACCACTAGGAAATCATCACAAATTATGAAGCTATCAACTCCTCCAAGCTTAAAATTTGCTTGTCCTTGAGAAAACAGGAAATCAAGGGAATGACAGGGAGCTTGATTGAATAAGAAGAAGTTTTACTGGCTCAAGAAAATATATCATATCCATCTTCTCCTATCCTGCAAAGTCATTCAAAATAGTATTCACAATTGAATAGTTGCACCTAAGCTCATTGCCTACAACATATAGTCTTCTATTACTAGTTATAATTTCTCAAACCAAACTTTACTTGTTAACCAAGTGTGGAGGAAAGCGAAAGAATTTCTTTCTTGGAAGGATATTCAACCCAACATTTTTCAACAAATGCAATAGGGAGTTTGGGAAACAAAGAGAGCAAAGATTTCAAGTATTTCATTAACACCTACTAGTGCCTCCTTGTCATGGCTTTCGAGCACTTCTTTCAACCATTATCTTTTGGAACTTCAACTACCAGCGATGGGGTTATGCCCAAATTTACTATAGCCAATTCTGTTCCATTGTGGTTTAATTTTGTGCACTACGGATCTAGAATGGTTGTCTCTTTCGAGCTCAACAAGCAGTGCTCTTATTTACCACATACACACTCCCTCGGAGAAGGTCGATCATTTACCACAGAATCTCCAAGTTCGTGACGGAATCATTGTTACGCGAATTATCTCAACATATAGCAATGAGAAGTGAAACTAGGGCTGAAGTTTCATGATTTTAATATCGTGAATAAATTTTGGCATAACCTTGATCACTTTAAATATTCATTCCTCCCAATAACTCTATCAACAGGTGCTATCAAGTCAATCAAATTGAGCATGTAGAGTTGAAATACTTGAATGCTCGTTCTCTTTGATAATTCAAGCCCCTAAGTTTTCTTTAGGATTTCTATTGGAACAAAAACATGCTTCACGACAAGGTTTCGCTTACAAAATCTAAAGTTGGGAGTTATGACTAAATTATATTCAACGAACGCAGGGAACTCACTTAAGTGCATCCAGTCAACTAAAATCCTTCCTCAAATAATATTGCAAAATAAGGCATTATACCTTCTCACGCTGGCTCACTTCTTCCCTTAGTCAAATCTCCACTTCATTCTCTTCATTTCCAACTTGCTACTGGTGAGCAAACCTGTGGGCTTGAAGAAACAAAACACAAACGGAGAGATTCCAACAAAGCAAGAGCAAAGCTTGCTCTTCAAATTTATTATGCAAACCGAAAGTGCTGAAATGTTCATAAGAATAAATCATCATCAAGAGTAAAGCTTGTAAAGGAAAATAGCAGGTTAAAATCCTAAACTTGTAATATCATCAAGAAGGCGCAACTGTTTTGTGTTTGTCCGATATGGTAAGGCTGAAGTTAATAAAAACTCAAGACAAGAGTCATATTATTCCATAAGAAGCAACCAGAGCATCGCAAATGTTGCAAATGTAACCAGACTCTAGTATACCAAGAAAAATGAAACGCCATGCCAAATGAAAACATTTTCACAAAAATCTATGTTTATATGCTAGTTAATTACCCCACCCTTTTGTAGAGCAACTGAGCAATATCATGTTGCCACAATACAGTACAAACAGCTTTTTAATTCCCCTCTAAAATGAACTACTGGTCTACAAAAGCATCAATACTGAATTTTTTGCAATCTGTGTAAGGTAGGATATATACTCAGTACATCGGTAGATTATCACATTACTATTGTAAAGTATATATATGGCAACTTAGAAATAGTAGAAATGAAACAGAATATAGTCCGTGAGGATAGCAAACTGTTAGCCTAGTTAATCTCATGCATGTAGCATAGTTTTCTTTCTGTTTCTAATAATGCATGCATTGACATGCACGTAGTGGAGAGCTGCGCCTCTCCTTAGCGTATTTTCCTCCCGGTCATGGCCAAAAGCTGCGCAATAGCGGCAGCACAAACCCCTCGAGTTCATCGTCTCCTGCTACCTCTCTCTGGCTCGATCGATCGGCAACAACAATTGGCATCAGAGCCATGGTGTTTGACCCTTGGCGAGGCCGTGGTGTTTGATCCGTCGTGGTCATGTCTGGTGACGAGTCGGATGGGAAGAACAAGAGTGGAACCGAGTCACCACCGAAAACGCCGTTGTCCAAGGCGTCGCTCACGCGCCTCACCAGCAGCGGCAGCGGCGACTTCTGTGTGGTGGAACGCGTCGTGCGCGAGGAGTCAGGGACGCCCATGATGCTCATGCGCATAAACTACGTGGGGTGGGCACTCGTGATGCAGGTCAAACTACAGGTCGCCGGCGTCTGGTCGGCGGTGATCGAGGGCGCCGCTGACGAGTGCGACGACCGACGCGTGCTGCAGATCATCCTCACCGGCGTTCTGCCGGAGATGCTGCTGGTGCTGGCCACGAAGGACACGGCAAAGGCGACATGGGAGACCATCAAGACGCTATGGATGGGCAGCGAGCGCACCCATGAAGCCAATGTGCAGGTGCGCTGGTGGGAGTTCGAGGATCTCCGTTTCAAAGATGGGGAGTTCATCGAGGATTTCAGGCTGCGGTTTTTTGGCTTCGTCGCCGATCTAGAGCTATACGGCGACCCCGTCACCGAGCATAAGGTCATCCAGAAGTTTCTCCGAGTGGTGTCGCGGAGGTACCGCCCGATGGCCATGGTGATAGAATCCCTGATCGACCTGAAAACCATGTCCATCGAGGAGCTCATCGGGTGCTTCTCTGCATGCAGGGATGACTACGACCTCGACGATGGCGCGATATCCACCGGGCATCTTCTGCTCACTCATGAGGAGTGGCGGGCTGTGAGAAGCTGGGCGGCGGTGGCGCTTCATCGTCTGGTGGAGGCGGTGGCGGCAAGAGCAAATCTCCCGCTGGGTATGGGCTCGGCTGTCCAAAGACGGACTATTACATCCTTCATGGCCCAACAATGATTGCCTCTAGGGCATATCTTCAACAATCTACATCTCCCACGCCTATAGGGAATTACTCACGCATCATAAGAGGGTAATCAATCACAACAGAGATAAAGCCTATGAAAACCATATCAATAATACCGGGAAGATCCACAATAAGACGAAATGGATAATTCATATAGTCTTGATCTCCAGATGAGATTGGGACGAGCCACAATTGTTCTCACAGATTGGAATTCCTCTTACAATAGTGAAGGGGGGGGGGGGGGGGGTGTTTATGATGGAGATGAACAGACCAAAACTACGATTATCTTCGATGGTTCTTCCAATCCCCTCTTCTTCGTATTGCATACCAGTTGTTCAATATTTGTATTTGTAGCATATTGCGGACTTGTAGTGAAGTAGTGTCTTCTATGCACCAGATGTTACTTATTTTTAGATTAGATTTTCTTAAAATGAAAAATACTAAAATGCACATGTTGCTAATAATTTATTGGTATTCGATGACTTCCTTATCCATATTGTGATTAGTTATACTATTTCTTACAGGTTAGAAGGTATAGATAAATAAATTTGATTATATATGGGATAGAGACTAGGAAAATATAAGGCGTCATATGCAAGTTGTCTAAAAAAAAATCTTAGGAATGCATTGACTTCGGCCTCACACAGGGCAAGACATGAACCTGATGCCTGATAGTTATCGTCGCTGCACCTTTGCAACTGCTTCTCTTTTCTTGCAATATCCTACATCGAATGAGAGTTGTTACCATGCACATGTTGGTGATGCAGGTTAGAATGCTACCACAAAGCTTGGTTAAGCCATAGGTCACTTATTCATAAATGAAGTTGAAGTCAATTTTTGTGCAAAATGAAATATATATTCTTGGATTAATGATTTAGTAGATATTGATTTAAACTGCTTATATTAATTTTTGTGTTGAGGTTGAGATAACTAGGGTAATTTTCTAGCCATACAAGTAAGATAATATGCCTTGAATATTCAAACCCGGTAATACAATTTTTGCAACTTGATATTTGATTCATACAAGGAATATTGTTGTTTGCCTGATTAACGAGCTACTCAAGTCACTTTACAAAAATGGTACGTCTTTGGAGACCTTCATAGGGAAAACTGCTGGCGTTGGCATCGCTGTTGTCAGTTATAAACAAAATGATCTTTAGCGTGATGGGAAGTTATCAGCTCTCGTGGTGATCACTAATGATCTTTAGCATTGCATAGTAGTATGAGATTGGACCTCCGTCTTTGGTACAAATCTGGTTCCCGTCCGCCTAAGTAGTAGTAGAGGGAGCATATAATGCTTATTTGCATTGTGCTTTCCCTTCTTTGGTGGAAATTAATTTCATTTCCATTACCAAATTTCTACAGAAAATGTAGAATGCTAATGGCATAATTACTTTTTCCTCCAGAGCAGAGTTTCTAACCAAACAAAAATGGCCACTTGTCCTGCATAGTGCATGCAGAGGAGAAAAGTATGTGCTACCATATCCTGATTGTCAAGAGTAAATGTGTGTATGGTTTTCACTTAAGGCATTGTTCTGAAGTGTCTTTGCAACTTCAGATTGTGATTTTAGTGTTACTATTTCTTACATGTTAGAAGGTGCACATTATCTTTCTCATCCCATCTTTGCACAGTAGTTATTATCTATAATCAGAGAGTGTAAGAAATGAAATATATTTTTTTAGCATCAAAATGTTAAATATGCATGACATCAGATCCAATACACATATCTAAATTAAGACAAATTTGTTTGATCACTGGAGAATTGCATATGTATATTTTTTTATTCTGTGCCAACACACGGGTATTTATCTAGGCGGATATAGACAATGTGTTATTTAATGCATTGTTATTTAGTTGGCTATAGTTGGCCGGTACTAAGTTCTAAAAAGCACCCTCCTCCAAGAGCCAAATTTCTGTAAAATTTAGAGTGAATAAATCGTTGTTCTATATGCATGCAATTTTCGGCAGCATCTTTTAGTTTCTTTTACCGGGAGTGTTAGTTTCTTTTAGAATTTAGAAATGGTTGTTCATGTGTTCCTTCTCACCAGATCGGAGTTGATTGGTTTGTTTGTTCCTTTTTATCAGTCATCTACCATGTAATGTTCTATGTGAGTTTTTGTTTTAGTCCAAGGATATATTTTCTCTCATGTGCTTTAATCATATGCACACATGGTTGCGCATTGGAGTGTGGGTGCAATATTAAAACCAGTCGATCATTCCTTTGTTTGTTCCTTTTTATCAGTCATATACCATGGAATGTTCTATATGAGTTTTTGTTTTTGTCCAAGGATATATTTTCTCTCATGTGCTTTAATCATATGCGCATATGGTTGCGCATTGGAGTCTGGGTGCAATATTAAAACTAGTCAATCATTCCTTTGTTTGTTCCTTTTTATCAGTCATCTACCATGGAATGTTCCATATGAGTTCTGGTTTAGTCCAAGGATATATTTTCTCTCATGTGCTTTAATCATATGCGCACGTGGTTGTGCATTGGAGTGTGGGTGCAATATTAAAACCAGTCGATCATTCCTTTTTATGATGAATTTAATAAATTTTATTTTGAAAGTAGTCTTACAACATCTATTGTATTTTTAGACTAAAATTTTGAATTGTAGGGGTCTATGTCAGTGATGTGAAGCTTACCTGTTCTATGATGTTTTAACAACACGCCACCCATGGTTGCTTGACAGGAAACAGAGATGTAGCAGGATGGGTATAATCAACTCAGCTGTTGATTGCATTGGGAGGTGGCATGAACAAAGTAAAGGGGAAGAAAGCGAGCTTGGACACTAGGTGGTGGCACCAACCTGCAACTGTTTTGTTTCGGTCAAAGTAGGGGAGGGGTCAGGCATAAACCAAACAGCTATGGCTTATTGCTTTGGGTCTTGCCGGACTAGGCAAGGTTATATCTTGTAATGTCATTTTCACGATGCAATGATCAAGCTCTAAGAAATTCTTGCGTACATGTCTTTCAGTACTATTTTTTCCCATGGTTCATCTGTGTATGTCATTTCCGTGATGCGGTGATTTTAATAATCTTGCTTAAAATCGTTACTTATTAGTTGTAACCACTGTGGTCAAATAAAGTTGGAAGCTTAATCTTCAACCTTGTACATTGTAGCTTTACTGTGACGTAGAGGATAACACAATGTGATATTGTCATCTACATGGTGAATGTAGCCACTAATATCTGTTTCAGTGTTGTCCAAATTCAGACTTCAGTTTGTAGGTAATCTGCTTGTGCACTGATTTCACTTACATTTGAGTACAAGCACTTCGGTTTTGAACTCTCAACTAGAGTTGCTCTTCTTTCGTGTTATAATATAGGCAAGAATAAGTATCAGGACTATTGCTATGGTACCCATGTCAAGTCTAGCAGTGGATTAAAAAGTTTACCACGTGAAATCATTTTTGTTTGTTGTACAGATTATAACCATTCAATTGTGTGCTCCAGAGTGGTGGAGTAAGTGAGCTTGGATGAAGTTCGAAATGTTATCTTATCTCATACAAAGGTCAAGATTTCCCTGAATGCTTAAGCTTATAGGATATTTAGTGCAGCCTCCGAACGTTAGCATTGAGCAAAATTAAGCTGAACCAAAAATTGAGTTTTGAGTCGAGGAAAGGGGTGTGTGTGTGTGTGAGAGAGAGAGAGGGCGAGACAGGGTGAAAGAGAGAGGGAAGGGAGATAGATGGAGGGTGGTGGAGAGAGAGGGAGAGGGAGAGGGAGAGAGAGAGAGAGAGAGAGAGAGAGAGAGAGAGAGAGAGAGGGACGGAGAGAGAAATGCATTGTATTCATATGTGCAATCAAAAAGAAAAATTGAGGCCCGTGGCAACGCACGGGCGTTCTACTAGTCATTCTTGAAGCTGGAGAACAACCAACCATTGGATTACTTTCCTTACTTTTACTTTGTACCACGTACAACCTTTCCAAGCCAAATTATTTTGTGCTGCATTCTTGCAAAGCCAAATTATACATCCTTGCTAAGCCAATCGAAACAAACACTGTATCAATTTTAAGTTTATCAATATTTATCGTACACACAACCATCAGGCCTGGCCATGTCGTGGGCCGCAGCTGGCATTCGACAGCCTGTTTCTCTTATACTACAAGAGACACAACTAATTGATGGCTCAGCCGGATTCGCAGAGTCCGACAAACTCCATTGGGAATGAGCAGATTGAACATGTAGCGTACCGAGTCACTGCTGGCGAGTTGCCAACTAGAGGCACTGTCACATGCATCATTGCCGGCATGGTCAATTGCAAGAATGGTGAAGGGGCCAGAGTTGCTTGATCTTGCGCATGTTACTGACGCCTCCTATCCCCACATGATTTTTCAACTCCCTTGTTCTTTTGTTGCAAAACAATTCCATTGTTTTATGTGAATGGGACTAGTAAGCTAGCTGCTACCAACAAGCTGGAACAAAGTGAAACAACGTAACATGATATCTACTCTGGTGAAGTTGTAGCCTTATTTATAAGGCAAAAGTATTGTTAATGCAAGTGAATCGGTGGAGCACTTTTTTTTGCATATGTTCAGTGCCATTGAGCTAGGACACGCATTTTAAATTGCGCCAGCTAGTTCGCCTTCAAAGCTTGAGCTAACACCAAAAAGTTGTCTATGTTGAGTATTTATACTTCACTCCGTTGTTCAAACTGGTGCGGGTTACCGGTGAACGAGAAAAACAAAATGTTAGCATTTCTATTTCAGCTACTTTGCCTCCTCAAGTCTTCACTCTTTGAACATGATTTCACTATAATATTGTTCAAAATCCATATGGAAATCAAGAAACAAACTCTTGTGTTAATAGTACCTTATCGGTATTGTCAAGTGAAGCACACATATAACTCTAATTATGATCCATTTTTTCTTGTACATGTTCTGTTAATTATAATCCAACAACTAATTATCATCCCCTCCTTTGCTGGCGGCTGGTGGTCGACTTCGTCAAGGTATGATGTTCACCATATCGTTCCCCTAGTTGTGTGACAGTCCGGCTTCCCTTGGTCGTCCCATCCCAGGCCACCGCAGGCTAGATGCCTCGGTCTGTGTGGTTCTTCAACTAAAGATTTGGTCATTTCTCGGCCTGATCCGGCATGCCTGCCATTGGATATGAAGCTCCATCACCTACTAGTCAACCACGGTCGCTACTAGTCGGTCGCCTCATCATAGTGTACGGTGCTCCACACCCCTTTCTTGGTCATCCTCGGCCATGTCCAGGCTCCCACCATCGGAGCTGGCACTCCTCCTACCCCTCAGTTGTGATCTGGCATGCCCTCCTCCAGTTACCTCGTCCTTCTGGAGTTGGCTGGGGCCGGTTGTTATTTTGGACATGCACAGTCCTCTTACCGAACATTGGCTTCTGCTCCATACCACTAGGTTGATCTCTGCCCTCTAGATCATCATTCCCCTTCTCTGGATGGCTAGATCTTGTACATGATGGCGCGAGTGCTTGGTGGGCTGTGTGACATGCCTATGGTCGTCTTCACCCCTGCGCTGGAGCAATGCTCAACATGATTTTACGTCCTTCTTCGTTCTGCACCCATGCTTGTGCAAGTGGCTTTACTTTGGGTTGGTGGTTGATGCCAATATGGAGGGCTTACGCTTCTACTTTCATGGTCGTTCCTCTGAGATGTTGTAACTCCTTCGGTGTATGGGAAATGCTTTCATGCATGCCGGTGGCCCCTGTTTGTTCTTTCTTGGGTTTCTAGCTAGTATTATGTCTAGGTGGTTCACCCTTGTGCAATGAATCATTAGTTCGTTTTGTTTGCTGTTTAGGTTATGTTTTATCTTTCAGGCAGTACCATTTTTGGTGTTGTGTCAGCGACTTATTTGGCATTGTACTTTTCTTTCAATGTAAAATCATCAAATTGCAGCGAGATAAGACCTGGCGCAGAAATCTGAATGAGGAACTTCAAAGTGAAGATACAAAATTCGGTGATGCGCAAACACTAAAGTGATTTGGAAAATATCATGCGTGCACCAATGTTGCAATGCCATATATTTAGGTCTTCCAAATGCCGGGCAGCGCGAGAAATTCAGAGTGGGGCTTTGTAGGTAAACCTGGTAAAGGTCTATGGTCTTCAAATGCTGAGAGATGAGAGGCGCATTGAGTGTTGGTGGTTCCACAACGTTACCCTCACTGATTCGGAAATCTTTAGCTTGGTACCTGAGAGCATACTCGATCAGCATGATGGCGTTTGTGTATGTGCACTCCTCCTTTTTTTAGAACAAAGACGCCAGAGGTGTCCCGCTTTAAATTGATAAAGCCCTCACATAGGCAGAACTAGAACACATAGATCAACACAGCTACAAGGTCCAGACACAAGACACACCAAGTTCTCGAACCAAAAAGGAAATCCATTACACGACAAAAAGGTCCAAACAGAGCATGTAGGCTCAACCCAAAAGACGTCACCTTCCCCAAGAAACAATTTGAGGCTCCCTTGCCAAGTTGTAGACGTGACGAAATCCTAGCGTAGCTTGCTGAATCAAATCAGCGTCCTGCCGCCTCCCCAAGGGGCTCCACTGCTGCATGAAATGGGTACATTTGAAAATAGTCGTGAAGCGAAAACACCCTCAATAATAGTAAGCTTATTTTTGATCTGCCAAAGAGCCCAGAGTAGTGCCCCAAGTTCCCAACACTGGTCCAAAACATGTGACGTACACTGTCGTGAACAGAAGAAAGACATGAAAGGAGATGGGCACATGACCAGGGATCCCAACTGACCCCAGCGACCTCTGTCATGACACTCTAGGCAGAACGAGCAAGGTGGAAATTGAAAAAAAAACATGCTTGGCGTCTTCCGGCGCTGCACGAACGCACAGAACCCAGCGAATGGCCCATTGCATTTGGCTATGTTGACCAAAGTGGGCAGTTTGTTGTGGAACATTTGCCACAAAAACACCTTTACTTTTCAAGGAATACACGCTTTCCATAAGCCGCACGATATCCAGGGATGGCCCCTTGGTAAGGGTTGCACAATGACTTGACCGAAAACAACCCCAATTGATTAACTTGCCAAGACACCGAGTCCGGGCCTGCAGACAAGGCAAACAGATCCAGTTTCTGCAGCAGCCGTTCCCAACTAACCCGTTCTGGAGCACTCAGCTCACGGTGGAAAGGAATGACCGGGGGAGACGATCTGAGCACCTCTGCTACAGTAGCGTTTGGTTCTACTACTAAGGCGTATAGGTCCTGCTAGTCCATCCAGATAGGGTGATCGTCGGCCCAAGAATCAAACCAAAACTTGATCGAACGCCCGTCATGCACTTCGAATTTTGCTCCCAAAGCAAAAGCCAGCTTGACCCGTTGAGCCCATTCCAAAAAGGCGAGCCCCGAGATGTTGCCTCAAAGAAGGACCAATTCAGAAAATACTTGGCTTGGAGGAGGACCGCCCAAATACCAGTCGCGTTTTGCGGCAGTTTCCAAATACATTTGTGCACTCCTCACCATCAACATATGCACTGATCTCAAACTTTGTCGAGAAATGAGTTCCCTCAGAGCTGGATGAAGAGCTTGACCAGCTGTTTGAAATGCTGGCAGCTCATGAAACTCAACTCGTCGAAGAAGAGGAGCAGGTCAGTGGTGCACCTCTAATGGTCACACCACTAGGTGTCAAGCATGCAGGAATGCATGGCATGACCTGGAGGCAGAAGGGACAACACGTCCCGGTGGAGCTCTTCAGGAAGGTCGTCGAACAAGTGGCAGGTGTTATGTGAGTCAGGAAAAAACAATGAAGAGAAACAGGAGAAAAAGATGCACTGGCCATGAGGGATCGTTTACCTGCCGCTGATCAGATTAAGAAACGGCATGGGCCGGGCTCTCATCTCTGCTCTCTCTGCGGGAGCCCTGAGGATACTGACCATATTAACTTTCGTTGCCTGTCGGCTTTACTACTCTAGAGTTGTTTAAGGGACTGGCTGGGCGTCTCCTGGGACCCTGCTAATTTCTCTGCCCTGCATCTCCTCTCGGCTACCTTGTTGGGGCTAACTAAAAGCCTGTTCTGGTTCGGTTTCTCGGCCATGTGCTGGACCTTGTGGACCACCAGAAACAAGTTTACCATTGAAAAGGTGTTCCCTAACTCGGCGGCTACACTAGTAGAAAACGGAGCTTTAAAACCGGTTCGTAAGGGCCTTTAGTGCCGGTTCTGCAACCGGCACTAAAGGGTGGAGACTAAAGGCCCCCCTTTAGTACCGGTTCAGCACGAACCACCACTAAAGGCCCACCACGTGGCGTGAGCTCGCTCCGCGATATGGTATTTTATTTTTGATTTTTTTAAAATTTTGTAAAAAAATATTTGATTTTTTTCAGTTTTCAATTTTCTGAATTATTTGATGATTTTGTCTCTAATCACCCCTCTTAACTGCTCAAGTGTGGATCACTCATTCCAAATCGTCTAACTTCCCGGCCGGTCACCCATCCTCTCACTCCCCCAGTTTGAGCACGCTTAACTTTAGAATTCTATTCCCCCTACTTTCCAAGTCTGCACTTGTTGTTTTCCTGACAAATGTAAGTTGTCAATCCTATTAACCCTCAGCAGTTTAGCATGAGCATTAGGTCACACGTTTCACCGCTTGAGTTTGGAACTATTATTCTAAAAAAACAATTAATAACACTAATATTTCTTGAATAAGTTTGACCATAGTTTGACCATAGTTTGACCAGATTTGACCAAAATTCAAAAAATTGAAATAATTATTTAGTAACACTAATATTCTTGAATAATTATGTTGCAACATTAATACTTCTTGAATAAGTAGTATGACCATAGTTTGACCAGATTTAACCAAAATTACAAAAAATGAAATTTGAGCATATCTTTTTTTACTTTTGGAATTTGAGGATTCTAAAAAATTGCAAACAGGCTGAATTTTTTGATATATTATACGTTTTTTTCGACATCGTATGCAAAAGTTATAGCCGTTTTACATTTTCCCTACACTTTTTGCAAAACATGTCCAAATTTAAGTTTTTAAATTTTCCTAACTAGTAGATGTAGTAATATAACTACTTCTCGAAGAATTTTATTTTTTTGAATTATTTATCATTTTCTTTTGTATTTTTCAAAACTGAAATGGCGATACACGGGGGGGGGGGGGGGGGGGGTGGGGGGTGGGTAGAGTTCAAAAATATCCCTATAGTCCCGGTTTGTGTCTCCAACTGGGACTATAGGTCAACCCCTTTAGTCCCAGTTCGTGGCACGAACCGGTACTAAAGGTTAGCCCTTTAGTACCGGTTTGTGCCACGAACCGGTACTAAAGGTGATCGTGGGGCCCCGGCCTGACGCCAGCCTGCCACCACCCCTTTAGTACCGGTTCGTGGCACGAACCGGTACTAAAGGTTCATAACGAACCGGCATTAATGCATAGCCGTTCGAACCGGCACTAATGGTACCATTAGTGCCGGGCCAAAATCGAACCGGGACTAATGTGTCTCACATTAGGTCCTTTTTCTACTAGTGTAATGTTATCTTCAAATTATCCATGTTTTTGCAGTAGTGGAGATCTCTGATTAAGGAGGGGGGAAATTTTGTTTTTGCCACTCTAGATTTTGTCAATTTTTCTTATGCCACTCTAGATTTTGACATTTCACTTTTGCCACTCTTTGTTTTTGATAATTATCACAATTGCCATTTTTTGGCAAAATCAAAATAACTTTATTTCATTTTTGCCACTCTTAGCTTTTGATAATTATCACAATTGCCACTTTGAAAATTTTGCTTTTGCCACGGGAATGGCAATTGTGATAATTATCAAAAACTATCAGTGGCAAAAGTGAAATATCAATATCTAGAATGGCATAAGGAAAATTGGCAAAATCTAGAGTGGCAAAAACAAAATTTTCCCTTAAGGAGGAGGACAAGGCGGCTGTGGTGGACCTCACCGACCACGTGCGTGCAACTGCTATATCTCTATCTGGAAGGGATCGGGCCAGGATGTCCTAGTTGTTGCTGTTGTTTAGTGTTGTGCCTTTGTGCCTTCTCTCGGCTTAAACTGTCCTTTTGGGTTATCTCGGGCCTGCGTGCCTTGATCCTCGGGCCTTCTCTTGGTTTGGATGTGACCCTCGTTGCCTATTGGCTTTATTAATTTAAAGACGGGCCTCAGCCTTTTCTCTAAAAGTAAAAAGATGGCAATCGGTCACCAAGTTTATCAACAACAGCTAGCCCAGGAATCCATTGATCTTCCCCGGCCCCTTAAGAGGAAAAATGAAGCATAAAACGACCTGCTCGTAGTCTTTGTTTCTACGCATACACTATGTGTGATGCGGTTAAGCTAGCACACTAGGCCTGCTTAGAATTTTTTGTTATTTTTTTGGAAAGGGGAGTACACGGCCTCTGCAACATAAGATACATGCATCTATTTCCCGAGTACCAGGCAGTAAGACAAATTATACTTGCTTCGTGTCAAGTTCATCAACTTTGTTTTATCCTTGACCTCTCGAAAGAGATGGCTCTACCATATTCACTTATTGGTTTGTTTATATCATCATCACATATTTGATGTGCTAAACTGATGCTACCGACGTGTTGTTAAGTGGGGTATAGAAGACTAAGTATGGCTCAGGTACCGTGGTAGTGTTTGAGGCACGTTGTGATCAAAGCACTCCATCAAGGTTTGACATTCCAAGGTTGCGACTTAAGTTCCTTATATCATCTATATTACATGTGTCACGAGGGCTCTCCTCCTTATGTCTTTTTCTATGCTTCCAAAGGATAATCTCTAGAGCAAGATAGTAAAACGAGGTGGCAAAATTATTGAATGAAAACCTTTGCACGGCTCACTGTCTCAGATAGTCTACGGCGGGCTTCAGATCTCCAAATCCATACAGAAAACAAGACAGAATGTTCTACAATAATAGTAAAAAGGCCATACCAGATAGACTGGTCACTTTTAGGAACCAATGCATAGTTTGAACACATGTCTCTGTGCAAGATGAAGCCGCAACTTCTAACTTAACTTCATTCAGGAATAAATGAAGCTATTGCTCAACCTATATTCCTGATGCCTCCTATTCTCACAACTTCTTTCCACTCTTTTGATTCTTATCTTGTAAATTATATTCTTCTGTTTATGTAATTGCCCCTACAAGAGTTCCTAAGCTAGGTGGTACCCAACAATTTCGAAAAAGGTGAAACGATGTAACGTGATATCTACTCTCTAGTGACGCTGGGGTGTTATATATAACACAACAACTATTATTAATGCAAGAGAAGTTGGTGGAGCACTTGCTTATTTCAATGTGTTCAATGCTAGTTCGCCTTGAAAGCTCGAGCTAATTAATGCCAAAAGGTTGGCTACAGAGAGCAATCTCCAATTAAGCCCATTCAAACTTGCGTGGGTTACCCACGAACGAGCAAAGCTGAAATATCAGCATTTCTATTTCAGCCGCCCTGCCTTATAAATTCTTCACTTCTTCAACATGATTTCATTATATCATTGTTGAGAATCCACGTGGAAAACAAAAAATAGGCCGTTGTGTTATTATGATCTTTTCAGTATTGTCAAGCGAGCACACATATAACTCATAAGTCATAATCTTTTTTTTCTTATACATGTACTGCTAATTACAACCAACGTATATGGTTTCAATGACTTAATTTACAAGCAACAAGCTAGCAAACCAAAAGGACGAGCTTCAATATCTCGCCCTTGTTAAGATCAAGCAACCTAGCCACATCCACCATTCTTGCAATTGGTCATGGAAGCTGTGGTGTTGGTACCAACAGCTCCACTCGGTGAGTTGCCACGGGTGACCCCATATGCTCTTTTCACGGTAGAGTTTGTCGGACACTCAACATCTAGCTGAGCCTGCAGCTGGTTGTGGCTCTTGGCTTGGAACGGACCTTTACAGCCGAATGAATGGTGGCTCCGGCCTTAGACATGGTGACAACCGATGGATGTCAGTATTGTAAATATTGATAAGGTTGATCAAACTTTACAATTTTGGCCGTTAAAAAAGATATGCACTAAAATTTGGCAACGATTGAGTAGATGCTCATGGATTGGAAAAGCTCCCCCCTTCTCTCCTTCCCTCCTATGGTCGCCCCCGCGGGCGTCTGAGGAGAGCCACACCCCACTGGCAGCAAACCCACCTCCCTCCTCTCTTGCCGTCGTTGGCGTGAGCTGGCGGGAAAAGCCCGGTCGGCCAGGGCAGCATCGACAAGTCCTCTCCCTCCTGGTCAGAAGGTGGTGGCGCGGGACGTCAGATATCGGTGGTAGCGCAGCACGTGCATGGGGCATGGCGACGTGGCATTGCGTGTTGGTAGCGATGGCTGCTAGGCACGACGTTCATGTGGAGGGCTGGACGGTGGGGTGGCCGGTGTGCCCATGCTGGTGCCGGCTGCCTCGATCTAGGGCTGGCGCACGCGGGCGACACTACCGGGCCCAGGTGCATGGGTGGACTTGGCAGGTGCATGTGGCCTACTGGCCAACGGGCTGGCCTAGTCCCACCGACGTGCATGGGCGGGGCGGTGGTTGCCGTGATTCGCGCCCGCGGGGTGTGGCTTTGGGGAGTGGCTGGTGGGTGGTCTTTGGTGGTGAACAAGGCCAACCACTACAAGAAATATGTCTAACTTGTGACCTTGACTATTGGTCACTGAAAGGTCATGGTTTTTCATTTGCGACATTTTTGTGACTAAAAAGAGAAGGTCAAAAGCTGGCGGTCCTTAACTGACTATAGCGACCTTCTCTGTGAGAAGGTCGTAGACGTTTACGACCAAAACAAAAGGTCGTTGAACCCACGACCTTTTATTTTGGTCACTGGCTGTCTGCCCAAGCCATGTCGGATCCGACGTGGCAAAACTACGACCAATTGAAAAGGTCAAAAATTAGAATCGGGCCGGTCCAATTGGGTGTTTTACATGGGCCGAGCCCAACAATTCAGCCTTTTTAATTATTTTTTCATTCAATTTTTCGTCGACTTCATGGGCCAAGCCCGACGTTGCAGCCTTTTTTATTGTTGGCCCGTGGCCTATTATTATTTATTGATTTTTTATTTTCAGCCATTATATATTCAAGCTGGTCCCACTAGTCAGATGGGTCCCACTTGTCATGATCATCTCTCAAATTGGTCCCACATGTCAGAAATGTACAAATTTGACAGATTATTTTCATAAGTGGCCCCATTGGTCAAGTTTCCATTTCACAAGTTTTCAGATCACATACATAATAAAAAAGAACACATAAAATTCATCAAATATACCACTAAATAAATCTATTACAATCTTTACAACACATATATGCTACAATATGCTACTCTTCACGTAGTAGAACTTGACGGCTTCACACTTCACGGCTTCACACTTGCTTCACACTTCACACTTGAGCTTCTGTAAAAGAGGAAGAACCACAATTTTAAATCTCAATTGCAATATAGGCCATATATAGAAGCAGTTCAAAGTTGAAACAACATCAATTAAATCTTGAGAGAAAAATAGAAATATATTGTGATGGTATAAGTTGGTTGTGTTTCCATCATGGAGCGTAAATAAGAACCAGCCAGCAGAGACCTGAACCAGGAATTCATGGCAACAGGCAAGCAAATCAATTTGGCAAATAGTGCAGGCTGGTACCATAATGAACCTATTGAAAGCATGTCCAATATTTTATACTATTCCCAAAGACCACTTTTTTGCTAATACTAATATATTAATCTTAGCCAAAGTTCAAGACTGAAAATGTAAGCATTTTACAGTATATGTATGCACTATGTTAAACCATTAAATGGGTGATTAGTAAGGGATGGTAAAATATTTGCAGATTTCACATTAGTGGACTGCTTGCACGCTGACAAGAGCAACTGTATTCCTAGTGAAAATTAACAACAGACAGCAATGACAACTGAAGCACTTGAGCTCTTTTATATTCTCAAAGACAGCAGAAAGCACACAAATTAGTACAAATATATTATGCTTAGCCAGTGCTAAGAATTCAAGTGTTGCACAGTAATAGACCCACCCCTCCCCACCACTCCAGCGAGGTAAGCATCATGGCTTCATCAGGTCTGCGAGAACAAACTATGTAAAACATCAAGGGCATAACAGATTCATGTCAAGTTATACATTAGCGATCAAACAGATTCGTGCCTAGAGTTCATAGAAATGATGAAACCAGATTATCATAAGTCACGATTAAACATCAAACCAGATTTACAAGTGAGCATGGCTAGAGTTCACAGAAACAATCCAAATCCAAAACTTAGAGGGGATGCACCGCTCTAGCAGAGGGTGGCACCGAGGATAGAGTCGCCGTCAATGCTTCTGGTGCACTCCAATCGCCTACATGTCAGGAGTTTTGTGACTCGTGAAGATACATCTATGCACCAAAGCAGCAGTTCATTACCAAAAGAAAATAACAGTTCAAGCATCATGGTACCAACACCAATTTATCAACAACTCAACACCAAAAATGGAAGTTAAATTGAAAAAGCCATACTCTGACCATTTCATCCTCAATACACGCAATATGTTGTGCGCTTCACATACACATGGCAAATGCACTGCACGTAACAAGCAGACTAGTAGAAATTACTACAAGAAGGAGAACAACACACCTCATGTACAGAATTCACACTTGACAATTACAATAGGCGCTGCACATACATGGAGAAGTGTTTCAAAATAAAACTCAGGATTTAGGCACGCATCTTCAGATTTGTCAATCAGTTTGCCACCAAATTCAGCTGATTTCAATTAAAATTGAGTTGATATAGTCCTTGAGTGCTAATATAGTATTGTATTGGTAAAAGAAACATGTCACCACGAAGAGCTTTAACAGTTAGCACCAATTTTATTAGAGAAGTTCAGAGACAGATTTGAGAAATCTATATTAGAGAAAACTTCAGTGCATACAGATGTTCTCACAAGTCTCATTGCAAATATCAAGTGCATACAGAAGCTTTGATTTGAGTGGGAATGGTATGAAAGGACAATATTCTCAAGAGTTGCATATACGAACAATATTCTCAAGAGTTGCATATCTACATAGAAATGATGCTGGTATCCTGATTGCTATAATGTTCCTCCTAGACATGAAGACCATAAGCCAATCAAATAGCAAATGGTTTACTAGATAACTGAGCGAGGTATTTTCCTTTTTCAAACACTGAATGTCAAAATGTCAAAACAAACACGTCCTCAAAATTAATGGCCAGACTCGCAATTCAAGTGCTTGCATTATTACAACAGTTTGGAAAAACATTAACACAAGATCACTCTGCTCAACAAACAATATCTATGAGCAATGTACTAATTAGAATGCTGTACAATAACATCTTCGATAGTAGACAACTATCCTCTAAATTAGTTGTAAGCTCGTAGTTGACAGGAGGAATCATCACATATGTAGTTGACAGGAGGAAGAAGCGACAGATCAAGGAAATTGTCTCACCAGCAGCGACAGCGGGCAACGGGTGAAGTTGAGGAGGGTCAGCGGCAGGAGCAGCTCACATAAGTGGTCGGGGAAGACAGCCGGCAGCAGGTCCGTCGCATCATGTGAATCCATCCATTGGCAGAAATCATAATAAAATCATCATCATTGACATGGCAGAATGGGCGTGCAAAGAAATTATTTACAGGATATACAAAGCAACTACATGTTGATATGATTGGATTGTATGCACGGCGGATTTGTAATACTTAGTGTGAGTGCTGCTAGTCAATAAATATGGGATTCACAGGAAAACAAAAATAATCAATCAGCAATCACCATACGTATGTGCATAAGAATTGTATATATATAATCTGACTTGATTTCTTTCTTAAAAAGTATATTATCAACATGGCTAGAGACTATATAGATGGTCTACTCTGGTATGTAGGTACATGTGCATCCATCTTTTGCATGCCGGCAATCGGACTGAGAAAGCTAGACACAAAAATACTAGCAAGTATATATACTGAGAAAGCTAGACACAAACATAACCGCCTAGCTTTGGTAAGGTACATGGCTTTGTTTCACTCACTGCAGGAAAGTGGGCTGCTCTTGTCTAGTGTGGTGCCTGCCTCTTGAAACGGACGCTTAGCTCATAAGTAAAGCAGGAGATTGTCAAGTTAGGACTGAAAGCACATCTTAAGCAATTTGAGGCCCTGTTCGAAGACCCGCCACTCCACCACTCTGCTCCCGGAGCTGGGGTTAAAAAGCACGGAGCTGGGAAACATATGCTCCCGAACTCCTCGTATTTTTAGGAGCTGGAGTGACTCCAAACAGGGCCTGAATATCATCATACTGTTATAACTGTGTGTTTATAAACCACATGGCAGGCACCTATCATTTTGCACATACACACACCAACAGAAACAAAGGCAGGGGGATATGTTCACATTGCAGAAATTAGATATGCATACACATCTTGACTTGACTAGCAGTGGATGTGTTCACAGGGCATCCAAGAGGAATGTTCTTTGCAATCTTCATGTGTTAAGTTGGGATGACAGCAAAGGAAAAACCCTTGCATACGTCTATGTATTTATTGTTGATTAATGCACCACCACACCATTGCCACATACTGCAGCTTCTAATTCAACTCGTCATGCAAAATCGTGAGGCAGCAAACAGCTGCAGCAGTGGCATGAGACGCTAACTCGACAGCAACGCAACAGCGATGGTATAAGCAACAGCTGGTTCATACAGCGGTACGGCACATATCGCATCAAGCAGCACGGCGAGAGGGGGGGCAGGGGAAGTACCGGCGGACCAGGGCGGGCGGGGCAGAGCTCGAGGTTGAGGAGCGTGGGCGGGCGGGAGCGGAGCTCGAGGTCGAGGAGCATGGCCGCCGTCATCTGCGCCAGCTCGCCCCTTCCTTGGTGAAGCCCGCCGGCAGATCTGGTGGATGCGCCCGCCGCTGCACCAAGATCGAGGGGATAGGGTTCCCGGAGGAAGCAACCAAGCCGCGTCCGCCATGCACAGGGCCAGGACCAAGCGTCGGGGAGGATGGGGCCTGAGTCGGTGAAGAGGCCATCATCCTCCTTGTGGTGCATCCTGCTCCCGTTGAAGTCGGGCATGCCGAAGGGTGCTCGGCAGCGGGGTCGTGGTGGAAGGCGTACGGGTCGGGGGAGGCCGGGAAGTCGTCGCCGCCTCCCGAGACGTGGACGTCCGCGTGGGGGCACCGTCATCGGTGAAGGTGAGGAAGGGGTCATCGCGGCCGGGGAGGAGGTCGGGGAGTTGAAGGCAGTGGCCATGGGTGGGCTGGGGATCTGGAGCTCGAGAGGAGCGTGGGGATGGGGGATGGAAGTGGAATCGAGGTCGGAGACGCCAAATCCATGCGTACGGGGCTGGCAGGGAGGGCGCGGCGTCGCGAGAGAGAAGACGGCAGGGAGGAAGGGGACGGGATCGAGAGGAAGGGGACGGTGGCGATGCGGTGAGGAAGGAAGGAAAGAAAGGAGGCGAGGGGGGAGGTGGATGGAAAATGACCATGAGGACGAGCTAGGGTTTCGCGGTTGGTGTGGATGGGTTGAGGACTGCCGTTGGATCCCGAGCATCCGACGGTGTTTGATACACGATCCGCGTGAGATGCCTACGGACCAATCAGAATGCAGTACGATGTTATGACCATCTAAATTGGTCGTGGTTGACTAAAAATAATATGTTAAAATCATGTCAACTATTTTATGACCTGAAAAATTCAAAAAGAAAATGGAAAAACTTGTCATTGTGTCACCAAAATATGAACAAGTTTTCAGAAAAAAATAACAAACATGAAATAAGATTAATATCTTTAAGAATATGTCGTGAGAATGAGTTTTTAGACAGAAATAATCATTTTTCATTTTTCGAGTGCCCGAAATGAGTTCTTTTTGTGAAGGACCGACCATATATTTGTTGTAAAATTGGACCTAATAAATTTTTATAAAATACTAGGCCATATTTAATGCATAATTGACAAAATGGTTGGGTGTCAAAAGTTTTGATCCACCTCTGGTGAAAAAGTCAAATTTCCGCCGATTCGGTAGGAAGCGGGTCAAATTTGAACTGCAACTGCCTCATAGTTTGCTCTTTATTTTTTTCAAAATTATTTTTACGTACATAAGTATCTATTTAATCATAGAAACACCAAAAAAAAAATCCAAAATTCAACCACTAGCTAGGAACGGTCAAGCCCGCCGTTTTGAACGCATTTTGAAACGGGCATAAAAAATTCAAAAAAAATCAAAAAATTGGAAAACCTTTGCATCGTGTCATTATATGTGACCAAGTTTCTAGGAAAAATAATAAACTTGTAATATGGTAATTATTTTAAAAAGGTGTTCTCAGAAATGAGCTATCATGCGTGAAGATTCATGGCTTTCAAGCCAAATGATCAATCTTATGGCCACATTCATGGCATAGTTTGTTCAAATGATCTCATATTGTGCACGAGGGTGCATCTTGGAATTCCAAACAATGTTGCCTAAGGAAGTTTTCATTTTCTTTGCACGGAAAATTCATTTTTCATTTTCCGAGTGCCCAAAAGGAGGTTTTTTTGTGAAGGAACTACCAAATATTTGTTGTAAAAATGGACCAAATCATTTTTATAAAATACTAGGACATATATAATGCATAATCGACAAAATGGTTGGGTGAAAAAAGTTTTGATCCACATCTGGTGAAAAAGACAAATTGTCGTCGATTTAGTTGGAAACGGGTCAAATTTGAACTGTAGCTGCCTCATAGTTTGCTCTTTATTTTTTTCCAAAAATCATTTCTAGGTACATAAGTATCTATTTAATCATAGAAACACCAAAAAAATTCCAAGATTCAAACACTAGCTAGGAACGGTCAAGCCCGCCCTTTTGACCGCATTTTGAAACGGGCATAAAAAATTCAAAAAAAATCAAAAAATTGGAAAACCTTCGCATTGTGTCATTATATGTGACCAAGTTTCCAGGACAAATAATAAACTTGTAATACAGTAATTATTTTGAAAAGGTGTTCTCAGAAATGAGCTACTATGTGTGAAGATTCATGGCTTTCAAGCCAAATGATCAATCTTATGGCCACATTCATGGCATAGTTTGTTCAAATGATCTCATATTATGCACGAGGGTGCATCTTGGAATTCCAAACAATGTTGCCTAAGGAAGTTTTCATTTTCTTTGCACGGAAAATTCATTTTTCATTTTCTGAGTGCCCAAAAGGAGGGTTTTTTGTGAAGGAACTACCAAATAATTGTTGCAAAATTGGACCTAATCAATTTGATAAAATACTAGGCCATATATAATGCACAATTGACAAAATGGTTGGATGTCAAAATTTTTGATTCACCTCTGGTGAAAAAGAAAAATTCCCGTCGATTCAGTTGGAAGCGGGTCAAATTTGAACTGCAGCTGCCTCATAGTTTGCTCTTTATTTTTTCCAAAAATCATTTCTAGGTAAATAAGTATCTATTTAATTAGAAATACATGGTTTGATGGCAAGACATTGAGGTTTGGACGGTGGCCGAGGGCCCCAACTCTAGAGCGCGTAAGCTCGCATGCCCATTGTGTGGTCACCGCGTGACCGTGGCATTTCCATGTGTTCTGGGCGGCCTAGGCATGTCTAGTGGGTTGGGCACTCCCCAGGTAGGGGCTAGGAAGAAAATCACAACATAAGATTCTCACGAGGAGACCGATCGATGCTCAAACATGAATAAGCAGCCAAGTGTTTGATTTGCGGTACGGGAAATGCACATGGCTAATAGGCGTGAGTTTTGACTGAGGATGATCAGTTACTAAGAAGACCGTCTTCACAAATTTTCACCTCAAAAGGAGGAGCCCTGTCACGACCGGTTTTCCAATATAAATATTTATTGAGAAACCAATCTATTGAGTCCAGTATGAGAGAAATCCTCCTCACTGGTAGACAAAATCTTGATACAATAAGCCAGTAGCATAAAATATATTACAGGGTCGAACTATGGTTGCTCAACCAAATTATTACAAGCACGCCAATTATTATACATAATGGCGGACACGACACAGTGGTGTGGAGGCATACTACTGACTCGAGGATAGGATGGTGGTGGAAAAACACAGCGGGGAGAGGGATACAAGACTCTAAAACTGGCATCTCATCGAGCGTCGAGGTGAGGCTCGATGAATTTATTTGGTAGCGGAAGCGGATATAATACAGTGACCAAATCCAGGGTCGCACGAGACTGACTGGGACTCCTCTAGGCGTCGGACTCGCTATCAAATTCTTCATCCATGAGATCGCCTTCGTCAGCATCTGGCCAAATCAACAAGCCAGTGAGTACTCTGAAAGTACTCGCAAGACAGTTCGGACGTAAGATATAACAAATGCATGCATGGATGCGTCATGATTAATTCATCAATGCACATTAAAATATATTAGCATAACGAGGTAAGTAAAAGGGAAACGGCGGTAGTCCGCCTGAAATCCCAACAAAACATAAATGGAGACCGATCGGGTGTCTGAAGTGACGCCTCGAAAGGTGAACAAATAAATAAAAGGAAATGATGCCACAGTCGGGCGTCTTAGCGACACCACATAAAGGGCTTTAAAAGAAATGCCACAGTCGGACGTCTGAGCGACATCACAAAAAGGGCTTTAAAAGAAATGCCACAGTCGGACGTCTGAGCGACATCACAGAAAGGGCTTTAAAAGAAATGCCACAGTCGGACGTCTGAGCGACATCACAGAAAGGGCTTTAAAAGAAATGCCACAGTCGGACATCTGAGCGACATCACAGAAAGGGCTTTAAAAGAAATGCCACAGTCGGACGTCTGAGCGACATCACAGAAAGGACTTTAAAAGAAATGACACAGTCGGACGTCTAGGCGACATCTCAGAAAGGGCTTTAAAAGAAATGCCACAGTCGGACGTCTGAGCGACATCACAGAAAGGACTTTAAAAGAAATGCCACAGTCGGACGTCTAGGCGACATCTCAGAAAGGGCTTTAATCCACAAATAAATATTACTCATAATAAGCATTCAATTCACGAAAATAAATGGGTTAGTCCATCCACAGGAATAATCATTTAACCGGACTTAGCACTCATGCGATTCACCGGAGTCTCTGTCATCAAAACTAACATTTGGTCAGGACAAGATAATATCGAACTTGGACATGGAATAGATGATTTGAAGGAATATATGACTCTGCAGAATTTGTACAATTTTTTTCCCACAGCCAACGGATTTCCATAGTCACGAGGGACTAGTTCCGTTTACGGTTTTTCGGTAGAAAACACAGCTAACCAGTACACACCCATTCCACCTCTCGATGCTAGGAATCACCCTAGACATCGTCCAAGAAAAACTTTTGAGACGGGGAGATCACAATCTCGAATAGCATGGGATCAAATTTATATACGCGCGCTCTAAGGGGTTCCCCCCTCTCGGTCCCAACCGGAAACACCCATGCCCCCTGACCGGATGACTGGCTTTAATCCAGGGCCATGGAACCATCATCACGGCCTCTCCTTTTTGGTGTGTACCAGCAAAGCGGTTTACAACTTACTAAGCCATATTCCTTGCGGAAAACATGTGGTAGTACAAGGAAGGAAATGGAGGGAACTGGACCGATACGGTTTGACACTGAAGTCACATAGTCTGGCATAAGACTGGCATGCTACAACACTACCATCTTACCCATTCTCATGCCAACACATGGCCATTCATATGCACATCCATCCACTTATGGATCATCGAACTCACTTACTTCAACAGTGCATGGAAATAACGTTCATCGGTATGCTCATCAACATGCCATGAGACTAACTAAATGCAAAACATGCCAAGACACTCATCATATCAAAAGTTCAAACATGCTTGCCTGGTTCAGAGTAGTCGGAGCTTAGCTCGGTGAAGTTCGCGGCTCCGTCACCTCCTTCGGTATCTACGGTATAAAGAAAATATATGCGCTATCGTAAATACCAAGAGGTGCACAAAAAGTATACCAAATATTTTTCAAATAAATCTAATAAAAAACTAGACAAAATTTTAAAGAAGACAGAAAAAGAATCAATCAAAAATACTCTTCTGTTAAAAAGTTATAAGGGTTTTAATCCAGGGACTCATCTGTAATGAAACAGAAAGTTTCCAGGGGCTAGTTTATAAAAACAGAAAATGCTTCGGCAGAAACTACGCCAGCCCAGAGGGAAAGTGCATTCGGCAGAAGGCGTTTTCAGATAACGCTTCGTTTAGTAAGGACAGAGAGGCTGACAGCGGGTCCCACTTGTCATGTTCAAATTTTCAAATGGGAGGGACGACGCTCGTCGGCGCCCGAGGGCCGCGGTGGTCGCCGGCGGCGATCCACGGCGAGGCAGGGAGATCGGAGAGTACCTCCGTGCTCAGGGCGCCATTCCGCGTCGGTTGGTGGTGGTGGTGGTCGCCGGCAAGTACCACGTCGACGGCGAGCTTTGCTCCGGCGGACGGTGGTTCGGGCGTGGATGGAGCTCGTCGGAGAGGGCTACAAAGATTAAATTGAGCTGGGGGTTAGAGTACTGGGTGCAAGAGAGGGCTACGGACGAGTTTTGGGCGCCGGAGGTGGCCTCACCGGAGTGAATCGAGCTGGAGGCCGAGGCGGGGCGAGGCGGCCGGAGCTGGGGAAGGAGACCTCCTCGAGGTCCTCCTAGTGGCCTGGCGGGGCGTTGGTGAGGTGTGGTGTTGATGCGTGCACGAGGATGAGCTCGAGGGTCCTTTATATAGGCGGTCCGAGGCGGTGGCCGTGAACGGGGGTTTCCGGCGATGGTTACGGTGGCGTGGAGGTTGAACGGGAGGTTGCAGAGGTGGGGCGTCATCACGGTCGTTACCTGGTTCGGTTTGTGCGCTAACTGCGTTGGGATTAGGTGGCTTAGGTGGAGTTCGACGGAACGGGGCGGCGCGGGCCCGTCGGCGGCAGAGAGCGCGCTCTAGCACGGAGACTGCCACGCGGAGCCACCAGAGGATTTGGGCGGCGCCGAACGGCGTTGCGCCGCCGTTCTCCTCCCTGTCGGCCGTTACGGGGAGCCGGCCGCCGCAAGACACGCCGGCACAGGCGGGCCAGGGCGCCACCGACGCCAGGGTCGCGCCAAGTGCGCGTGTGAGGCTCCGGACAAGCAAGCGAGGCCGTGAGCAACGTGCCAAGTGCACTGTGGCCGCGTGACTGAAACTGACGAAACTGAAAACTGAACTTAACTGAATTTGACTGAATCAGTGCATGCAAGGTGTTCGACAGAATGATCCAGGCATGTAGGGATTTTTCCTTGAGCTGAAATTTGGTGGAGTGGCTACTCATTGCTCAAGAAGGCTGCCTGAATTTTGGTGGAATTTTTGGAGAAGTGTGGATATGAATTTCACCAAATTTGGCAAATCTGGTCCAAACTTGCAGAGACTGAATTTTGAAATATTTGAAAAGAGGAGGAGTGGATCAAGATGGTTCTGGGTTGTGGGTTCAAAGGACAATCCAGGAGAGTTGGTTTGAGGTCATAACTCAAATGCAATAGGTTACTTGCTTTGAAAAACTCTCAGGCTCCAAGTAATTTTCAGAAATGATTTGAGGGGGAAAATAATTTGAATAAAAATCCAAAACTTGCTTGGATGAGTTGGGACAGTGAACTTAGGTTGATTTCAATGAGGAGGGGAGGTTTTGGAGAGGTTTTACCACATGGGCAAAAATACAATGCCATGGGTGGCTTCAAAGATATGAAAATCCAAATTTTCATAGAGTTTCTTTTTAAAAGAAAAAGATTAAATTAAACTCCCAAAATAAATTGAGAGGGAACCAACAGAGAAGAAGTTTCAAAAGATCAAACACCAAGGTTTTAAAAAAAAATCCTTGCCAAAGAAAAGAAAGTTTTTAAGAGGAAGGTTTTCTGGAAAATTTTAAATGGCCTCTTTTATAAAAACCACAAAGTTTTTGCTGAAAACCAAAGCAAAAATTTTGGGGTGTCACAAGCCCAGGTGGTACTTGCTTTACAAAGTACCACACTGGACATAAATACGAATGTTGAAGCTGGGCTCAAAATAATGAATGGATTGAGCTGGCATTTGGTGGAGGATGGTTATTTGGGCATACGAAAGCACTATAGAAAATGGATACCATTTGGACATGCCAAAGTGGTACTTCTTTCACAAAGTGTTGCTCTGAACAGAATAGGAAAATGAATATTTTTGAATTATTTTTGAACTAGGCAAGGAATTTTTTTGACATATTTGATGAAGATATGATCCAAAACATTTATGAGAATTTCTTGGGAATTTTGGGAATAACAGAAATATAGGTTGCTTCACAACCTAGGGCAAAAACTGCCACATGGACATGACACATAGGCAAAACTGATGAGATGCCGCCTAGTCATCACAACCCACCACAATCTACAAGGCTATGACCATCTATATTGGTCATTAACAACTGGAAATAAGGCAGCGGACTAGCACTGTTTGCTTTGTGACCATTTCGTGTAAGGAAATTACGACCTTTATGACCAAAATGGTCGCAATGGTTTAGGGTTTGGAGCCCCCCGAACAGCTTTTGACCAATTCTTCCAGGGTCACTGACAGAAGGTCACTAGTTGACATATTTCTCGTAGTGAACTTGGTGTGGCTGACAGGCAGTAGGAGTGGCCAACTGTCATTGGCGGCCCCCGTACGCCTCTGGATCTTGGAGTTGAAGGAAATATGCCCTAGAGGCAATAATAAAGTTATTATTTATTTCCTTATATCATGATAAATGTTTATTATTCATGCTAGAATTGTATTAATCGGAAACATAATACATGTGTGAATACATAGACAAACATAGTGTCACTAGTATGCCTCTACTTGACTAGCTCGTTTATCAAAGATGGTTATGTTTCCTAGCCATGGACAAAAGAGTTGTCATTTGATTAACGGGATCACATCATTAGGAGAATGATGTGATTGACATGACCCATTCCGTTAGCCTAGCACATGTTCCTGTAACTATGAGATTATGCAACTCCCGTTTACTGGAGGAACACTTTGGGTACTACCAAACGTCACAACGTAACTGGGTGATTATAAAGGAGTACTAAAGGTGTCTCCAAAGGTACAAGATGAGTTGGCGCATTTCGAGATTAGGTTTTGCCACTCCGATTGTCGGAGAGGTATCTCTGGGCCCTCTCGGTAATGCACATCACTATAAGCCTTGCAAGCAATGTGACCAAGGAGTTGGTTACGAAATGATGCATTACGTAACGAGTAAAGAGACTTGCCGGTAACGAGATTGAACTAGGTATTGGATACCGATGATCGAATCTCGGGCAAGTAACATACCGGTGACAAAGGGAACAACGTATGTTGTTATGCGGTTTGACCGATAAAGATCTTCGTAGAATATGTGGGAGCCAATATGGGCATCCAGGTCCCGCTATTGGTTATGGACCAATAATAGTTCTAGGTCATGTCTACATAGTTCTCGAACCCGCAGGGTCCGCACGCTTAAGGTTTCGATGACAGTTTTATTATGAGTTTATGAGTTTTGATGTACCGAAGGAGTTCGGAGTCCAGGATGAGATCGGGGACATGACGAGGAGTCTCGAAATGGTCGAGACATGAAGATCGATATATTGGATGACTATATTCGGACTTCGGAAAGGTTCTGAGTGATTCGGGTATTTTTCGGAGTACCGGAGAGTTATGGGAATTCGCCGGGAGAAGTATTGGGCCTTATTGAGCCATACGGGAAAGGGAGAGGGGCTGCCTAGGGCAGGCAGCGCGCCCCCCCATGGCCTAGTCCGAATTGGACTAGGGGGAGGGGACGCACCCCGTCCTTCCTTCCCTTCTCTCTTCCCCTTCCTTGTCCCTTACTCCTACTACTTGGAAGGACTCCTAGTTGGACTAGGAAAGGGGGAATCCTACTCCCGGTGGGAGTAGGACTCCCCTAGGGCGCTCCATAGAGAGGGACGGCCCTCCCCTCCTCCACTCCTTTATATACGGGGGCAGGGGGCACCCCATAGACACACAAGTTGATCTACGGATCGTTCCTTAGCCGTGTGCGGTGCCCCCCTCCGCCATATTCCACCTTGGTCATATCGTCGCGGAGTTTAGGCGAAGCCCTGCACCGGTAGAGCATCATCATCATCGTCACCACGCCGTCGTGCTGACGGAACTCATCCCCGACACTTTGCTGGATCGGAGTCCGGGGATCGTCATCGAGCTGAACGTGTGCTGAACTCGGAGGTGCCGTACGTTCGGTACTTGGATCAGTCGGATCGTGAAGACGTACGACTACATCAACCGCATTGTCATAATGCTTCCGCTAACGGTCTACGAGGGTACGTGGACGAACACTCTCCCCTCTCGTTGCTATGCCATCACCATGATCTTGCGTGTGCGTAGGAAATTGTTTGAAATTACTACGTTCCCCAATAGTGGCATCCGAGCCTAGGTTTTATGCGTTGATGTTATATGCACGAGTAGAACACAAGTGAGTTGTGGGCGGTACAAGTCATACTGCTTACCAGCATGTCATACTTTGGTTCAGCGGTATTGTTGGATGAAGCGGCCCGGACCGACATTACGCGTACGCTTACGCGAGACTGGTTTTACCGCCGTGCTTTGCACACAGGTGACTAGCGGGTGTCAGTTTCTCCAACTTTAGTTGAACCGAGTGTGGCTACGCCCAGTCCTTGCGAAGGTTAAAACAACACCAACTTGACGAACTATCATTGTGGTTTTTGATGCGTAGGTAAGAACGGTTCTTGCTAAGCCCGTAGCAGCCACATAAAATTTGCAACAACAAAGTAGAGGACGTCTAACTTGTTTTTGTAGGGCATGTTGTGATGTGATATGGTCAAGACGTGATAAGATATAAGTTGTTGTATGAGATGATCATGTTTTGTTGAAGTTATCGGCAACTGGCAGAAGCCCTATGGATGTCTCTTTGTTGCATAAGATGCAAGTGCCAAATAATTGCTTTACTTTATCGCTATACGATAGCAATAGTTGCAAGAGCAATAGTTGGTGAGACAACCATGTGATGACACATTGAAATAGATCAAGATGATGAAGATCATGGTGTCGTGCCGGTGACGATAGAGATCATGACAATACTTTGGAGATGGAGATCAAAGGCGCAAGATGATCATGGCCATATCATGTCACATATTTTGATTGCATATGATGTTTATCTATTATACATCTTATTCTTGCTTTGATTGACGGTAGCATTTTAAGATGATCTCTCACTAATTATCAATAAGTGTTCTCCCTGAGTATGCACCGTTGCCAAAGTTCGTCGTGCCCAGACACCACGTGATGATCGGGTGTGATAAGCTCTACGTCCATCTACAACGGGTGCAAGCCAGTTTTGCACACGCAGAATACTCAGGTTAAACTTGACGAGCCTAGCATATGCAGATATGGCCTCGGAACACGGAGACTGAAAGGTCGAGCATGAATCATATAGTAGATATGATCAACATAGTGATGTTCACCATTGAAAACTACTCCATCTCACGTGATGATCGGTTATGGTTTAGTTGATTTGGATCACGTGATCACTTAGATGACTAGAGAGATGTCTGTCTAAGTGGGAGTTCTTAAGTAATATGATTAATTGAACTTAAATTTATCATGAACTTAGTCCTGGTAGTATTTTGCAAATCAATAGCTCGCGTTGTTGCTCTCCGTTTATATTTTGATATGTTCCTAGAGAAAAATTGTGTTGAAAATGTTAGTAGCAATGATGCGGATTGGATCCTCGATCTGAGGTTTATCCTCATTGCTGCACAGAAGAATTATGTCCTTAATGCACGGCTAGGTGACAGACCTATTGCAGGAGCAGATGCAGACGTTATGAACGTTTGGCTAGCTCAATATGATGACTACTTGATAGTTTTGTGCACCATGCTTTATGGCTTAGAATCGGGACTTCAAAGATGTTTTGAACATCATGGACCATATGAGATGTTCCAGGAATTGAAGTTAATATTTCAAGAAAATACCCGAGTTGAGAGATATGAAGTCTCCAACAAGTTCTATAGCTAAAAGATGGAGGAGAATCGCTCAACTAGTGAGCATGTGCTCAGATTGTCTGGATACTTCAATCGCTTGAATCAAGTGGGAGTTAATATTCCAGATAAGATAGTGATTGACAAAATTCTCTAGTCACCATCACTAAGTTACTAGAACTTCGAGATGAACTATAGTATGCAAGGGATGACGAAAACGATTCCCGAGCTCTTTGTGATGTTGAAATCGACGAAGGTAGAAATAAAGAAAGAGCATCAAGTGTTGATGATTGACAAGACCACTAGTTTCAAGAAAAGGGCAAAGGGAAAGAAAGGGAAACTTCAAGTAGAATGGCAAACAAGTTGTCACTCCCATGAAGAAGACCAAAGCTGGACCAAAGCCTGAAACTGAGTGTTTACACTGCAAAGGAAATGGTCACTGGAAGCGGAAATGCCCTGAATATTTGGTAGATAAGAAGGATGGCAAAGTGAACAAGGGTATATTTGATATACAGGTTATTGATGTGTACCTTACTAGTGTTTATAGTAGCCCCTGAGGATTTGATACTTGTTCGGTTGCTAATATTAGTAACTCAAAACAGGAGTTACAGAATAAACAGAGACTAGTAGAGGGTGAAGTGACGATGAGTGTTGGAAGTAGTTCCAAGATTGATATGATCATCATCGCACACTCCCTATACTTTCGGGATTAGTGTTAAACCTAAATAAATGTTATTTGGCGTTTGCGTTGAGCATGAATATGATTTGATCATGTTTATTGCGTTACAGTTATTCATTTAAAGTTAGAGAATAAATTGTTATTCTGTTTACATGAATAAGACCTTTGATGGTCATACACCCAATGAAAATAGTTTGTTGGATCTCGATCGTAGTGATACACATATTCATAATATTGATGCAAAAAGATGAAAATTTAATAATGATAGTGCAACTTATTTGTGGCACTGCCGTTTGGGTCATATCGGTGTAAAGCGCATGAAGAAACTCCATAAAGATGGATTTTCGGAATCACTTGGTTATGAATCATTTGATGCTTGCGAACCGTGCCTTTTGGGCAAGATGACTAAAACTCCGTTCTCCGGAACAATGGAACAAGCTACTGACTTATTAGAAATAATACATACCGATGTATGCGATCCAATGAGTGTTGATGCTCGTGGCAAGTATCGTTATTTTCTGACCTTCACAAGATGATTTGAGCAGATATGGGTATATCTACTTGATGAAACATAAGTCTAAAATAGTTGAAAGGTTCAAAGAATTTCAGAGTGAAGTGGAAAATCATCATAACAAGAAAAAAAAGTTTCTGCGATCTGATCGTGGAGATGAATATTTGAGTTACGAGTTTGGTCTTCAATTAAAACAATGTGGAATAGTTTCACAAACTCACGCCACCTGGAACACCACAATGTAATGGTGTGTCCGAACGTCGTAATCGTACTTTACTAGATATGGTGCGATCTATGATATCTCTTATCAATTTACCACTATCGTTTTGTGGTTATGCATTAGAGACAACTGCATTCACGTTTAATAGGGCACCATCTAAATCCGTTGAGACGACACCGTATGAACTATGGTTCAGCAGTAAACCTAAGCTGTCGTTTCTTAAAGTTTGGAGTTGCGATGCTTATATGAAAAAGTTTTTCAACTTGATAAGCTCGAACCCAAATCGGAGAAGTGCGTCTTCATAGAATACCCAAAGGAAACTGGTGGGTACACCTTCTATCACAGATCCGAAAGGAAAAACATTCGTTGCTAATAATGGATCCTTTCTAGAGAAGGAGTTTCTCTCGAAAGAAGTGATTGGGAGGAAAGTAGAACTTAATTGTACCTTCTCCCTTATTGTAAAGTAGTTCATCACAGAAATCAGTTCTAGTGATTCCTACACCAATTAGTGAGGAAGTTAATGATGATGATCATGAAACTTCAGATCAAGTTGCTACCAAACCTCGTAGGTCTTCCAGAGTAAGATCCGCACCAGAGTGGTACGGTAATCATGTTTTGGAAGTCATGTTACTAGACCATGATGAACCTATGAACTATGAGGAAGCGATGATGAGCCCAGATTCCACGAAATGGCTTGAGGCCATAAAATCTGAGATATGATCCATGTATGAGAACAAAGTATGGACTTTGATTGACTTGCTCGATGATCAGCAAGCCATGTTAAATAAATGGATCTTCAAGAAGAAGATGGGCACTGATAGTAGTGTTACTATCTACTAAGCTCGACTTGTTGCGAAAGGTTTTCAACAAGTTTAAGGTGTTGAATACGATGAGATTTTCTCACTCGTAGCGATGCTTAAGTCTGTCCGAATCATGTTAGCAATTGCCACATTTTATAAAATTTGGCAAATGGATGTCAAAACTACATTCCTTAATGGATTTATTAAAGAAGAGTTGTATATAATACAACTAGAAGGTTTTGTGAATCCTAAAGGTGCTAACAAAGTGTGCATGCTCCAGCGATCCATCTATGGACTGGTGCAAGCATCTCAGAGTTGGAATATATGCTTTGATAAGTTGATCAAATCATATAGTTTTGTACAGACTTACGGTGAAACCTGTATTTACAAGAAAGTGAGTGGGAGCACTACAGCATTTCTGACAAGTATATGTGAATGACATATTGTTGATCGGAAATACTGTAGAATTATTCTGCAAAGCATAAAGGAGTTTTTCAAAGCAAGACCTCAGTGAAGCTGCTTACACATTGAGCATCAAGATCTATATAGATAGATCAAGACGCTTGATAAGATTTTTCAACGAGTACATACCTTGATAAATTTTTGAATAGTTCAAAATGGAACAGTCAAAGAAGGAGTTCTTGTCTGTGATGCAAAGGTGTGAAGTTGAGTAAGACTCAAGACCCGACCATGGCAGAAAATAGAAAGAATGAAAAGTCATTCCCTATGCCTCAGTCATAGGTTCTATAAAGTATGCTATGCTGTGAACCAGACCTATTGTATACCTTGCTCTGAGTTTGACAATGGAATACAATTTTGATCTAATAGTAGATCACTGGACAGCGGTCAAGAATATCCTTAGTGAGAACTAAGGAGATGTTTCTCGATTATGGAGGTGATAAAAGAGCCCGTCGTAAAAAGTTACCTCGGTGCAAGTTTTCACACCGATCCAGATGACTCTAAGTCTCAATCTGGATACATATTGAAAGTGGGAGCAATTAGCTAGAGTAGCTCCGTGCAGAGCATTATAAACATAGAATATTTGCAAAATACATACGGCTCTGAATGTGACAGACCCGTTGACTAAGCTTCTCTCACGAGCAAAACATGATCACACCTTAGTACTCTTTGGGTGTTAATCACATAAGCGATGTGAACTAGATTATTGACTCTAGCAACCTTTGGGTGTTGATCACATGATGATGTGAACTATGGGTACCAATCACATTCAGATGTGAATATTGGTGTTAAATCACATGGCGATGTGAACTAGATTATTGACTTTAGTGCAAGTGGGAGACTAAAGGAAATATGCCCTAGAGGCAATAATAAAGTTATTATTTATTTCCTTATATCATGATAAATGTTTATTATTCATGCTAGAATTGTATTAACCGGAAACATAATACATGTGTGAATACATAGACAAACATAGTGTCACTAGTATGCCTCTACTTGACTAGCTCGTTTCTCAAAGATGGTTATGTTTCCTAGCCATGGACAAAAGAGTTGTCATTTGATTAACGGGATCACATCATTAGGAGAATGATGTGATTGACATGACCCATTCCGTTAGCCTAGCACTTGATCGTTTAGTATATTGCTATTGCTTTCTTCATGACTTATACATGTTCCTGTAACTATGAGATTATGCAACTCCCGTTTACTGGAGGAACACTTTGGGTACTACCAAACGTCACAACGTAACTGGGTGATTATAAAGGAGTACTACAGGTGTTTCCGAAGGTACATGTTGAGTTGGCGTATTTCGAGATTAGGTTTTGTCACTCCGATTATCGGAGAGGTATCTCTGGGCCCTCTCCGTAATGCACATCACTATAAGCCTTGCAAGCAATGTGACCAATGAGTTGGTTACGAGATGATGCATTACGTAACGAGTAAAGAGACTTGCCGGTAATGAGATTGAACTAGGTATTGGATACCGACGATCGAATCTCGGGCAAGCAACATACCGATGACAAAGGGAACAACGTATGTTGTTATGAGGTTTGACCGATAAAGATCTTCGTAGAATATGTGGGAGCCAATATGGGCATCCAGGTCCCGCTATTGGTTATTGACCAAGAATAGTTCTAGGTCATGTCTACATAGTTCTCGAACCCGTAGGGTCCGCACGCTTAAGGTTTCGATGACAGCTTTATTATGAGTTTATGAGTTTTGATGTACCGAAGGAGTTCGGAGTCCCAGATGAGATCGGGGACATGATGAGGAGTCTCGAAATGGTTGAGACGTAAAGATCGATATATTGGACGACTATATTTGGATTTCGGAAAGGTTCTGAGTGATTCGGGTATTTTTCGGAGTACCGGAGAGTTATGGGAATTCGCCAGGACAAGTATTGGGCCTTATTGGGCCATACGGGAAAGAGAGAGGGGCTGCCTAGGGCAGGCAGCGCGCCCCCCCATGGCCTAGTCCGAATTGGACTAGGGGGAGGGGCCGCACCCCCTCCTTCCTTCCCTTCTCTCTTCCCCTTCCTTGTCTCCTACTCCTACTACTTGGAAGGACTCCTATTTGGACTAGGAAAGGGGGAATCCTACTCCCGGTGGGAGTAGGACTCCCCTAGGGCGCGCCATAGAGAGGGACGGCCCTCCCCTCCTCCACTCCTTTATATACGGGGGCAGGGGGCACCCCATAGACACACAAGTTGATCTACGGATCGTTCCTTAGCCATGTGCGGTGCCCCCCTCCACCATATTCCACCTCGGTCATATCGCCGCGGAGTTTAGGCGAAGCCCTGCGCCGGTAGAGCATCATCATCATCGTCACCACGCCGTCGTGCTGACGGAACTCATCCCCAACACTTTGCTGGATCGGAGTCCGGGTGTCGGGGCGTCTCTGTGGCCACGAGCACCTACGGGGCACTGGGGGCCCCTTCTAGTCCGGCAAGGGAGCGGAGGGCGTGCGCAGAGCAGATCGAGGTCGGGCGCGCGGGGGAGAGACGGGCGATTTTTACCCTGCTTCGGAGCTCTCCGGAGAGATAAAACCCCTACTGCTGCTTTGTGTTTGTATTTGTTCTTGCTCGAGAGCGCGAGCGTATGGTGGTGTTGGATGTGTCGAGTGAACCGAACCCCTTCTACATGTGCATGGGCCTCCCTTTTATAGTCTAAAGGGGGCACAAACAGGTGGCAGCGTAGGAAGAGGGGGTAGAAAGGTAAAAATGCAGGTTGGTACAACAGTGACCAACAGTGTCCCCTACCTAACTCTGACGGCAGGGGACAAGGGCATTTAATGCCTGTCCGGTCGCCCCAACAGTGCAAAGAAACGACCGTTAAGTGAGCCACCGATCGCCACGATGGCCTCCTCATCAGCTCCGCTTGCCACCTTGCCCCGCATGGCTGCGCAACGCCTCGCCACGTGCCCCTGGGATGGCCCTGGGGTGACACGTTGCTGGATGCGCTGGAGTTTGGGTGCTGGGTGGCAGTCTTGCCGCGGCAAGCGCCTTGCCGCGGTCCTTCTCTTGTTGCGCTGGCAAGCTTGCCGGTCGTCGGGCCTTGCCGGGACGCGCGGGGCGTCACGGCAAGTCTTCTGGAAGCGCCTTGGTTGGCCTTCCCGGCAAGCTCCTCTCGCCGGGGCCTTTGTCCTCCCCGGCAAGCTTCTCTTGCCGGGATCTGTGCCTTCTTAGTCGATACTTTGTCCTTGAATGGCAGTAGTAGGAAATGACGGAGGGTCTTGGCGGGCGTCCGGCAAGCCTTTCCGCGGGGCGCTGCGACTGCCCGTGCACAAGTTCGGGGTACTAAGGTACCCCTACTTTAGTACACCGACACCGGGGATCATTATCGAGCTGAACGTGTGCTGAACTCGGAGGTGCCGTACGTTCGGTACTTGGATCGATCGGATCGTGAAGACGTACGACTACATCAACCACGTTGTCATAATGCTTCCGCTAACGGTCTACGAGGGTACGTGGACGAACACTCTCCCCTCTCGTTGCTATGCCATCACCATGATCTTGCGTGTGCGTAGGAAATTTTTTGAAATTACTACGTTCCCCAACAGGAGTGTCAGATCTGATTGGGCTGCGCTGGCTTATCCATGCTATACTTACTGGCAGTGGGCCAGCGCGTAGGCTGGCCGCCAGTGCAAGAGTTTGATGAGGTCCTCCCGCCCGGGGCTGGCTACTGCAGGTGCGTGCTCTGACGCTCGGTCGCCTGGGAGTCGGGCTTTCCTTCTCTAAGTAACCTCCATTCATGCCAATGGAACACCATGCGGGTTGGTTGGAGTGGCGCTCTCATGTTATCGCGTCGGGATTGGATAGAGGTGTCTCTTGGAGGGTTGTCGTGCCGTCGGACGTATCAGTGCCAATGACCATGGGCATGGCATCGTTCGGGTTTGCATTGGTCGAGGCTTGCTCAGCGGTGGTTGTCGGCAATCACTAGGTCGTGTCCACCAAGTCCACCGGGGCTGGAGGTGGACGCAAGCATCAGGCTTCATAGCCTGACGATCATGACCAGGTGGTTGATATCGGGCTGGGAGTTAAAGAAATGCCTTAGACTCTTCCTTCCGTGTCTGGTGTGTTGTGATGGGACAGTAGGCGGAATCTTGGGGACATCAATGCCAGGGCAGCGGCTCCGGGTGGCGGTCCGCATGATTGGCTCTGTGGCGGGCATCATGGCGACGGCGGTGGCTATATTCCTTGGTCGTGTGGGTGGCAAGGGGTGTAGCGGTGGGTTGCTAGGGCTCCTTCGTACGTGGTGGCAAGGGGCATAGCCATCGGTGGCTGGCCTACGATTGAGACCATGAAGCGTTCCAGGGGCCCCGAGCCCGACTGCCCATCGCCCACAGCCATTCCAGGAGAGCTGCAAGGAGGGGGAAACAGCCTCACCGCAGGTGCCACATCAGATGGCGCGTCACAGAGGACCGAAGCAGCAGCATTCCTCGTAGGTGCCGCAGTAGATGGCGCAACGCAGAGGACTGAAGTAGCAGCGTCCGGGGAAGGTGGCAGCACCACCGACCTGGGCAGCGGGCTGGCCATGGGGTGCGCGGGGACAAAGCCGTAGCAGGGGACGGCGAGCCCGGCTGGGATGATTCGTGCAGTCAGGCATCACAACCAACACAGGAGGCGCAGAGATGCGCAGGGTCATCAAGCCGAGACCCAGCCCCACCGCATCATTCCGAGCAGGGGAGTCCTGAACAGCAGGAGCCGGTGTTAGCGACAAAGATGGCGAGCCGGTGTTGGTGTCGATCCACGCACATGTTGCCGGTTCCCAGCATGCAGAGCGGATGCACGGATGATGAGCGACAACACAAGGACGAAAGGTAGTTTATTTTGGGCACTAGATTAGTCCTGATTTATCCTTCTCAAACTAATCATCTTTCCCCGTGTACCACTCTTCTTTAATTGCTTCGACAAAACCGCATGCTTTAGCCCATTATGGTTTTGGGACTGTGTTAATCAGTGAGGTCCGTCTCGCCAATTCTGGTTTTGGGACTGTGTTGAATCAGTGAGGTCCATCTCACCAATTCCAATAAATAAGGAGATCGGGTAATGCATTATTTACCTACATTGCATTAATACAAATTATTAGTTCATCAGATTATGTTGTGTTTCTAGTGTTGTGATTTTTTTGTCACTTGCCAATTTTCTATCAAGTTTCGATCATGCGAATGCAATGAATAGACAAAAAATAGGGTATGTTTACACCATGGCATCTCCAATAGATCAGACCCTAATTTTTTGTACAACATAGCCATTTTGTATGAGACTTAGTGTGCCCCTCCCCCCTATGTCGAAATCCTGCCTCCATTCCTGGGTGTAGCCATGTAGCATGCCGCAGCCGCCATTCTACAAGGCGGTTTCTTTCTACTGCAAGAGCCTCAACTAGCTGCAAGCTGAGCGGCATGCTTAGAGTCCGGCAAAATCTATCGTGAAAGAGAAGATAGACCGTGGATCGTGCGGGGTCACTAGTGGTGATTCGCCAAGCAGAGACACTACCACGGGCACCACGACCGCCACATCCAATTGAGGGAAGGGTGGAGGGGCCAAAGCCGCTTGATCTTGCCCATGTTACTGACGCCTCATATTCCCACATGATTTTTCAACTCCTTTATTCTTTTTTTTTGCAAATATGTTTCCATCGTTTTATGTGATGTAGTAATTAAGCTAGGTAATAGCTAACAAGCAAGAACAAAGTGAACCGATGTAACGTGCTATCTACTCTAGTGAAGTTGGAGCCTTATTTATTGCAACTCAAGTCGTGGGACTCTGGGACCACTTGTTTATTTTCATGTGTTCCATGTCCATGAGTTACGACATGCATGTTAAAATTGCAACAGCTAGTTCACCTTGAAAGCTTGAGCTAACGCCAAAAAGTTGGCTATGCTGAGTAATTTCTACTTCACCCAGTTGTTCAAACTGGTGCGGGTTACCAGTGAATGATAAAAATAAAATGTCAGCATTTCTATTTTAGCTGCTTTGCCTCCTCAAGTCTTCACTCCTTGAACATGATTTCATTATAACATCGTTCAATATCAATGTGGAAATCAAGAAACAAACTCTTGTGTTAATAGGATCTTATCAGTATTGTCAAGTGAAGCACACATATAACTCATAATCATAATTCATTTTTTCTTGTACATGTCCTGCTAATTACAACCAGCATATACAGTTTCCATGAACTAATTATCATCCCCTCCTTCACTGGCGGCTGGTGGTGGTCGATTTTGTCATGGTATGATGTTCACCACATCCTTCCCCTAGTCATCTAACATACCAGCTTCCCATGGTCATCGCATCCCAGGCCACCGTTTGCAGAGGTCTCGGTCTTTGTGGTTCTTCAACTTAAGATTTGGTCGGCCTGATCCGACATTCCTGCCATTGGATATAACGCTCCATCACCCATTAGTAAACGGTGGTTGCTACTAGTCGGTGGCCTCATCATGGTGTATGGTGCTCCATACCCCTTGGTCATCCTCGGCCAGATTCAGGCTCCCACCATCGGAGCTGGCACTCCTCCTACCCCTTGATTGTGACCTGTAATGCCCTCCTCCAGTCACTTCGTTCTTCTGGAGTTGGCTTGGATGGTTGCTATGTTGGCCATTTTGGACAAGCATGGTCCTCTTACTGAACCTTGGCTTCTGCTCCATACCGCTAGGTTGATCTTCGCCTTCTGGATCATCATTCCCCTTCTCTGGATGGCTAGATCGTGTACGCAATGGTGCAAGTGCTTGGTGGGCTATGTGACATTCCTATGGTCGTCTTCACCCCTGCGCTGGAGCAATGCTCATCATGATTTTATGCCCAACGTCTTCATTCTGGCACCCATGCTTGTGCTAGTGTCTTTACTTTGGGTTGGTGATTGATGCCATTATGGAGGACTTGCGCTTCTACTTCCATGGCCGTTCCACTCAGATGTTGCAAGCTCCTTCGGTCCATGGCCAATGCTTGCATGCATGTTGGTGGCCCCCGCTTGTTCTTGCTTGGGTTTCTTGTACTATGTTTTGGTAGTAAGTCACTGACCCTTGTGCTGTGAAACATTAGGTCATTTTCATTGTTGTTTAGGTTGTGTTTTATCTTTCAGGACGTACTATTTTTGGTATTGTATCGGTGCCTTGTTAGGCGTTGTACACTTCTTTCTATGTAATGGAAATACACGCAACTCTCCTCGCGTGATCTCAAAAAGGGACCTAATTAACAAAGCAACATCTTTGAAAATCAAATGAATTGCTGCTAAAAATGGAGGAACTCCAACATCTCATCCTTTTCAAAGCAAAGAGCGTGCGCGCGCGCGCGCGAGAGAGAGAGAGAGAGAGAGAGAGAGAGAGAGAGAGAGAGAGAGAGTCCTGGGAACAGGGGGCATTAGAAATGATGGCGAAGAAAATTATCTGATAGATCTAGGTCTCCCTTGGGACTATGTCTATATAGAGATGTCTCCATCCAGAGATGACTGTTCACCCCGTACTGTAGTGTCTTCTCCCCTTGCACACTTGGTCTCTCACTTTCCGTGATTTTAGCATCCATCTGAATTTGCAGCCTACCATCATGGCGGCCTCTCTCGAGTGGTTGTCGCAGGACGCTCGTTGTCTAGTGGGAGATCTATCTTGAGGGTAAGCTTGTGGAATGTTTGCATCCATTTCTACAACAATCCTTATGCCCAGTCTTCTGAAGCGCCGCGTCCTTACACCTCTAAAGATGATAACATAGAGACCTCCTTGAGAGAGTGGTTTCCAGGTTGCACTTGCTTAGCTAGCCCATCGCTTTACGTCGTTTGGGCCGCTCCTCGTGCCCATCTCCATAATTTTCACCCACTTACTGTACTCAAAGCAACCTTCCAGCGTTCAGAAAAAACATGATTCTGAACTGCACCATGTGTACATGAGGAGCGTATTGAATCATGCATTATATATCAGCTGCTAGTGTTGTCATGTCTCCTTCTATCATCTTCATATGCACATCATTGTCTCCCCTTGCATCCGAGTGTTGATCACTTTGGCGTCGGGTGGCGGAGGATGCATGACAATGCGTGTTGCCAGCTTGCCTAGAAAAAAAATGTGTTGTTGACTATATGTTTGTACTTTGGGTTATAGCGTGCAAGACGATGGGGGGGTTGATACAAAGGGAGGGAGAGAGGGAGAGAGGGAGAGAGAGAGAGAGAGAGAGAGAGAGAGAGAGAGAGAGAGAGTATGTGAGACTGAGAGAGGTATTACTTCAATATTTTAGCCTCCCCTTTTCTCCAGTTTGCTACAGATAACTGTCCTTTGGAGGCATAGAAAAAAAATAGGGTGGACAGCCCTCGGGGCACATGTAATATAGAAGATATAAGGAACTTAAGTCTCAACCATGGAGTGTCAAATTTTGGAGGAGTGGTTTGATCACAACATACCTCAAACACCACCACCTAAGCCATAGTCCTCTATACTCCACTTTAACATGCCGATAGCATTAGCTTAGTACGAAATGAATAACCAAATGTACATAAGAATAGGTACGCAAGAATGGAAGACATGATCAAGACCAGTGGCTGGTAGAGAGATGGGAGATCCCATTGGCGGTCCTAGGACTCGCATTAATTTGTGATGGCAATGCTTTGTAATGAATTGAATATGTAGTTTATTTCTAGAATTCAAAAACATGAAGAGTCTTCTAGCAAAGTTAGATTTCATTTGACATCCCACCTTTGTGTGTGGCACCTCATATGGGAGAGCCATCTTGTTTGAGAAGTCAAGGACAAAGCAAAGTTGCTTGACCCTGACATGAAGTAGGTCGTTGACTCCAAGAGACCCTAGCATGATTAACTTCATCACATGGTGTATGCGTAGAAAGGAAGATTGGTCTAGTAATTTAAAAGTTGGTCATCTCTTTATGCTTCACTCGATAATAATTCAAATTTAAGCGCCATGAGAAGAAGCTAATTGAAAAGTCACATGGAACCTTGCAATTGACCTTATGCATGTGTGACATTGTTCATATTCAGAGCACATGCTTAGATGTTCATATTTCTGTTTGTCTTGTGCATCAATAACCCTCAGGTGTGACTGCTTAAGTTAGTACTACTTCTACTATAAGTTGTATTTCTCCGTTTCATCGATATTGGATTAGTTAGTTAGAAGTTAGCCATGAGATGCATCACCTAATTCACTTTGTCTCTAACTCACTGTATCATGTTGGTGCTACTAGCCGGTTGTATTAATTTATTACTAGTGTACAACATCACTAAAGTGGTTGATCTCCTCTCGCACACTATGTATTGTATGGAGTAAACTAGAAATTTTTCGACCATGAAGAACTAAACATGTAGCCAATTTGTGTGTGTGCCAATTTGACCTTTCGAAATGACTCGGCTGAACTATACATTTTTCAACAAGAGTGAAATGCATTTTTAGTCCCTCAACAATGTACTGATAGTAATTCATGATCATGGAATTTACCACCTGAGAATAAATGAATGCTCCATCAATCGTCCATGATTATGATTTTCTCTTATTATGCCACTTGCTATCGTACCCTATTCTTTAATTTTTTTATCACATGATGAAATAACATATGAGAGAAGAACGAACGGATGTTAAAAATACACGAAAATGAGGATATTAGTAACAGGGGTGAGGGTGAATGAGAAGATAGACCATGGAGCGTAATGGGTCATTGGTGGCGAGTCACCAAGTAGAGGCATTGTCGTAGGCACCAAGGCTGGCATCGCTAATTGCGAGAATGGCGAAGGGGGCAGAGCTGTTTGATCTTGCCCATGTTACCGACGCCTCCTATTCGCACGTGATTTTCAACTCCTTTACTCATTTCTTGCAAATCTTTTTCATTTTTTTATGTGATGTACTAAGCTAGGTGATACCTAACAAGCTAGAACAAAGTGGAATGATGTAACGATGATACCTACCGTAGTGAAGCTGGAGCCATATTTATAAGGTAAAATATCATTAATGCAAGTGAAGTCCGGGGAGTAGGGTTTTAAATAGTGGAGATATCGACGCTATTGCAGTAGCGCAAATCTAGCACATTTATCCGTAGCAATAGAAAATAGTGTGTTTGTCATGATGTGGCCGGAATAGCAGGTATCACACCGCAATAGCAAAGATGTTACACCACTATTTGTAACTAATTACCTTTTTAATAAATGCCTATGGAATTATATAAGTGCTTGATTACTTCTTATCTATACGTTGAAATACTTATATAAATGATGTACACTTATAGTTATATGCTCATATAATGATATAAATGGTGAAGTTACAAATCCAAATGCATGACTGCTCTAAACAAGTGACATTTTTGTTGTTAATGATCTACAAATATATAAAAATTCTCAAAATTGTAAGTGCTTTTGCAAATCTGCTACATGGACATAGCGCCCATAATATCACCCTAACTAGAATCCACTACGCCAACGCCAATCCGCTATCAGCGCACTATCCACTATTGGAAACCTTGCGGGGGGGCGGGGGGGGGGGGGGGGGGGGGGTTGGGCACTTATTTATTTTCATGTGTTAAATGCACATGAGCTAGCATGTTAAATTGTGCCATCTTGTTCACCTTGAAATCTCAAGCTAACGACAAAACGTTGGCTATGCTGAGCAGTTTCTACATCACTCAATGTTTCAAACTAGCGCGAGTTACCAGCGAGCTAGAAAAATCATGATGTCTGCATTTCTATTTCAGTTGTTTTGCCTCCACAAGTCTTCACTCTTTCTACATGATTTGATTATATCATCGTTCAGAACCCACATGGAAAACGGAAACTATTGTGTTAAGAACTTCTCTTTATCATCAAGTGAACCACACATATAACTCATAATCATAATCCATTTTTTCTTATACATGTCCGCTAATTACAAGCAGTGTATACAGTCCCAAGACTTAATGAACATGCCCAAAATGATCATCTACTAGTGTTTTGGCATCCTAAGGGTAGACAATCCCTTGTGATATAGTGTAGAGGCCGCTCCACACATGAATAGTTCTTGCTTCCTAACCTGGGACCCCGGATCCTCTTCATCCCCTCACTGCCCTGGCCTGATGGCATCCACCAGCACCGGTGGTGCCACTCTCTACCACCCATACACCCTATCTTCAAGTTCCGATCGATGGCTATCCGTTCTCATGTCATCACCGTACCCTTGCAGATCGCGTGTCATCCCATCTTTCACTGTCAATTGCTGGTGTTTGGCCTCGCCATGGTGTGATGTTTTTGCCACCTCCTGCCCCTAGTCATCCTCGTTGTCCCGTTGCCGGATTTGATGGTTTTGCTTCCCTCGCTCGTTACCTGTCCTACGCTGGAGCCTTAGTTTTTGTGGTGTTTTGTCTTAAGCTTTGGATGTTTCTCGTCCGTATCCGGCTTGCTTGCCGTTCGATTTGATGCCCCATCACCCACTGGTCGTCCTAGGTCATGTCAAGTATTGCAGCGTGCCTACTGTACTCCTGTACCTGAAAGCATCATCCTCATTCAGTGCTTGACCAGACTCCTGTGTGAGCTTCTCGTGTGTACACATCGGTGTTGGAACTGGTCTGCAATTCCGCATGTTGAAGCGTTCCAGAAGATCAAGAGCATACATCTGCTGAACAAGCTTGATTCCTCTGGAATTGCTGACCACTTCAACACCCAAAAAATAATTCTGGGGAGCAAGATCCTTACAGGAAAAAGTAGCAGATAACTGATGGAGCAGGCGTTCAACCATAGCTGTAGAGAAGCCAATAATTACCATGTCGTCAACATAGACCAGCATGTAAAGAGTGACACCGTCTGCATGGAAAATGAACAGCGAGGTGTCCGCTGTGGATGGCACAAAACCAAGCTGCCGAAGAGGATCGTGAAGCCGAGCATACCAGACACGCGGGGACTGCTTGAGGCCATATACAGAGCTTTCTTCAGTTTGTAGACATAGTATGGACGGCTCGGATCCTGGAAGCTCGGTGGCTGTTGCATGTATGCCTCTTCCTGAAGGATTCCTCGCAAAAAGGCTTTGCTAATGTCCATTGCCGAAGTTGCCAGCCATGACCCGGGTGCAGAATGGACAAGACAACACGTGCCAGAGGAGCTCGTCGGGCAGGTCACCAAAGCGATCCTCCCAGCTCAATGCGGCCTTCTTGGGCATTCTATAAATATGAGAAAACATGGAAACCGGTTACCAAGTTTAACAACAACAGCAAGTCCAGGAATCCGTCGACCTTCCCTGCCCCCTTCAGAGGAAAAATGAAGAAGAATACGGCGTTGCCTCATCTTGATAACAAGCAGGAATAGGAATATTGGCTGTCACTATCCTCTGGTCAGCAATCAACTATGTCGTGGACGGGCAGAAGCTCCAGCCGTGGCAGAGCGCTTATGTGAACTCCGGCGAGCCGTCGAATCCATTAGAATCGCAAAAATCATTGAAATACAGCACGGAATCGTGAAAAAAAGCTGGAAACAAACGGACTGATCTAACTGGGCTAGTTTGGGCATTTCCTTGCCAATTTCCACCACTCTACAGGTCTATTGGCAGTTTGCACGCATGGAGGATGGCGCTGGTGCACGCCTTCAACTGGGAGGTGGCGGGGTGGACATGGAGGAGTTCGGGCTTGCACTGCAGCGTTCAGGGCCACCACGCGCCCGCGGCTGGCACCCAGCAAGTACCAGTGAAAGTGATGACTGTTGGCCCAGACCCGAGACCGAGTACTTTCCGGCGACGACGATACGACCTACGACGAACGACGATGACAGACGAAGCACGCTGACAAACTTGGTTCCTGCCCCAAGTCGGCCTGGCCCGGCGAGATACTTTACGCCGAGATGCGCTCCGAAGCTGGCTTCCAACACGCGTGTATAAAGCTAGTATCAAGCTGCCTGTACTAGTACTAGTAACAGCAGAAGCTAGCTATACGATTAGCTAATTGATCTAGACGGAAACAACACGCGAAAACGATTTGGATGGCCACACGCACTCGTATCGTGCGTGATCCTTTCTTTATTGCTTCGATGCTCCCGATACAACGTGTACAGGGGTACATGAGTATTTATATTAGCTAGCTAACCTGCCAACTAATCTAATCCTACTCGGTGAAGGATAGAAAACCTACACGGACATATACATCTATACGTGCATCAGTCGGACACAAACAGAGATGTCGTGTTTAATCCTAACAATCACCCGCTTAAACACGACGTCGTCAAGTCACAACTCGACGCCGACCCAAGCCTTGGTTAGGATGTCCGCCAGCTGATCATCCGTGCAACCGTAGTTGACCTTGGTCATCCCTTGTTCCACGCAATCCTTTATGTAAAGATACATCGTATCAATGTGCCTGCTTCTGTCATGCCGCACTGGATCCTCGTGTAGAAAAAACATAGACTCACTGTCAATGTTGAGCACCACTTGTTCTGGATCTTGATCCATGAGATCACTGTGTAGCCGTCCTAGCCACACACCTTGACACTCTGCTTCACTTGAAGTCAATGTCACCACTTTATGCTTTCGTGATAACCAGCTTGCTATGCTTCCTCCAAGAAAATATGTCACGTCCGAGGTACTCTTACGGTCGTCAACAATCTCTTCCTTGTCACTACCACTATACCCAAGTAGTTTCACCATCTCCTTCTTCCTCTCAAGACGAGGCTCCATTGAAGTGACAATGTGATTGCAATCTTTCACGCCACTGCTTTCAAGTACCTTCCTTACATATGCCTCCTGGCAGAGTGTGATCCCCTCCGGCTTTTGATGTTCCTCCAACCCGAGGTAGTAACTCAAAATACCAAGATCATCCATCTTGAAAAGCTCCTTCATTTGTAGCTTGAACTTTGCAATCACCTCTTCATCTGCTCCAGTTATCAACAGGTCGTCGACATAGATGCCAACTAGTAGACGACCCCTTCCTTCACCTCTCTTGTACATCACATGCTCTAGTGGGGCTTTCTCAAATCCAAGAGAAATCATCGTCTCATCAAGTTTGATGTTCCATGCCTGAGAGCCTTGATGTAGTCCGTACAAGACTTTGTGTAGCTTCAATACCTTGTGTTCCTCTCCCTCTTTGATGAATCCCGATGGCTGATTCACATACACATCTCCTTCTAACTCGCCATTCAAAAACGCGGATTTTACATCCATTTGATGTATCTTCCATGATTCCTGAACCGCGAGAGCAATGAGTAGTTCCACCGATTTCATCTTTGCAACGGGAATGAACACTTCTTCGAAGACCACACCTTCCTCTTGCACGTCCTCAAAATCCGCCGGTTCCTTGGCGCTTAGACACCGTCGCCCACTCCTTTTCACCTTTTCCGGGTCAATTGTCCGAAGAAATTTCTCCGGATGTATGTCGAACACCGGGCGTAGCATTATGGCTGTAGGTGATGATGTTTTTTCCTTTTCCTCCAATGCCTTCGGAGGCGACGTTGCTTGCGCGGCTCCTTGTACCTTCAGGAGCGACACATCACCTTTTGCTTTGCATATTGCTTTTGGCGAAACAAGCAAACACGGTTCCATTGTATTCTCTGACTTTGAATACGCCAGTGCCATGCATGAAGCCGCTCGCTCAGCTTCACATGCTGGCTCATGCCCTCCTGCTGGCCTGCTATCACGGCCCGTTCCTGGGCTGCATCTTGCCCCGCTTGCTAGGTTGCAGCAACTGCTGCCTTTGGACTTCCCTGGTTGTCCGTTGGCTGAGCCATGGAGTGCCACGCCTTGGCCACCAACTCCATGTGTTTGTACCATAGCTGCACCTGTACTTGATGCACCAGCCCCAACAGTCACGACACCCATGTTTGTGTTTTCTCTTGAACCATGTGTCTCAGTCTTTGCACAAGTAATAGCATCAACTTTCGTTTCTTCATGGACTTCTGACGCCACGTACGCCTGTATTTTTTCTGGACGCATCGCACGAAGACTTCTTCTCCATGGCCAAGCACACGCGGCAATTGCTGCGTCCGCTCCAGCGAAGTTAGCACTTATGCCCGTAACATCGACGTAAGTTTCGGAATCACCACCCGCGTTCGTAGCATCGACACGAGTTTACGAACCACGATCTTGAGAGCGAACTTTTTCTTCACGGAGCGCGACAATTTCTTTAGCCGACACTTGAAGAATTGGATCCTCGTTGTCCACGAGTTCACACATCAACATCATGTCACTTTCATCTCCTTGCTGGGCCATGAGCGCCGTCTCCTTCGGGGAATTCTTACACTCCGACTTGAAGTGTCCGAGCAGATTACAGTTGTGACAACGGATCTTCCTCTTGTCGAACTTTTTCTTCTTTGGCTTCTCCGACTGTTCGTCGGTGTCCTTTGCGGGATGGTACTTTCCGCCGCTACCAGACGCCTTTTCGAAATTGTTCTCTTTGGAAACCATTGCCTCCCACTGAGCACGTGTTAGCATCAGGTACTCATCCTGTTTTGCATCACCGTAACTCAGCTTCATCCGCTCGTTATGGGCCTTGAAGCGACCAACCAGATCATCCAAAGTGAGAGTCTTGAGATCAACACACTGCTCGATCGCTGACACAATTGGCATGTAGCGCGGTGGAGCGGCATTTAGTGAACGCCGGACCACGGAGATGTCCTCTAACTTCTCTCCGAGACCGCGAATCCCGTTCACCATGGAAGCAACCCTTGCTACGAAGGCGTCCACCGTCTCGTCTTCTCCCATCCTCAGATTCTCGTAACTCTTCAGCAAAGTTTGCAAGTTCTCCTCGCGCACACGCGAGTGCCCTAGATGCAACGTCTTGAGCGTGTCCCATGCCTCCTTCGCTGATGTCTTCGAGATAAGATGCTGTTGCACGTCCACCGGCATCACCGAGCAGATGACCGTGATAGCCTGGCGATCCTTCCGATACAAGGCACCACCCTTTAGGTACTCCTCACCGCCGGGGCCGACGGCTTCCCAGAGCTCATTGGCCTCGAGCGCTAACTCCATCATGGTCGCCCACACCACGAAGTTCCCACGGTCGAATCATGGATACTCCGATCTCACCGGAGTAGCAATTACATTAGCCACACTGGAGTACTCCGCCAGTTGCTTGGTCTTCTCGTCGTCCGACATGATCTGCCGTTACTAGAAGATCAACCTTGCTCTGATACCAATTGTTGGCCCAGACCCGACACCGAGTACTTTCCGGCGACGACGATACGACCTACGACGAACGACGATGACAGACGAAGCACGCTGACGAACCTGGTTCCTGCCCCAAGTCGGCCTGGCCCGGCGAGATACTTTACGCTGAGATGCGCTCCGAAGCTGGCTTCCAACACACGTGTACAAAGCTAGTATCAAGCTGCCTGTACTTGTACTAGTAACAGCAGAAGCTAGCTATACGATTAGCTAATTGATCTAGACGGAAACAACACGCGAAAACGATTTGGATAGCCACACGCACGTATCGTGCGTGATCCTTTCTTTATTTCTTCGATGCTCATGATACAACGTGTACAGGGGTACATGAGTATTTATATTAGCTAGCTAACCTGCCAACTAATCTAGTCCTACTCGGTGAAGGATAGGAAACCTTCACGGACATATGCGTCTATACGTGCATCAGTCGGACACAAACAGAGATGTCATGTTTAATCCTAACAATCACCCACTTAAACACGACGTCGTCAAGTCACAACTCGATGCCGACCCAAGCCTTGGTTAGGATGTCCACCAGCTGATCATCCGTGCAACTGTAGTTGACCTTCGTCATCCTTTGTTCCACACAATCCTTTATGTAAAGATACATCGTATCAATGTGCCTGCTTCTTGTAGGAGATATGCCCTAGAGGCAATAATAAATGATATTATTTATCTCCGAGTTCATAATTATGTTTATGTTCCATGCTATAACTGCAATGATTCTCGAGTCTACAATATCCAAGAGCCTCGGAGGAAGACTCATATGCACGTGTGGAATAATAAACGGTAAGAAGTATTCCTAGTTTGGCCTCTAAGACTAGCTCAAGTGTTGCATGATGGTTCCGTTTTCCTGATCATGGGCATGTATATGCCAGCAACTTTGAGGGCACAATGTTAAGAAAACATTTGTGTTGAATCGACCCGGTTTGATGTTATGCTATGAGATTCATTGGTCACAATTTAATGGTAAATAACACAGAGATGGTTAACGTTTGCATGATTCCTTAGACCATGAGAGCATCGAGTTTCTTCATGCTTGCTTCATGAACTTTGGGATTTGTCAAACGTCATCCATAAATGGGTGGCTATTACGGCGGCTTATGGGTTCATGGAAAAGTGTGTCAAGTAACTTGATAGCTCAAGATTGGGATTTGCTCCTCCGACGATGGAGAGATATTCTCGGGCCCTCTCGGTGTTACGGTATCCATCATCGTCTAGCCAGACACAGTGTGATTTGATCACAGGGATGCCGGAACACGGAAACGAGAAAAGAGAACAAAACCAGTAACGAGGTAACTAGCATAGTGGACAAGTTGATACCGAAAAGTTGTTTCGGGATATACCATTAAGTCATATTGGTTTCAGCACATGCCTGATAATTCTTGGAGGGTGCCAAAATCATTCTGGAAGCTTTTTGGAATTTTCTGAGATAAAAACTAGAAATGTTCCGGAGCTGCCAGAGCCAGTTCAGATGCGTTTCGCAGATGAAAATCACTAAAATGGAATTGTTCCAGAACGCGTTGAAAATTATTATGGTGGGTATTGGAAATGTTCTAAGCCCACATGAATATTTTCAGTTCGAACGGACGCCGAAAAATGTCATCGTGAATAGTGAAAGTGCTTTTTGGGTTACTTTTTGGAAAGCCATTATTTTGGGCTTTGTCCCAAGATCTTTTGGGATGACATGGATGGATAGGAAGGTGGTGGAGCTACACAAGAGGGCTGCCAATTTCGTTGGTGGCATTGGGGGGCCCCCCATGAGGCTTCCTTCCACCATTTGGTGCTCCACTTGCCTCCCCATTTTGCCCTTATGTATGACATAAAGCATGGGCACTTTGGGTATTTGTGGAGGCACATTACCCCTTGGTTTTCCTATAAATAGGTGGTGAGGGGCTGCCCAAACCTACATCCCTTGCTCTCATACACATGCCATGCATTATCTGGCTTCTTCTCTCTCTCTCTCTCCCACGAAAAGAGTTTCGTAGAGCCGTAAGGCTGTTTGGGTTCCGGCAGGAACTAGTTCTGGACGGCGAAGCCCTGCCGGATAGATGACACTGTATGTGTGCAACTCTGTAGAGAGATCGTAGTTTTGGTCTTAGTTCGTGAGTGCCTCCCGAAGGGCTGTCCATGTTACCATCCGAGTTTCGAAGGTCCTCCGGAAGGGCTGTCCGAGTGACCGTTCGAGTTTCGAAGGTCCTCTCGAAGGGCTGTCCGTGACACCATCTAGGGGGCTGTTCGACCGCCTCTCGGAGGGGTGTCTAAGGAGCAGATGAGGGTATACATCCTCGCGGTTGGGAGGTTGTAAATCCTAGCTGCGGGGATCTGCACCGCCGTTCGTCATCGACTCTACTTCCCGCTGCGCTACGAGTCGGTAACGAAAAAGATCAAACCATGTATGCAGTCTCCATAGTGGTCCTGTGCTGGTGCGTAGGTCGGAAAATTTTTGTTTTATGCTGTGTTCCCCTATAGTGGCATCAAGAGCCGTGCTATGCGTAGATGCAGGTTACGATCTAGAATACATGGAGATGTATGGGTATTGCATAATATAATTTTGGAGTAGATGAGATCTATTGCTGAAAATTATTTATGTGGGTGACAGATGAAATATGTTACCCGACGTTCTTGTTGCTTCCCCAGAATTTGCGTTTGCTCAATCTCGAGATAGCATGGTGGAATTTGACAAAGTTCTGGCAATCGGTGATCCTGATTGATCATGGAAGTGCTATCATTTCTTTGGGTTCTGCCGTAGTCAAAAGAAAGATGAAATTCGCAGATGAAAGGGCATTGCAGATATGATCTGCACGGGGGTCATGCATATGACGAAGTTTAGTATGGGGTTAGAGATTTTATTATCTCATGCTTCATACATCCCGAGATGTTAATCTAGCAACTTGAATTATCATACTTGATGATGGACGTAGGTAGCTTCGGTTTGTTTCGAAACCTTAGAAGCCATGTAAAACCTTTTTTGTATGAACCGATTAGAGGCGTCTAACTTGGTTTTGCAGGATGGTTTGCATGTGATGTGGTATTGCAGTGCTCATAATAATCTGATTATGTATGAGATGACTATATAATGTAATTAACATGACCTGCGTGTCATGATTCGGCATGATGGCTGGAGCCATATGATTGCACTTTAATGACTTGAGTGTCAACCTTAAGTAATGCATTTATTTTATCCGCTATGGAGATAGCGATATTATCTGGTGCACCGACAAGGTGGTAGCAATCTTCACGAAGGTGAATGCCGACGCGAATGCCGAAGACGAAGAAATGAAAGACTTCTCCGTCAGAAAGGGCTATACCATATCATGCTAATTATGAATTGCCTGAGATGTTTATCCCTTTGATGCACCCTTCTTGATTGCGCTGTAGTCGCTTTTTATTAGGGTGATCTCTCACAAAAATATCAAGTAGTTAGCGTTCTCCCAAGTGTAGCACCATCACGGCACCTAACTTTTCTGGGTGCGCCATGTCCACATGGGTACGAACGATTAGGGATGTGTGAGGCGGGTAAGGTCAGACCTCGCAGCGTGATCACTTGGTTGTCTTGACGTTCTAGCTTGATCGTCCTGAGCTCGAAACACAAGCATCGAAAGATAAACAAGAGTCACATAGAGATGTGATCGGCATGTTTGCCCACCAATTGAAATTCTCGTCATCAGTGATGTCCACATCAATGGCGTTGAATTAAAATGTGGATCTTGAATCACTCACAATCAATTATGAGAGATATTGATTTGAGTGGGAGCGCATTGTAGAATTAACTTGTTTAATTCTCTCGCGTTTCCACCTTCCCTATTAAAATTGAATAGTTGTTAAATATCTGGTTAAAACTTTACAGTTGGTAACGTAATGTGAGGATTGTCCTCAAGAGTGCCGAGAAGGACTTTGTCCTATCGCATACTTTCGGTATTCTCCCGCTAATGCTATGGATCATGTGACTCTCGTCCTTCGATCGAAAAGCTAGAATTCCGTTACGGTCAAGTACAATATGTTTGCTTCCATGAAACCCGAACTTCGAAAGTTTGTGATAGTTATGTGATATTCATGGAACTGAAAATTGTTTTCAGATACAAACAAAGCAATGTTTGTTTGCAAATTGTTAGTAAAAGTGTTTACTAGGCATTTGACTGATAAGAGAGGGATCCAGAAGAAAGCCTTTCATATGATGAAGTTGGATGCTTTTTCTGGAAGTAGGAGAAATACTAAAAGTTAAACTGTTAGAAGTAAATGGCAAAAAGAAAAGAAGTCTGGAATATCCAGCTCATGTATGAATGTCATACAAGTTTTTGGTGTATAGTAGGCTGGTCAAAGATATAGTTCTTGGGAATTATGGTTAAACATGTTAATCACTAATTCTTGGGTATTGTGAGTTAATCACAAAGATACCCGCTCGATTGCATTCTGTTACGAATCAATGTAAGAGCTACTATGGCCTAAAAGGCTAGCCAGAAATGAGGTTAAGGTATACACAGGGAACATAGTAAATGTTACTATACCGGTGTATTGTCGTCTGTATTTATTTTCATAATTAATTTAGAGTTTTTCAAACTCTAGCCCATTGCATAAGGTATCTTGCAAGAAGGTTGTTCATAAGAGAACTTTTTATGTTCGATGTTATGAACAACACAAGGGCCATACTTTCATTATGAATGAGATGTATGTTATGAATATTGATAATAATACAATACCTCTGGGTTTACTTTCATAATTCACTTTAGAGTTTCATACACTCTAGCCCACTGCACAATGTTTGTTGCAAAAGAATTGTTCATAAAAACAACAATTTTTGTTAAGTATTATGAATAACATGAAGGGCCATGCTTCCATCCAAGATGGGATGTATGTTATGAATATTGATGGTAATATGATACATCCATAACACTGACGCTAAATGTCGCAAGACTAAAAGAATACCACACAAGTGTGGCACTACATTTGGTCACATTGGAGAAACCTGCATGGAAAATTCCATTATGATGGATTTTGAAGTCGTTTGATTTTGAATCATCTGACACTTGCAACTTTCCTCCGAAAAGTGAAGTGACTAATACTGTTCACAGGCCATAAGGAACGAACAACAAACTTATTGGTGATCATACATTTGATCTGTGTAGTCTGATAGGTGTTGTTAGTAGTGGATTTATCTATCTTCAGAAATGACTCAAGTAGATATATGGATATTTACTTGATGAGACGTAAGTCTGGATCTTTTGAAATCATTCGAAAGGTTTTCAAAAATGAAGTAGAAGTTATTTTAACAAGAAAATTACGTTTCTACAATTTGATTGCAGAAAGGACTATTTGAGTTACAAGTTTAGGGAATGTCTGATGAGTTGTGAAAGGGGTTTTATAAACTTGCACCTCCCGGAACACCACTGCAAGTGGAAAGTCCGTGGAGATGTAATCGAACCATTTATGACATGGTAAGATCAAAGATGACATAAATAAAATTGCCATTATCCCTTTTAAAGAGTGATGCTTTAGAGACTGCGGCTTTTACACTGAAAAGAGCTACATCGGGTCTGTTGAAATGAAGTCATGGTATGGTACGCCCAACCATGTTATATCTTTTCTTAACATTTGAAATATGGGGCTTGTGTAAAAGGTTACAAACCTATTCCAAATTAGACAAGTGCTACATTGTAGGTTATACCAAAATGTTGGGTATTCCTCTCTCGCTATACCGAGGCAAATAGTTTTGCTGCAAAACGGTGTGCTTTTAAAGAGAATGGTTCTTTCAAAAAGGTGAGTGGGAGAATAGTGCAACTCGACAAGATAAACAGTATCTTCGTCATCAGGTCAAAGCAAAGAGACCTTGGACGTAATTCCAGAGATTCCTACTATGACTGATACGGAAGTCTCTACAATAAAATGTATGAACTTCGGTCAAACTTGCAGCTAAACCATGTAGGCAAGGCTCGTGCAAACCTCTTAGGTGCACAAACAAGATATTGTTGTTAGACAACATTATACCTACGATACACAAGTGAGCATTGATGGGCCCTGACTCCGGAATTGGCTAAATGCCAATACAAACCGAGTTAGTTTCCATATAAGTGATTCAAGATTAAAACCTTGATACACTTTTCGGAAGACTTAGAGTCTAACGAATATTTATGGAACTTAAAACTGATAAGGATAAAAATGTTTTATCCATAAAGCTCGACTTGTTGAAATAACAAGTTCAAGAGTTGACTACGATGAGGTTGTTTTCATCGTAGCGATGCTTAAAGTCGGTTCGGGTTGAACTAGCAATTAATACATATTTCAATCATGAGATATGAAAAATGGATGACAATAGGATTTCCATCTGATGGAAATGAAACCAAGGACTTGCATGTGTTACAGTCCAAGGCATTTTGTCTATTCAGAGGATGCTAGTAAGGGAGCAAACTTCAGAGTTCCAGCGATGGACAGAAGAGAGCAAAATAGAGTTGGAATTTTCGTGCTTTAATGAAATGGTCAAAGGGGTTTGACTTCATCGATGGGTAACGAAGATGCTTGTAATTCAAGAAAGTAAGTGGGAGCGCAATAATATTTCTAAAAACCTTGTGTGCTTGACACATTGGTAATTGGAAATAAATTTCTTGACACGAATTAGGACTTCATTTGAAAATAGTTTTTTGATGAAGTGCTTAGGCTAAATAGCCTTGATATTAGGCATGATGATCTATGGAGATAGATTTACCTAATAGGGCTAAGCAATAAATACATATTGACAAGATGCTAAAACCGTTTAGCACTAAGAACGACAAGGAGTGATTCTTGCCGAAGTCACATGGAAAGAGTTTTTGCAAGAATCAGTGTCCCAAAACACTGATGAGCAAAATACATGATGCAGATTCCACACACTTTTGTGTTTGGATTAATCATGTATTCCATGGTATGTAAAACAACCAGATATGTCCAATACTCCCAAGATGTTGCGAGTATGGATACTAAAGTGATCAAAGTACTGATCATGGGACAACAGTGAAAGATGTCATTGAGTACTAGAGTAAGTATTGATGATATGTTTTCTCGCAAGCGGAGATCATGAAGAGTTCGTTGTAAAATGTTACATCAATACGGTCTTCATCTTTTCTCCATGCGATTTTCGATTTGAGTTAAGGGTTTTGTGTAATACACAATATGGTGGCACGGTAGTTGGAAATTGTTCCCAACAGGATACTGTGGCGAATTCTATAACAAATGACTAAGTATGTTGACGCTTTAGAAGCGACAAATAAGATGTTCAATCATATAGTTCATTCATGAACTTAGTATGGTTCCAAGATGGCTTTTGTCAATGGGACACTACTGCAGGTAGTTTCTCCATAACTCAGTCTGAGGAATCCAGGTTCAACCTGTGATTCACATTTATACAAAGCCAAGTCCGCACAAAATATGAATTTTGTGAAGCGTAAAAACGCGAGGATATGCAGAGATAGACACGGAGCTGAAGTTGTCAGATCTGATGGACATCAGGCTATACCACATGCGAAGTATTTTTTACACCGGCATGCCATATGTGTAAAGTGCATTAGCATTAACTAGATTATTGACTCTAGTGCAAGTGGGAGTCTGTAGGAGATATACCCTAGAGGCAATAATAAATGATATTATTTATCTCCGAGTTCATAATTATGTTTATGTTCCATGCTATAACTGCAATGATTCTCGAGTCTACAATATCCACGAGGCTCGGAGGAAGACTCATATGCACGTGTGGAATAATAAACGGTAAGAAGTATTCCAAGTTTGGCCTCTAAGACTAGCTCAAGTGTTGCATGATGGTTCCGTTTTCCTGATCATGGGCATGTATATGCCAGCAACTTTGAGGGCACAATGTTAAGAAAATATTTGTGTTGAATTGACCCGGTTTGATGTTATGCTATGAGATTCATTCGTCACAAGTTAATGGTAAATAACACAGAGATGGTTAACATTTGCATGATTCCTTAGACCATGAGAGTATCGAGTTTCTTCATGGTTGCTTCATGAACTTTGGGGTTTGTTAAACGTCATCCGTAAATGGGTGGCTATTACGGCGGCTTACGGGTTCATGGAAAAGTGTGTCAAGTAACTTGATAGCTCAAGATTGGGATTTGCTCCTCCGACGATGGAGAGATATTCTCGGGCCCTCTCGGTGTTACGGTATCCATCATCGTCTGGCCAGACACAGTGTGATTTGATCACAGGGATGCCGGAACACGGAAACAAGAAAAGAGAACAAAACCAGTAACGAGGTAACTAGCATAGTGGACAAGTTGTTGATCCACGGGGATGCAAGTAAATCTCACCTCGGGTCTTTGTAACATATCGCGAAGCAACAGGAATAGCACACGGCAACTGGAGGTTCACTCGAATATTCATTCGTGTGGGTATAGGGGTCAATATGGGTGTCCACGGCTCCGATGTTGATCATTGATCGGAAGGGGTTCCGGGTCATGTCTATACTTCACTGAACCTATAGGGTCACACGCTTAAGGGTCATCTATCTGCCGAATACTAGACAGGGAGTCTGAGAGAAAATAGTCGAAAAAAGTTTCGGACACCGGAATGGTTTCGGACAGCGGAATCGTACCGCAGAGAGAGGTCATCGGATAAGTTTCAATGATACCGAAAAGTTGTTTCGGGATATACCATTAAGTCATATTGGTTTCGGTACATGCCTGATAATTCTTGGAGGGTGCCAGAATCATTCTGGAAGCTTTTTGGAATTTTCTGAGATAAAAACCGGAAATGTTCCGGAGCTGCCGGAGCCACTTCAGATGCGTTTCGCAGATGAAAATCACTAAAATGAAATTGTTCCAGAACGCGTTGAAAATTATTATGGTGGGTATTGGAAATGTTCTAAGCCCACATGAATATTTTCAGTTCGAACGGACGCCGAAAAATGTCGTCGTGAATAGTGAAAGTGCTTTTTGGGTTACTTTTTGGAAAGCAATTATTTTGGGCTTTGTCCCAAGATCTTTTGGGATGACATGGATGGATAGGAAGGTGGTGGAGCCACCCAAGAGGGCTGCCAATTTCGTTGGTAGCATTGAGGGCCCCCCATGAGGCTTCCTTCCACCATTTGGTGCTCCACTTGCCTCCCCATTTTGCCCTTATGTATGACATAAAGCATGGGCACTTTGGGTATTTTTGGAGGCACATTCCCCCTTGGTTTTCCTATAAATAGGAGGTGAGGGGCTGCCCAAACCTACATCCCTTTCTCTCATACACATGCCATACATTATCTGGCTTCTTCTCTCTCTCCCACAAAAAGAGTTTCGTAGAGCCGTAAGGCTGTCTGGGTTCCGGCAGGAACTAGTTCTGGACGGCGAAGCCCTGCCGGATAGATGACACCGTATGTGTGCAACTCTGTAGAGAGATCGTAGTTTCGGTCTTAGTTCGTGAGTGCCTCCCGAAGGGCTGTCCATGTGACCGTCCGAGTTTCGAAGGTCCTCCCGAAGGGCTGTCCGAGTGACCATTCGAGTTTCGAAGGTCCTCCCAAAGGGCTGTCCGTGACACCATCTGGGGGGCTGTTCGACCGCCTCTTGGAGGGGTGTCTAAGGAGCAGATGAGGGTATACATCCTCGCGGTTGGGAGGTTGTAAATCTTAGCTGCGGGGATCTGCACCGCCGTTCGTCATCGACTCTACTTCCCGCTGCGCTACGAGTCGGTAATGAAAAAGATCAAACTATGTATGCGGTCTCCATAGTGGTCCTGGGCTGGTGCGTAGGTCGGAAAATTTTTGTTTTCTGCTGCGTTCCCCTACACTTCTGTCATGCCGCACTGGATCCTCGCGTAGAAAAAACATAGACTCAATGTCAACGTTGAGCACCACTTGTTCTGGATCTTGATCCATGAGATCACTGTGTAGCCGTCCTAGCCACACACCTTGACACTCTGCTTCACTTGAAGTCAATGTCACCACTTTATGCTTTCGTGATAACCAGCTTGCTATGCTTCCTCCAAGAAAATATGTCACGTCCGAGGTACTCTTACAGTCGTCAACAATCCCTTCCTTGTCACTACCACTATACCCAAGTAGTTTCACCATCTCCTTCTTGCTCTAAAGACGAGGCTCCATTGAAGTGACAATGTGATTGCAGTCTTTCACGCCACTGCTTTCAAGTACCTTCCTTGCAAATGCCTCCTGGCAGAGTGTGATCCCCTCTGGCTTTTGATGTTCCTCCAACCCGAGGTAGTAACTCAAAATACCAAGATCATCCATCTTGAAAAGCTCCTTCATTTGTAGCTTGAACTTTGCAATCACCTCTTCATCTGCTCCAGTTATCAACAGGTCGTCGACATAGATGCCAACTAGTAGACGACCCCTTCCTTCACCTCTCTTGTACATCACATGCTCTAGTGGGGCTTTCTCAAATCCAAGAGAAATCATCGTCTCATCAAGTTTGATGTTCCATGCCCAAGAGCCTTGATGTAGTCCGTACAAGACTTTGTGTAGATTCAGTACCTTGTGTTCCTCTCCCTCTTTGATGAATCCCGGTTGTCGTGGAATTAACACGTCAGATGTTCTTAGTGTGATGACTTAGTCGTGAGGCCAATGCATCTATGCGGTAGCTTGATGGGGTTGGTCGGAATCGAGAGACGTGAGACAATCAACACGCAAGACTAGGATTTAGACAACTTTGGGCCCTGGGAAACAACATCCGGTAATAACCCTACATGCTGTTTGTGGCTAGGTCTCATTATGATCCTGAGAGAGTCGCCGGTAAGCCGACTCTTTGTGTCTAGCCCTAGAGATTGTTCTTGTTGCTTGTCCCTCTTTGGGGAGCCCTGCCCCTCTTTATTTAAGTTAGAGGGGCGGGTTACATGTGGAGTCCTAGTAGGACTTGGACTAGTCTATCTTTTCTTACAAGTTGAATACAAGTCCGGGTCTTGCTTCCTTCCTCTTAAGCCGGCCTTCCATAACGTAAGCTGGCCTTCTGGGCATTAAGCCTCCTGGGCCCCCAGGTCTTGTCGCTCCTCTGATCCGCTTGCCAGGTCACTCATAAGTCGCCAGGATCGGGCGGGTCACTTAGTGTGTCGTCCAGCCAGGACGGGTCATAAGTTAGTCGCCAAGTCCGTTCGGGTTATATTCCGGCCGGGTTACACCGCGGGGTATATCCCCGACATTAGCCCCCAAGTTTAGCTTGGATTTATCCATGGTTAACTTATGCTACAAAATAAACACAAGAACAAATTTGACAGGCTGTGCTCCGGGTTAAGAATTCTTGTAAACCGGCACCTGAACATCCTTAAGTCCTTGTCAGTTCCTTCTTCTAGAATATCCGGGTCAATAGACCAGCTTCACAATCAATTTGCTTGTAGAAGAAATATTGTAAACAAATAATCCATTTGAGTCGGCTTCCAAAACACCGGCTTGAAAAATATAGGTCTTGAAATACTCATCTGATTTTCAACCGGCTTAAAGATGTAGATCTTGCCGAGTTATAATTTCCAAAATCTCCGGGTTATAAAAGACTGATGATGTCGAGCCATAATTGTTGTTGACACCGGGTCATGTAATTGATCTTTCTGATTTACTCAAAGCTGAGAATTTGAAGATGTTCCTTCTTTATATGCATAATACCTGTAGCCCCCAAGTGTCGGGTTGTCATACTTGCAGAAACCTGGGACTTGTAATTGCCTTATGCTCATAAAAACATCAACCAGTGTAGCCCCCAAGGGACTTTGTAAATAATTCATTAATAATAACATCATATGATGTAATCTTCACCATGGGGCTTGAACCGACGTCCATAAGGTTAAGAGCTTTGTACTTTACCAACGGAGTAGTGGACCTCTTAATGTACTGGACTGAGGCTTGTGTACCTTGAATTTTCGATAGGAGCAATTGGTAGCCCCCAAGGGCCGCTCATTTAAAATGTGATGAGTCGGGTCTTCAATAAGTTGAGCAAAAATTGACTTTGCATTAGCCCCCAAGTACCATGGTGCATGCTGGCAGTGACATGGGACTTGTATGTTTGATGTAATCTCAATTTGAATAATGTAGCCCTCAAGTGCCGGGTTGTAAGCCTGCAGCGACTCGGGCTATTCCTTTCATTGTAGAATAAATCATATCCATTAATAAAATAATAGCCGTTACGCTAAAGCGACTTTGAATACCTCAGCCATAACATTGGTTGTTGACAATCACAATAGAAATCCAGCCATGTTGGCTATTCAAGATTTGAATAATATAATCCGGTATGAAAACCTCAATCATTCAATACCTGGCGGCTCTTGGCCGATGACGACTTAATGCGCATTCATTGTAAACCGGAATTTTCTAACCCGGTGGCCTATAGCCCTTGAGAAAATACATAATTGATAACCCTTTTGAGACACCAATTTCAGTGATGAACTTGGACTAAGCATTTATATAAGTCATAGTTCTACAAATCCTGCAAAGAGTTTTAAATAACATATGCCCTGGCGACTTAACGTCAAAAGCCAGGGCGGGTAACCACCCAAATGTAGTCTTATCCTACACACAAGTAGATCACAAGATCCCTATGATCCTTTGAATGATACCGCCGGCTTATGGGACCCGGACAGTGAAGTTGATAACTCAACTCCGTAAGAACCGGCACATATGATATTTGTGACAACTCAAATACTTGCGATTGTATAAAAATAGATAAAATTTTTGAGGCTTCTGATTCGAATACGATCAGTAAACCGTTCCAAAGGAGTTAAGCTAAGATTCCAATACGATCATATAGCCCCCAGTGGTGTTGGTGATGCCGATCAAAGTGGGTATCGACAGCTATGTTCTCTTTGGTTCGAATACGGCCCATGTTTGAACAGGAAGCCCCCAAGTGACCTTAAGAGTTGTTTAGCGACACCGATTCGAATACGATCCACGTCGATCCCCAAAGGGGTTGAGATATGATTCGGATACGATCAAGAAGCCCCCAAGTAGGTTCAGCAGTTTGCTAATCAAAAGGGTATCGACAGCTATGTTCTCTTTGGTTCGAATACGACCTATGTTTGAACAGGAAGCCCCCAAGTGACCATATAAATTTTGGCATTGCGCCGATCAAGAGGGTACTGATAGCTATGCCCGATGAGCAGGAAGCCCCCAAGTGACCATAATAAAATAAGCCGTACGGCAGGATACCCATGTTTTGAACCGTGCATCATGGCAGCAAGTTCCCTTAGGTAACCATTAATTTGTCTGAGATCTCAAACTTGCGAGAGATTACTTCTTTTAAACCGGATATTGAGATCCTCAAAGCTTTGTAAGGGACAAATTTACCGGTTTTGAGAGCTTCAAAGCTTTGCGGGAGAAAGATGTCTCTTGAGCTGTATTTTAAACCGGAATCTTCAATTTGAGCCGGAAATTTTTCTGACGACCTTTAAATATTCGCCAACAAAGCAGTAGCCTCCAGGGCCGGGTTATCTTCCCTTCAATGACCCGGAGCTTTTGAATTCATTGAAACCCGCTAATTTTGCCGAGGCATACCATTGTAGCCCCCGAGTCTCAAGGTAACTCGAAGAGTTGGCTTGAGATTCTTCATATTTGACCATAGCAGAAGGTGTATATCATTGGGGTTGATAACGCGATGTGAATCCACAGAAGGTTGAGGTGACTGCGGCGGGTTATAAATGATCCCGTATGAGCCGTGTCAGCAACTCGGCCAATGGCTCCTTCCAACTGGTTATTTGAAGTTAACCAAACTGTAGTGGCGGCGACTTGTGCGTCTGCCCATTGAACCATCCAGTGCAGACGGCGGCTAATAATACATGATAATTCGCTTCCAATTTGTTGGAAGAAAACCGGGCATCCCAAGTAGTGACTTGCTCGTACTCAATAAACAGCTCATGCAGAAAGGCCCGGCCCGGTGTGTTGATGTAGACCAGGCCGCGAGAGACGGACGGTAAAGACGACCGCAACATCTAAGGTGGCACAGACAGATGAATCGGCCGTGACGTTGTAAGCCGGTGTGGACGGGCAAGTTGTCCTTGTTGTAAGCCTGCATGGTCGCGAGAGACGGCCATGGCGTTGTAAGCCGGCGGTCGCAAGAGACAGCCACGACGTTGTAAGCCGGCGCGGTCGCGAGAGACGGCCACGGCGTTGTAAGCTGGCGCGGTCGCGAGAGACGGCCACGGCGTTGTAAGCCGGTGCGGGAGTCCGTTGAGTAACGACGACCACCTGTGCCGAATGATGTTGGCGTGCCTTCATCTCCGTGGTATAATATCACTTTTTGTCATGAATAATTTACCTGCGTATAACAACACTATAGAGTAGAGTGGTTGTTTTCACAAAAAGTTTAACAAGTACTGATAAAAAGTAAACTGGATGCATATCACCTGATTTGTTTAGACAGCAGATGATCTGTACGCAGAATCTTTGCACGTAGTAGTGGCAGTGCTCCATATGCTTTTTGGACTGATGTATTACTTTGTAACAGTACTTTGACTGTAATACGGCTACTACATTTTTTTATATAATCTGAATGCTTCACGTGGGACTTAGCTGGCTGGATAACCAATCTTCTCGTGAAGTGGGCTTGCTCTCTCCTCTGTTGCTTTTGCTAGGTCCTTGCGCACTGAACTTTAAGCAGCAGCTGAACCTGGCGCCTCGTCACGAGGTGAGCCGACGGTGACGGGCGGGTTGCAGCCTCAGTGCTGGAGGCAGAGGTGAGCGGCTAGCTTGGAAGGCGTGAGGCATTCAGGAGCGAGGCTGAAACGAGCAGCTTGGCAGAACCAGCGGTTTTGAGTTGAGGCCACGGCGAGCAGAACAAGCCTGCAACAGAGATAAAGGCAGGGGCGCCGCAGCACGGCAGAGCCAGCGGATAACGAGGCCACCTAGCCGGGGCGACTCAAGGCGCGGTTCGGATGACAGGCACTCGTCCGGCGAGCACGAGACAAACGGCGGCTTGCAGACGACGGCTTTGGCCATGGCCTAAACCGGTCGCGTGAGTGACGGCGGAAACGGCGGCTGAAGGACGCAGGCAGGAGCTCGCGCGGGAGTGAGGGCGGCTCGGTGTGCGCTTGACGCGCAGCATTGGGCACCTGGCAAGGCAGCGGCTGTTCGACCAGCGGCAGGTCGGAGAGACACCGGCGAGTTGGGGCTGAAGCACGGCGACTCAACAGACAACAGGTACAGGCGCCGGCAGGCACGGCGGATTAGAGCAGTGGCGGTTCGAGGCCGCTCCAGCAAGGGCGGCGCAAGGCGGATCGTACGGCGGCGGTTTTGCCGCAAAGGCCGCGCAAGGCAGGGGCGAGTCATGGCAGCGGCTTGCGGCGTATGTAGCAGGAGGAGGTGGAGGTGAAGCGCGATCGAACCGGCAGCCGGTTGGTGAGGCGAGCTAGAGGAGGCGAAGCGCGGCCGAACCGGCGGCGGTTTGGAGGAGTGAAATCAAGGCGCGCCTCTCCATGGCGGGCCGCAGCAGCAGCTCGGTGTTGAGTCAACCTTGGTCAGCGGCATTTACACAGATGCATGCATGGTTGCATGTGGGCTGCATGTCGGCAGCAGTAGCTGTTTCTTAGCAAGGTAGTAAATGGGCAGGTCGGCAGCAATACTTGCGTGCCTTACTAGCTAAGAAGTCATGGTAATGTCAGGATAGAATTTAAGGATGCACTTAATGCATGGCAGTGCGGCTAGGAATTTTCTTCCTTGTTCACACTAGTAGTACTAGTCTAGATGCACTGTATCTACTAATGCCGGTTGTGGCATAGTCGGTTTGGCTGCCTATAAAAGGAGCTGTGTACCTCCAGTTGAAAGCATTCCATTCCGATCAAAACAAGGCAACCAGCCACTCCAGTTTCCTCCTCTGCTCAAGTAGTACTCCAGTATCTCGTGAGTGTCTCTTGAGCTGCACTAGTGAGTGCGTGTGAGCTGAGTGCAAGCACTACCATTAGATAGCCACGACTCTCTGGTTACAGTAATTCTGGGCTGACAATTGGCATCAGAGCCTCGGGTTGTGCCGAAGCATATGCCGAAAGGAGGCGTCGCCGATGACGGTTCCAAGACCGCCGAGCAGAGCTCGGCCGAGGACACCCGTGCGGCGGACGCGCTCGCGCTGCGAGGCAGGCCGGGAGGTGAGCTGGGTGCGCCACGCTCCGTGCGAGACGTGGGCATGTCCAGCACCTCCTTCCCTCTCCTCACGCGGACCAACTACCCCAGTTGGTCGGTCATGATGGAAGTCATCATGGAGGCGCGGCATATGTGGAAAGCCGTGGAAACCGGCGATGTCGAGTACGAGGAGGACCGGCTGGCGATGGAGGCGATCTTACGCTCCGTCCCAGAGGAGATGGTGCTCACCCTTGGCGCCAAGAAGACGGCTAAGGAAGCATGGGAGACCATCAAGACTCTGCGCATCGGCGTGGAACGCGTACGGGAGTCGAAGGCCCAGACCTTGCGCCTCCAGTACGAGGAGATCCGGTTCAAGGCCGGTGAACAAGTCGACGACTTCGCCTTGCAGCTGCAAGGTCTCGTCAACGAGCTCGCAACGCTCGGAGATCCCATTGACAACAAGATGGTGATTCTCAAGTTTCTCCGCGTCGTCCCCAGGCAGTACAAGCAACTGGCCTGGTCCATCGAGAGCTTGGAGGATCTCTCCACCATGACGATCGAGGAGCTGGTAGGGCGGCTGAAGGTCGTCGAGGAGCGCGGCGACGACGCCAACAACCGTGCTGGCAGCGAACTACTGCTCACCAGGGAGCAGTGGGACGCGCAGCTTCAGCAGCGCGGCCGCGACGGCTCTTCCGGCAGTGGGGGAGGCGCCCCCACGGGAAGCAGAGGTCGCGGCAGAGGCGGAGGCCGTGCCCAGAGAGGTGGCGGCAACCGCGGTCGCAGGCCAAGCCAGGCAGGGCGAGGCGCTGGCAACGGTGGCAAGTGCCGCTACTGCAACATGCCGGGTCACTGGATCCGGGATTGCCACAGGAGGAAAGCCGACGAGGCAGCCGCAGCAACGGCAAACCTCGTCCAGGCTGACGTGGATGGTGGGCCGGCAATGATGCTGGCAAGAGTCGAGCCCGTGCAGGAGAGCTCAGCATCTCCCACGACCACGACCCTGACATCCACCCATTCCGTGCAGGAGGCACGGAGCCCGTCCACGGGAACCATCACTCCAGTGACAGGCCACACCTCGACAACGACGTTCTCGTGGCATGTCGACTGGGAGGCGATGAAGGCTCGGGTGTGGGGGAGCCATACCCCGGCGACGGCGTCCCCGAACTTGAGACCCGACGAGATCGCGCAAGTTGGCGCGGCAACGACGCATATGGCGGACCATGCTCCGACCATGATGCTAGCGACCATCGACTCCGTGCAGGAGCGCACGGAGACTCAGGTCAGCCACACCCCGACAACAGAGTGTTCGGGGTCCACCGTGTTGTCGGGAGATGGTTCCCCGACAACAGCATGTGCGTGCGGCTACGTCTTCCTCAACGAGGAGAGAGCCGTGACCACACCCATGCTTGCAGGCGGCAAGCAAAGTGAGGGTTGGTTCCTCGACACCGGCGCCACGAACCACATGACTGGTTCGGTCGACGCGTTTGCGGAGCTGGACCGCTCAATCACGGGGAAGGTGCGGTTCGCGGACGGATCCGTGGTGGAGATCCACGGGCGCGGGACCGTCGTCTTCGCCGACAAAGGGGGTGATCATAGGGCATTCACGGACGTCTACTTCATCTCGGCGCTCAAGAGCAGCGTCGTGAGTGTCGGACAGCTCGACGAGGGCTGGTTCGACATCGGCATCCGGCGCGGTGTTCTCACCGTGCGTGACCAGCAGAAGAGGGTGCTTATCGAGGTTATCCGCTCGCCAAACCGCCTCTATAAATTCTTCTTTCAACCCGTGCATCCTGTGTGCCTTGCCATGGGTCATGTCTCCGACGCGTTGCGTTGGCATGCCAGGCTAGGACACAAGCACTTTGACGGGTTGCGAAAGATGGCGCGAGGCAACCTCGTTCGTGGGCTACCTCACATCGAGCACGCCGACGAGCTGTGTGATGCATGTCTTGCGGGGAAGCAGCGGTGTCTGCCGTTTCCCGAGAAGGCACGCTATCGGGCGCAGAAACCCCTGGAACTGGTTCACGGGGACCTCTGCGGCCCAATCACCCCGGCAACGCCAGGAGGGCGTCGCTACATCCTGTTGCTCGTCGACGACTACAGCAGGTTCATGTGGATGCTGCTCCTCGCCTGCAAGGATGAGGCGGAGCGAGCCATCGTCAAGCAGCAAGCGGCAGCAGAGGTCGAGTGCGGCCACAAGTTGCGCGTGCTGCGCACGGACCGTGGCGGCGAGTTCACGTCGGCCACGTTCTACAAGCACTGCGACGAGAAAGGGGTGCAACGTCACCTCACAGCCCCTTACTCGCCGCAGCAGAACGGCGTCGTCGAGCGGAGGAACCAGACGGTGCTCGGGATGGCACGCTGCATGCTCAAGGCAAAGCAGGTGCCGAGCACGTATTGGGGGGAGGCTGTGCTCACGGCCGTCTTCATCCTCAACCGCTCCTTCACAAGGAGCATCGATGGCAAGACGCCTTATGAGGCGTGGTACGGAAGGAAGCCTGATGTACGCTTCCTCCGCACCTTTGGCTGCATCGGGCACGTCAAGACGACGCGCCCACAGCTGAAGAAGCTCGACGACAGGAGCACCCCAATGGTGTTCATGGGCTACGAGATGGGCTCTAAGGCGTACAAGATGTACGACCCCGTCTCAAAGCGTGTGCATGTCTCTCGCGACGTCATCTTCGACGAAGACGCGCGATGGACTTGGGAGGCGTTGGGGGAGGCCCCGGCAAGCAGTTCCTTCACCGTGGAGTACCCGATGTACTCTACGACCCCGGGAAGCAAGACCCCGGGAAATGCCACCCCGGGAAGCTCGGGAGGTGTGGATCCGGGAACAGCAACCCCGAGAACACCGTCCCCGGGTACGGTGTCACCGGACACCACGACGTCAAGCAACATGGGTCCCGGGAGGCAGTTCGCAACCCCGCCAACGGCGAGGTCGGAGTTGTTCGACGCCGACGACAGCGTTGGCGCCCCCCACAGGTTTCGGCGCATGGGGGATCTCCTCGGCGAGGCTGCGGCAACACCGCAACAGCCCGAGGAAGAGGACGTTGATGACGACGACGTCTTGCATCTAATGGCCGGCGAGGAGCCGACCACATTCGCGGAGGCCAAGCAAGAGGATTGCTGGCGCCACGCGATGCTGGACAAGCTGGCGTCGATCACCGACAACGCCACTTGGACACTCACCACACTTCCTGCTGGGCACCGAGCCATCGGGCTCAAGTGGGTGTTCAAGGTGAAGAAGGACGAGCACGGTGCCATTGTCAAGCACAAGGCGCGCCTCGTCGCCAAGGGCTACGTGCAGCGTGAGGGAGTGGACTTCGAGGAAGTCTTCGCTCCGGTGGCAAGGCTGGAGTCCGTCAGGCTCATCCTTGTGGTGGCTGCTCACCGCGGGTGGGAGGTACACCACATGGACGTCAAGTCGGCGTTTCTCAACGGCGGCCTTAATGAAGAGGTGTACGTCTCCCAACCACCCGGGTTCGTTGCAAAGGGCCACGAGCAGGGCGTGTATCGACTACACAAGGCCCTGTATGGTCTCCGGCAAGCCCCAAGGGCATGGAACGCCAAGCTCGATGCAAGCCTCGCATCCCTTGGGTTCTCACGCAGCGCTTCTGAGCACGGTGTGTACTCGCGTGGCACCGCGAACACGCTGCTCATCGTCGGCATCTACGTCGACGACCTGGTCATCGCCGGGGCAGAGCCTGAAGAGGTTCAACGCTTCAAGGGAGAGATGCATCGTCTCTTCAGTATGAGCGACCTCGGGCTGCTCCGGTACTACCTTGGGCTGGAGGTGAACCAGGAGGGTGGTTGCATCACGATCACGCAGATGGCCTACGCCACCAAGATGCTCGAGCGAGCAGGCATGAAGGACTGCTATGCTGTGCATGCTCCAATGGAGGCACGGCTGAAGCTCAGCAAGGAGAGCCCCGAGAAGGCGGTGGATGCCACATTCTACCATAGCATCATCGGGAGTCTTAGGTACCTCGTGCACACCCGACCGGACATCACGTTTGTGGTCGGGTACCTGAGTAGGTTCATGGAAGCTCCGGCAAGCGATCACCTGGCTGCCGTCAAGCACCTGCTCCGGTACATCGCGGGTACGCTCACGCATGGATGCGTGTATCGTCGTGGTGACGGCGAGAGCTTGGTCGGGTACAGCGACTCCGACCACGCTGTTGACGTGGACTCTCGGAAGAGCACCTCAGGCATACTATTTCTTCTCGGGATTAGTCCCGTCAGCTGGCAATCGGTGAGGCAGAAGGTTGTCGTTGTATCTTCGTGCGAGGCGGAGTACATCGCGGCAGCTACAGCGGCCTGTCAAGGCATTTGGCTTGCTCGCCTTCTCGGCGAAATGCTGAATCAGGACACCGCCCCTGCGATCATTTTCGTCGACAACAAGTCGGCGATTTCCCTCTGCAAGAATCCAGTGCTTCACGACCGCTGCAAGCACATCGATCTCCGCTATCACTTCATACGTGACTGCGTCGAGAAAGGCACGGTGATAGTGGAGTTCATCAGGACTGGTGAGCAGAAGGCGGACATCCTGACCAAGTCACTTGGTCGTGTCCGGTTCCAGGAGCTACGCAACAAGGTCGGGATCATAGACACTAAGCTCCTTCGACAAGGTTGAGGGGGAGAATGTTGAGTCAATCTTGGTCAGCAGCATTTACACAGATGCTTGCATGGTTGCATGTGGGCTGCATGTCGGCAGCAGTAGCTGTTTCTTAGCAAGGTAGTAAATGGGCAGGTCGGCAGCAATACTTGCGTGCCTTACTAGCTAAGATGTCAGGGTAATGTCAGGATAGAATTTAAGGATGCACTTAATGCATGGCAGTGCGGCTAGGAATTTTCTTCCTTGTTCACACCAGTAGTACTAGTCTAGATGCACTGTATCTACTAATGCCGGTTGTGGCATAGACGGTTTGGCTGCCTATAAAAGGAGCTGTGTACCTCCGGTTGAAAGCATTCCATTCCGATCAAAACAAGGCAACCAGCCACTCTAATTTCCTCCTCTGCTCAAGTAGTACTCCAGTATCTCGTGAGTGTCTCTTGAGCTGCACTAGTGAGTGCGTGTGAGCTGAGTGCAAGCACTACCATTAGATAGCCATGACTCTCTGGTTACAGTAATTCTGCGCTGACACTCGGTGCGTCGGCGATGGCGGCTCAGTGGCACAAGGCCGGCGAACATCCAATCCTCGCAGGATGGCCACGAGGAGGTTAGGCCCGTGAAGACGACAGGAACAACCCAGCGGCCGCTCACTCCAGTTTCATGGAGAAGGGCGCGACGGCTGATAAGTTCACGGGGCGCGGCGGTTTAAAACGGAGCAAGTCCGTGGGGTAAACCGGCGAGGTGAATTGTGGCGGCAACGTCAGGACCAAGGCCGGCAATCGAAAGCACGGAGGCTCGGATGCAGCCTCGGATTTGACAACAGTGATCCGGCGTGGCGAGACGACGGAGGTGCCGGACTGAGGTAAAGGCGGTACTGCTCGGCGGTGAGTTGACGGCGACGACCGACCCGGCGGCGATGGAAGGCCGTGGCTGTTCGGAACAGGTGGGCGGCTCGAGGGCGCAGGCAGTGGCGTACCCAGCCCGATTTGTCAGGGTGGTCCGATAATAGAAATATTTACACAAGTTTTGTTTTATTTTAAACGAAATGTTTTTTACTACACTATACATAAGCTATGGAGAAATTCCAGGGTGGTCCATGGATCACCCTGGCCACCCCCTAGCTACGCCACTGGGCGCAGGCGCAGTCGACGGACGAGTCCGGATTGCGGAGGCAGACGAAGCGCAGCAGTGACTCGGACGGAAGGAGGAGTCCAGTCCAGCCATGGGCCGTGGCTATTTTTTCCGGGTCACGGACCCGGAAACTGTCAGGGCGGCCCAAAGCAGAAGGACACGGCGGGTCAACCCAGCCGGTTTTGACTCCTCTCCGGGTCGTAGTTGGTTTCGACGAGACGCAGCCGTGGATGTAGAATTCTGACGTAGCTATATGGTAGATCTCCTTGGCTTGATTGAAACGTGAAAAAGTGTAACGCCTGATGGAACACTTCAGGGCGCAATCCATCGCGAGCAATAGTCATCTGATGTTTAGCTGCAACCGAAACTATTGATCATGGCGGTTTGTGACTTCTTTCCTTGGCGGCTTATGGTAGTGTCCAAACGCAACCCTAATTTCTTGAACTTTAAATCTCACAAATCCTTAAATCTGGATCCATAAAACTTGAAACTGATGCAAATCCTTTCAAACCGGCTCTTTCATCCGGAAAATTGCAAAAGCTCCTCGATCCCTGTGAGAGATCCCTCCAAAAATTCAACACCACCGTTTGCATGTCCCATGGTGGGCGCCAACTGTCGTGGAATTAACACGTCAGATGTCCTTAGTGTGAGGACTTAGTCGTGAGGCCAACGCATCTATGCGGTAGCTTGAAGGGGTTGGTCGGAATCGAGAGACGTGAGACAATCAACACGCAAGACTAGGATTTAGACAGCTTTGGGCCCCGGCAAATATCATCCGGTAATAACCCTATATGCTGTTTGTCGCTAGGTCTCATTATGATCCTGAGAGAGTCGCCGGTAAGCCGACTCTTTGTGTCTAGCCCTAGAGATTATTCTTGTTGCTTGTCCCTCTTTGGAGAGCCCTGCCCCTCCTTATATAAGTTAGAGGGGCGGGTTACATGTGGAGTCCTAGTAGGATTAGGACTAGTCTATCTTTTCTTACAAGTTGAATACAAGTTCGGGTCTTGCTTCCTTCCTCTTAAGCCGGCCTTCCATAACGTAAGCCGGCCTTCTGGGCATTAAGCCTCCTGGGCCCCCGGGTCTTGTCGCTCCTCTGATCCGCTTGCCAGGTCACTCATAAGTCGCCAGGATCGGGCGGGTCACTTAGTGTGTCGTCCAGCCAGGGCGGGTCATAAGTGAGTCGCCAAGTCCGACCGGGTTATACTTCCGGCCGGGTTACACCGCGGGGTATATCCCCGACACTGGTGGCTGATTCACATACACATCTCCTTCTAACTCGCCATTCAAAAACGCGGATTTTACATCCATTTGATGTATCTTCCATGATTCCTGAACCGCGAGAGCAATGAGTAGTTCTACCGATTTCATCTTTGCAACGGGAACGAACAATTCTTCGAAGTCCACACCTTCCTCTTGCACGTCCTCAAAATCCGCCGGTTCCTTGGCGCTTAGACACCGTCGCCCACTCCTTTTGACCTTTTCCGGGTCAATCGTCCGAAGAAATTTCTCCGGATGTATGTCGAACACCAGGCGTAGCATTATGGCTGTAGGTGATGATGTTTTTTTCCTTTTCCTCCAATGCCTTCGGAGGCGACGTTGCTTGCGCGGCTCCTTGTACCATCAGGAGCGACACATCACCTTTTGCTTTGCATATTGCTTTTGGCGAAACAAGCAAACACGGTTCCATTGTATCCTCTGACTTTGAATACGCCGGTGCCATGCATGAAGCCGCTCGCTCAGCTTCACGTGCTGGCTCATGCCCTCCTGCTGGGCTGCTATGACGGCCCGTTCCTGGACTGCATCTTGCCCCGCTTGCTAGATTGCAGCAATTGCTGCCTTTGGACTTCCCTGGTTGTCCGTTGGCTGAGCCATAGAGTGCCACGCCTTGGCCACCAACTCCATGTGTTTGTACCATAGCTGCACCTGTACTTGATGCACCAGCCCCAACAGTCACGACACCCATGTATGCGTTTTCTCTTGCAACATGTGTCTCTGTCTTTGCACATGTAATAGCATCAACTTTCATTTCTTCGTGCACTTTTGACGCCACGTACGCCTTTATTTTTTCTGGACGCAACGTACAAAGACTGCTTCTCCATGGCCAAGCACACGCGGCAATTGCTGTGTCCGCTCCAGCGAAGTTAGCACTTATGCCCGTAACATCGACGTAAGTTTCGGAATCGCCGCCCGCGTCTGTAGCATCGACACGAGTTTCCGAACCACGATCTTGAGAGCGAACTTTTTCTTCACGGAGCGCGACAATTTCTTTAGCCGACACTTGAAGAATTGGATCCTCGTTGTCCTCGAGTTCACACATCAAGATCATGTCACTTTCATCTCCTTGCTGGGCCATGAGCGCCCTCTCCTTCGGGGAATTCTTACACTCCGACTTGAAGTGTCCGAGCAGATTACAGTTGTGACAACGGATCTTCCTCTTGTCGAACTTTTTCTTCTTTGGCTTCTCCGACTGTTCGTCGGTGTCCTTTGCGGGACGGTACTTTCCGCCGCTACCAGACGCCTTTTCAAAATTGTTTTCTTTGGAAACCATTGCGTGCCACTGAGCACGTGTTAGCATCAGGTACTCATCCTGTTTTGCATCACCGTAACTCAGCTTCATCCGCTCGTTATGGGCCTTGAAGCGACCAACCAGATCATCCAAAGTGAGAGTCTTGAGATCAACACACTGCTTGATCGCTGACACAATCGGCATGTAGCACGGTGGAGCGGCACGTAGGAAACGCCAGACCACGGAGATGTCCTCTAACTTCTATCCGAGACCGCGAATCCCGTTCACCACGGAAGCAACCCTTGCTGCGAAGGCGTCCACCGTCTCGTCTTCTCCCATCCTCAGATTCTCGTAACTCTTCAGCAAAGTTTGCAAGTTCGCCTCGCGCACACGCGAGTGCCCTAGATGCAACGTCTTGAGCGTGTCCCATGCCTCCTTCGCTAATGTCTTCGAGATAAGATGCTGCTGCACGTCCACCGGCATCACCGAGCAGACGATCGTGATAGCCTGGCGATCCTTCCGATACAAGGCACCACCCTTTAGGTACTCCTCACCGCCGGGGTCGACGGCTTCCCAGAACTCATTGGCCTCGAGCGCTCACTCCATCATGGTCGCCCACACCATGTAGTTCCCACAGTCGAATCGTGGATACTCCGATCTCACCGGAGCAACAATTACTTTAGCCACACCAGAGTACTCGGCCAGTTGCTTGGTCTTCTCGTCGTCCGACATGATCTCCCGTTATTAGAAGATCAACCTTGCTCTGATACCAATTGTTGGCCCAGACCCGACACCGAGTACTTTCCGGCGACAACGATACGACCTACGACGAACGACGATGACAGACGAAGCACGCTGACGTACTTGGTTCCTGCCCCAAGTCGGCCTGGCCCGGCGAGATACTTTACGCCGAGATGCGCTCCGAAGCTGGCTTCCAACACGCGTGTACAAAGCTAGTATCAAGCTGCCTGTACTTGTACTAGTAACAGCAAAAGCTTGCTATACGATTAGCTAATTGATCTAGACGGAAACAACACGCGGAAACGATTTGGATAGCCACACGCACGTATCGTGCGTGATCCTTTCTTTATTGCTTCGATGCTCACGATACAACGTGTACAGGGGTACATGAGTATTTATATTAGCTAGCTAACCTGCCAACTAATCTAGTCCTACTCGGTGAAGGATAGGAAACCTACACGGACATATGCATCTATACGTGCATCAGTCGGACACAAACAGAGATGTCGTGTTTAATCCTAACAATGACCCCACCCTGCTGCTAATGTTATAAGTATGTACACGAATGCTAGCTCATTACTTGTCCACTTGACTCCTTAAACCAGGTTCATGTCCAATACCTCATGCAAAAGTATAGCCCAATACCCCAACGGTTGCTGCTAAAATAATTGAAGTACACTCCTGGAGCAAGAAAGAACTCATGGTCTCAAACAGGGCATACCAGTGAGATTTCCATCGCCAATTACCGAAACATAGCAGTGTTCTGACCAAAAACGACATAACAAGTAAAGCAAGCTGAAAACAGAGCAGGTTTGGACGAGTCGCACTCGCATCAAACAACTAAGAAGAAGTTCCAGTACTCAAGGCGAACAGATGGAAAGAGATAAACTGAAGTCAAGGCGCCAACACAGGGCCACCATTACAAACTTATTCAGAGAAACACAGCAGGCTTTAGGCCAACATCATGTCCGGGCACACATCCTAGGTGCCACCAGTACCGTACACAGCCCATGCTTCTAGAAACTGGAATCTGCAAAAAAGAGAAGTCGACAGTAAAGAATAAGTTTGGCTCAACATGTCCTTTTTTTTTTGCGAGAAAATTTCCGATCTATTCATGTTCAATCATGGCAGTACAACGAATACTAGAAATAATAGAAATCACATCCAGATCCGTAGACCACCTAGCGACAACTACCAGCACTGAAGCGAGCCGAAGGCGCGCCGCCATCATCACCTCTCCATCACCAGAGTAGTGCACAACTTGTTGTAGTAGACAGTCGGGAAGTCGTCGTGCTAAGGCCCCGTAGGACCAGCGCACCAGAACAGCAACCGCCACAGATGAAGAATAACATAGATCAGAAAAATACAATTCGAAGACACACGAACGTAGACGAACAACGACGAGATCCGAGCAAATCCACGAAAGATAGATCCGCCGGAGACACACCTCCACACGCCCACCAACGATACTAGATGCATCGCCGGAACGGGGGCTAGGCGAGGAGACCTTTATTCCATCTTCAGGGAGCCGCCACCGTCTCGTCTTCCTGAGCAGGACACAAACCCTAGCAAAACTGAAAGAAACGGTTAAAGACTGAGCCCTCCCGCCGACCCTTGCCGAGATCCACTGCGCCCCCATGGCCCTAAGGCCATCGGAGAGGAGGCGGACCTGCGGCGGCGGCGGCGGGAGGCAAAAACCCTAGCTTTTTGTGGAGGAGAAGGAGGAGGCGGCGGCTACATTCGCCTCAACATGTCCTCAGTTGATATAGATGGGAGAACAAATTGCTTGGCCAGCAGTTCGATGTAGATGAACTATCATGCAGCTTGACCAAATTTCTTTTGTTTGAAATTAAAGTGGCATTGACCGAATTTCTTTGTTAACATAGAATTGTGAGAGCAAGATATATATGACTATCAGACACCTTAAGATATATATGACTATCAGACACTTTATCAATTAAGACTATGTTATCAGATCATTGATATGACAACCATTTGTATATAGATAAAAATATCATACCGTGGTAATGAAGAAAAGCAAGTTGCTTATATGCAGGTCTAAGTCTAACAATGGATATTACAAGAGAAACTGTGGTTGGCAAATAACACCAAGGGTAAAAAAAAAGGTAGTAAGTGCAAGCTTACCATTGTAGGTTCAGCTATCAACTCCAAATTGACAGCATTGGACAAACCATTGAGAAGCAAACCCCCCTCTACAGGATAAACATGACAGATACATGAATGATCATCACAACCCCTCAGGTTCTGCTCACAGTAATCATGGCACTGAACGCCAAGTCCAATATAGGCTGTCACTAGAAATGGCATATCCTCAAGGAAAGGAGTCGCACCATCAAAATCATCAATTTGTAGTGAAATAAGATCTGGGGCAAAAATCCGAATATGGAAATCCTCAGGGAGCACACAGAGGTTGGTGATGCAGGGACGCTTCAGTGATTTGGATGATATCTTCCTTGCATCAATGCTGCATGTTTCCATGCATAGCTCCTCTAAGACCGGGCAGCCCGAGAAATTCAGTGCAGAGCATTTAGACTGTTTAAGGTGTAAGATATTCAACTGATGGGAGATGAGAGGCATATCAAGTGCTAGTGGGTCGTCCTCAAAGTCATTAGCTCTGAGCAGGAGCTCCTGAACATGGCACTGTAGAGCGTACTTGATCAACAGTTCAGTGTGGGTGTCTAGCGAGTCTGACATGATCCGGAGAACCATCAAAGTCAGTCGTGATCCGGAGAATCATCAGAGTCGTCCCTCTATTCGCCGTTCGCCATTACTATCGTGACCATCTCCCGAAAACGTTTCCGGTTGATCCGGGGAACACCAGAAGACCCGCTGCCACGAACGTGAGTCCTGTACTGTACGGGAGTTTTGGGTGCGCGGGCCTGACGATTATTAGAAGTAAATCCATGCAAAAAAAATATTATTAGAAGTAAATTTCAGGTCTCCCTATCTTTTCTTTCCATATAAAACAAATTATACAATTTATTTCCATCGACATGATTACACAAAAAAATTAAAAGAAGAAAACAAAAAATAGATTATACAATTTGTTTCTTCTCTTATGAGCTTTTGTTCAAATTTTGGTTGGACAAAGATGTTTCTTTGTAAACGCCAGGTAACGTACGGACAAAATGTACACACTCAGCCACTCACACAACTCTAGTGAGGACTTTCCAGAAAAAACAATAACTCTACTCTGTATAGTGAGGACTAAAGTTCCTCAATATTGACGATGTTATCCATGGTGCGTCGCTATCGGCAAAGACAACGTCTTGCACAAGGAAATAATTCTTTTAGAAGAGACACAAGGCGTCAAAGCTACAGCTCGATCTTTGATGATTTGGGCATAGGGTTTGATACTTGATAACACCTATCATGCTAGTAACCCAACAAATGGTTAGTACTCTAGTTTGACAAAGAACTTTTTGTTCATACCAACTCACTTGGATAATGAAGAATATAAAAGGCTTTCCCCTCAAGCATAAAACCTTAGGGTTTCGCTTCCTCCGGCGGCGACACCATCGTGAGTGTCGATGTCTGTCCTCCCCTCCAAAGACTCGGGCTGATCTGGGTGAGTCTTGTGTTCCTTCCCGTCCTTGGTGTAGCAAGGATTGCGGGGAAGTATATCATATGTGCCTTGATCACACCTTGGGGATCTTCTGGTTAAAACTGGTTGGCTGTCTCTAAGGATGATTTGGAGCTGGCTTTTGTGAACTACCACCTGGAGCTAGTGGATGAGTGGGGGATCTGAACATCTTATCAATACAAACTTCCATTGGGTGATTAATGCCATTGGTGACTTGCAGGACAAAGGACTTGACTAGCCGTACATCTGCATGAAAGAAGTGTTACGATTATGAGTTATATGTGTGCTTCTGTTGATGATATTGAGAAGCTCCTAATAATACAAAAAAAATGTTTGTTGTTTTCCTTGTGGATTCGGAATGATGATATAATGAAATCACGTTGAAAGAGTGAAGTCTTCGGGAGACAAAGCGGCTGAAATAGAAATGGGGACGTTTTAGGTTTGCTTGTACACCAGTAACCCGCGCTAGTTCGAACAAGGGAGTGATGTAGAAATTGCTCATCACAGCCAACTTTTTGGCGTTAGCTCAAGCTTTCAGGGCGAACTGGCTGGTGCGCACAATTTAACATGCCTATCGTAGCTCATGGGCATTGAACACATGAAAATAAACAAGTGCTCACAGCTGGAATTTAGTCTATATTGGGGCAGCCCAATAACTATTTCAGAAATTCCTAATAAATCCTAGAGGCCCACTTAGCCCATTTGTGCAAGGCAAGGGATACTACTAAAGTTTAGTCCCACATTGCTAGTTTAGAGGGAGTTGGACCTCCTTATAAGGGAGGCTCCTTCCCCACTTGTATGAGCATGAGAACAAGAGGGACATCCACGCGCCGCGCCGCGCCGCGCCGCGCCGCGGGTTGCGGGAATGAGCCGAGCCGCTGCTTGTTCGTTTCGTCTCCCTCCATTGCTTCACCTCCTGCCGCAGCCTGTTCGCCTCCTTCTCTTGCGCCTATAAAAGGGAGGCCTTCTGGGCATTAAGCCTCCTGGGCCCCCGGGTCTTGTCGCTCCTCTGATCCGCTTGCCAGGTCACTCATAAGTCGCCAGGATCGGGCGGGTCACTTAGTGTGTCGTCCAGCCAGGGCGGGTCATAAGTGAGTCGCCAAGTCCGACCGGGTTATACTTCCGGCCGGGTTACACCGCGGGGTATATCCCCGACACTGGTGGCTGATTCACATACACATCTCCTTCTAACTCGCCATTCAAAAACGCGGATTTTACATCCATTTGATGTATCTTCCATGATTCCTGAACCGCGAGAGCAATGAGTAGTTCTACCGATTTCATCTTTGCAACGGGAACGAACAATTCTTCGAAGTCCACACCTTCCTCTTGCACGTCCTCAAAATCCGCCGGTTCCTTGGCGCTTAGACACCGTCGCCCACTCCTTTTGACCTTTTCCGGGTCAATCGTCCGAAGAAATTTCTCCGGATGTATGTCGAACACCAGGCGTAGCATTATGGCTGTAGGTGATGATGTTTTTTTCCTTTTCCTCCAATGCCTTCGGAGGCGACGTTGCTTGCGCGGCTCCTTGTACCATCAGGAGCGACACATCACCTTTTGCTTTGCATATTGCTTTTGGCGAAACAAGCAAACACGGTTCCATTGTATCCTCTGACTTTGAATACGCCGGTGCCATGCATGAAGCCGCTCGCTCAGCTTCACGTGCTGGCTCATGCCCTCCTGCTGGGCTGCTATGACGGCCCGTTCCTGGACTGCATCTTGCCCCGCTTGCTAGATTGCAGCAATTGCTGCCTTTGGACTTCCCTGGTTGTCCGTTGGCTGAGCCATAGAGTGCCACGCCTTGGCCACCAACTCCATGTGTTTGTACCATAGCTGCACCTGTACTTGATGCACCAGCCCCAACAGTCACGACACCCATGTATGCGTTTTCTCTTGCAACATGTGTCTCTGTCTTTGCACATGTAATAGCATCAACTTTCATTTCTTCGTGCACTTTTGACGCCACGTACGCCTTTATTTTTTCTGGACGCAACGTACAAAGACTGCTTCTCCATGGCCAAGCACACGCGGCAATTGCTGTGTCCGCTCCAGCGAAGTTAGCACTTATGCCCGTAACATCGACGTAAGTTTCGGAATCGCCGCCCGCGTCTGTAGCATCGACACGAGTTTCCGAACCACGATCTTGAGAGCGAACTTTTTCTTCACGGAGCGCGACAATTTCTTTAGCCGACACTTGAAGAATTGGATCCTCGTTGTCCTCGAGTTCACACATCAAGATCATGTCACTTTCATCTCCTTGCTGGGCCATGAGCGCCCTCTCCTTCGGGGAATTCTTACACTCCGACTTGAAGTGTCCGAGCAGATTACAGTTGTGACAACGGATCTTCCTCTTGTCGAACTTTTTCTTCTTTGGCTTCTCCGACTGTTCGTCGGTGTCCTTTGCGGGACGGTACTTTCCGCCGCTACCAGACGCCTTTTCAAAATTGTTTTCTTTGGAAACCATTGCGTGCCACTGAGCACGTGTTAGCATCAGGTACTCATCCTGTTTTGCATCACCGTAACTCAGCTTCATCCGCTCGTTATGGGCCTTGAAGCGACCAACCAGATCATCCAAAGTGAGAGTCTTGAGATCAACACACTGCTTGATCGCTGACACAATCGGCATGTAGCACGGTGGAGCGGCACGTAGGAAACGCCAGACCACGGAGATGTCCTCTAACTTCTATCCGAGACCGCGAATCCCGTTCACCACGGAAGCAACCCTTGCTGCGAAGGCGTCCACCGTCTCGTCTTCTCCCATCCTCAGATTCTCGTAACTCTTCAGCAAAGTTTGCAAGTTCGCCTCGCGCACACGCGAGTGCCCTAGATGCAACGTCTTGAGCGTGTCCCATGCCTCCTTCGCTAATGTCTTCGAGATAAGATGCTGCTGCACGTCCACCGGCATCACCGAGCAGACGATCGTGATAGCCTGGCGATCCTTCCGATACAAGGCACCACCCTTTAGGTACTCCTCACCGCCGGGGTCGACGGCTTCCCAGAACTCATTGGCCTCGAGCGCTCACTCCATCATGGTCGCCCACACCATGTAGTTCCCACAGTCGAATCGTGGATACTCCGATCTCACCGGAGCAACAATTACTTTAGCCACACCAGAGTACTCGGCCAGTTGCTTGGTCTTCTCGTCGTCCGACATGATCTCCCGTTATTAGAAGATCAACCTTGCTCTGATACCAATTGTTGGCCCAGACCCGACACCGAGTACTTTCCGGCGACAACGATACGACCTACGACGAACGACGATGACAGACGAAGCACGCTGACGTACTTGGTTCCTGCCCCAAGTCGGCCTGGCCCGGCGAGATACTTTACGCCGAGATGCGCTCCGAAGCTGGCTTCCAACACGCGTGTACAAAGCTAGTATCAAGCTGCCTGTACTTGTACTAGTAACAGCAAAAGCTTGCTATACGATTAGCTAATTGATCTAGACGGAAACAACACGCGGAAACGATTTGGATAGCCACACGCACGTATCGTGCGTGATCCTTTCTTTATTGCTTCGATGCTCACGATACAACGTGTACAGGGGTACATGAGTATTTATATTAGCTAGCTAACCTGCCAACTAATCTAGTCCTACTCGGTGAAGGATAGGAAACCTACACGGACATATGCATCTATACGTGCATCAGTCGGACACAAACAGAGATGTCGTGTTTAATCCTAACAATGACCCCACCCTGCTGCTAATGTTATAAGTATGTACACGAATGCTAGCTCATTACTTGTCCACTTGACTCCTTAAACCAGGTTCATGTCCAATACCTCATGCAAAAGTATAGCCCAATACCCCAACGGTTGCTGCTAAAATAATTGAAGTACACTCCTGGAGCAAGAAAGAACTCATGGTCTCAAACAGGGCATACCAGTGAGATTTCCATCGCCAATTACCGAAACATAGCAGTGTTCTGACCAAAAACGACATAACAAGTAAAGCAAGCTGAAAACAGAGCAGGTTTGGACGAGTCGCACTCGCATCAAACAACTAAGAAGAAGTTCCAGTACTCAAGGCGAACAGATGGAAAGAGATAAACTGAAGTCAAGGCGCCAACACAGGGCCACCATTACAAACTTATTCAGAGAAACACAGCAGGCTTTAGGCCAACATCATGTCCGGGCACACATCCTAGGTGCCACCAGTACCGTACACAGCCCATGCTTCTAGAAACTGGAATCTGCAAAAAAGAGAAGTCGACAGTAAAGAATAAGTTTGGCTCAACATGTCCTTTTTTTTTTGCGAGAAAATTTCCGATCTATTCATGTTCAATCATGGCAGTACAACGAATACTAGAAATAATAGAAATCACATCCAGATCCGTAGACCACCTAGCGACAACTACCAGCACTGAAGCGAGCCGAAGGCGCGCCGCCATCATCACCTCTCCATCACCAGAGTAGTGCACAACTTGTTGTAGTAGACAGTCGGGAAGTCGTCGTGCTAAGGCCCCGTAGGACCAGCGCACCAGAACAGCAACCGCCACAGATGAAGAATAACATAGATCAGAAAAATACAATTCGAAGACACACGAACGTAGACGAACAACGACGAGATCCGAGCAAATCCACGAAAGATAGATCCGCCGGAGACACACCTCCACACGCCCACCAACGATACTAGATGCATCGCCGGAACGGGGGCTAGGCGAGGAGACCTTTATTCCATCTTCAGGGAGCCGCCACCGTCTCGTCTTCCTGAGCAGGACACAAACCCTAGCAAAACTGAAAGAAACGGTTAAAGACTGAGCCCTCCCGCCGACCCTTGCCGAGATCCACTGCGCCCCCATGGCCCTAAGGCCATCGGAGAGGAGGCGGACCTGCGGCGGCGGCGGCGGGAGGCAAAAACCCTAGCTTTTTGTGGAGGAGAAGGAGGAGGCGGCGGCTACATTCGCCTCAACATGTCCTCAGTTGATATAGATGGGAGAACAAATTGCTTGGCCAGCAGTTCGATGTAGATGAACTATCATGCAGCTTGACCAAATTTCTTTTGTTTGAAATTAAAGTGGCATTGACCGAATTTCTTTGTTAACATAGAATTGTGAGAGCAAGATATATATGACTATCAGACACCTTAAGATATATATGACTATCAGACACTTTATCAATTAAGACTATGTTATCAGATCATTGATATGACAACCATTTGTATATAGATAAAAATATCATACCGTGGTAATGAAGAAAAGCAAGTTGCTTATATGCAGGTCTAAGTCTAACAATGGATATTACAAGAGAAACTGTGGTTGGCAAATAACACCAAGGGTAAAAAAAAAGGTAGTAAGTGCAAGCTTACCATTGTAGGTTCAGCTATCAACTCCAAATTGACAGCATTGGACAAACCATTGAGAAGCAAACCCCCCTCTACAGGATAAACATGACAGATACATGAATGATCATCACAACCCCTCAGGTTCTGCTCACAGTAATCATGGCACTGAACGCCAAGTCCAATATAGGCTGTCACTAGAAATGGCATATCCTCAAGGAAAGGAGTCGCACCATCAAAATCATCAATTTGTAGTGAAATAAGATCTGGGGCAAAAATCCGAATATGGAAATCCTCAGGGAGCACACAGAGGTTGGTGATGCAGGGACGCTTCAGTGATTTGGATGATATCTTCCTTGCATCAATGCTGCATGTTTCCATGCATAGCTCCTCTAAGACCGGGCAGCCCGAGAAATTCAGTGCAGAGCATTTAGACTGTTTAAGGTGTAAGATATTCAACTGATGGGAGATGAGAGGCATATCAAGTGCTAGTGGGTCGTCCTCAAAGTCATTAGCTCTGAGCAGGAGCTCCTGAACATGGCACTGTAGAGCGTACTTGATCAACAGTTCAGTGTGGGTGTCTAGCGAGTCTGACATGATCCGGAGAACCATCAAAGTCAGTCGTGATCCGGAGAATCATCAGAGTCGTCCCTCTATTCGCCGTTCGCCATTACTATCGTGACCATCTCCCGAAAACGTTTCCGGTTGATCCGGGGAACACCAGAAGACCCGCTGCCACGAACGTGAGTCCTGTACTGTACGGGAGTTTTGGGTGCGCGGGCCTGACGATTATTAGAAGTAAATCCATGCAAAAAAAATATTATTAGAAGTAAATTTCAGGTCTCCCTATCTTTTCTTTCCATATAAAACAAATTATACAATTTATTTCCATCGACATGATTACACAAAAAAATTAAAAGAAGAAAACAAAAAATAGATTATACAATTTGTTTCTTCTCTTATGAGCTTTTGTTCAAATTTTGGTTGGACAAAGATGTTTCTTTGTAAACGCCAGGTAACGTACGGACAAAATGTACACACTCAGCCACTCACACAACTCTAGTGAGGACTTTCCAGAAAAAACAATAACTCTACTCTGTATAGTGAGGACTAAAGTTCCTCAATATTGACGATGTTATCCATGGTGCGTCGCTATCGGCAAAGACAACGTCTTGCACAAGGAAATAATTCTTTTAGAAGAGACACAAGGCGTCAAAGCTACAGCTCGATCTTTGATGATTTGGGCATAGGGTTTGATACTTGATAACACCTATCATGCTAGTAACCCAACAAATGGTTAGTACTCTAGTTTGACAAAGAACTTTTTGTTCATACCAACTCACTTGGATAATGAAGAATATAAAAGGCTTTCCCCTCAAGCATAAAACCTTAGGGTTTCGCTTCCTCCGGCGGCGACACCATCGTGAGTGTCGATGTCTGTCCTCCCCTCCAAAGACTCGGGCTGATCTGGGTGAGTCTTGTGTTCCTTCCCGTCCTTGGTGTAGCAAGGATTGCGGGGAAGTATATCATATGTGCCTTGATCACACCTTGGGGATCTTCTGGTTAAAACTGGTTGGCTGTCTCTAAGGATGATTTGGAGCTGGCTTTTGTGAACTACCACCTGGAGCTAGTGGATGAGTGGGGGATCTGAACATCTTATCAATACAAACTTCCATTGGGTGATTAATGCCATTGGTGACTTGCAGGACAAAGGACTTGACTAGCCGTACATCTGCATGAAAGAAGTGTTACGATTATGAGTTATATGTGTGCTTCTGTTGATGATATTGAGAAGCTCCTAATAATACAAAAAAAATGTTTGTTGTTTTCCTTGTGGATTCGGAATGATGATATAATGAAATCACGTTGAAAGAGTGAAGTCTTCGGGAGACAAAGCGGCTGAAATAGAAATGGGGACGTTTTAGGTTTGCTTGTACACCAGTAACCCGCGCTAGTTCGAACAAGGGAGTGATGTAGAAATTGCTCATCACAGCCAACTTTTTGGCGTTAGCTCAAGCTTTCAGGGCGAACTGGCTGGTGCGCACAATTTAACATGCCTATCGTAGCTCATGGGCATTGAACACATGAAAATAAACAAGTGCTCACAGCTGGAATTTAGTCTATATTGGGGCAGCCCAATAACTATTTCAGAAATTCCTAATAAATCCTAGAGGCCCACTTAGCCCATTTGTGCAAGGCAAGGGATACTACTAAAGTTTAGTCCCACATTGCTAGTTTAGAGGGAGTTGGACCTCCTTATAAGGGAGGCTCCTTCCCCACTTGTATGAGCATGAGAACAAGAGGGACATCCACGCGCCGCGCCGCGCCGCGCCGCGCCGCGGGTTGCGGGAATGAGCCGAGCCGCTGCTTGTTCGTTTCGTCTCCCTCCATTGCTTCACCTCCTGCCGCAGCCTGTTCGCCTCCTTCTCTTGCGCCTATAAAAGGGAGGTCGCTCCTCTCAGAGAGACGCACCAGAACTTCTCCCTCCTCTCGCCACCGGTTCCATTCCCTGAGCTACCGCTGTCTTCCTCATCCCGGCTTGCGGCGTGCACCGCGAGTCGGGACAGTAGGCCTCCGAAACCGCACTCTTTGAGTCCTGTACGGGAGAAGGGTGATAAGGTTTTTGGGGAGCGCTCTGCGCGACTACTGGCTGCTTCATCACGGACGATCCGGTCGCCAACGACTACTTCCCGGACGACGACTTCTTCCCCAACGTCCACGACCTCCTCGATGACATGGCAGGCGAGGACACCGACCCCAAGTCCAGCGCTTCTGCTGCTGTTGTGCCGTACGTGTTCTTCTCCTTTCTGTTAGAAGTCCTACTACAGTTCTTGGCTCTAGTTTCTGTCCTACGTATGTTAGGTTCTATGTCGTATAAGCAACTTCATCTAGTGTCTGTTCTAGATGTGTTTACTTCAAACTCATATATGCAGACGATGTTTACCTTCTGTCTTATGCATCTTGATCTACTGTCTGCTCTAGAGATGATCGGTTCTAGATTATATATGCAGATGTTATTTACCTTCTCTTTGTCAAATCACATGACTTGTTTCATCACTGCTATACTAGTCATGCTTTATCTAGTATTTCTGTTAATAAAATTATTCGGTAAATTGCTCATATTTCCAACAATCCAAAAACCTTATTATAGACAATTTACCTCGAATGGTTTTGCTGCTTCCATGAGACCTCCTATGTTTGAGGGTATCCACTATAAGAGGTGGCGCGTGAGAGCAGTCTTATGGTTTCAAACCATGAGTTACTATGACGCCACTCTTGGTAAACCTGAAGGAGAGCAAGATGCCCAACAGGCAGAAGCTTTTCAGAAAATGGATACCTTGTTTAAGGCTGCTCTCTTGAGTGTTCTTGGTGAGAACATAGTTGATGCTTATGCGTCAATTGACAATGGAAAAGATATGTGGGACGCACTCGAGGCCAAGTTTGGGGTCTCGGATGCCGGCACTGAGCTGTACATCATGGAGCAATTCTATGATTACAGGATGACTGAAGAGCGCTCCGTGGTTGAGCAGGCTCACGAGATACAGTCATTTGCTAGAGAACTTGAGCACTTCAATTGTATCCTACAGGACAAGTTTGTTGCCGGTGGTATCATCACTAAGCTTCCTCCTTCGTGGAGGAACTTTGCTACCTTGCTGAAGCATAAGAGGCAGGAGTTTTCCGTCCCGGATCTCATTGGCACTCTTGATGTGGAAGAAAAGGCGAGAGCAAAGGACACACGTGCTCAAGGTATTGAGGGAGGATCTAGTGCCAATCTGGTACAGAAGGAAAATTTCCAGCCCCACAAGTTCAAGAACAAGGGCAAGTTTGATGGTAAAGGAAAGTTTGATGGGAAGAACAAGGCTGTGCAACACACGAACTTCAAGAAGAAGAATGACAAGAAGAAAGGTGCTTGTCATGTGTGTGGAGATCCTGATCATTGGGGTCCTAGTTGCCCCAATCGCTATGACAAGCGTCATCCTGGGAAAGGCGGCAAGACCGCTAATGTTGTCATCGGAGACATTGACATGAAGGATGTTGGGTATGGTATATTTTCCACTATTCTTTCAGTATGTCATTCTCTTGATTGGTTGATTGACACGGGTGCTAATGTGCATGTATGCGGTGATATTTCCATGTTTTCGTCTTATCAGACCGCAGGGACTTCAACCGTGCTGATGGGCAACGGTTCAAGTGCTTCTGTTCGTGGTGTTGGAACGGTCGATCTGAAGTTTACTTCGGGGAAGATCATGCGGCTGAAGAACGTGCATTATGTCCCCTCCGTCAATAAAAATCTTGTTAGCGGATCTCTTCTGTGTAGAGATGGCTACAAGCTTGTCTTTGAGTCGAATAAATTTGTAATATCCAAGTATGGAACCTTTCTCGGTAAAGGCTATGAGTCGGGAGGCCTGTTTCATTTATCCTTATCAGACGTTTGCAATAAAGTTGTTAATCATATTTGCAACAATAGTGAATCAAATGTGTGGCATTCACGACTTTGTCATGTTAACTTTGGTTGCATGTCGCGACTAGCAAAGTTAAACTTAATCCCTAGTTTCACCACCGTTAAGGGATCTAAGTGTCAAGTGTGTGTGCAAGCTAAGCAACCTCGTAAATCTCACGTGACTGCGGAGACGAGAAATCTTGCACCACTAGAACTTATACATTCAGATCTATGTGAAATGAATGGTGTTTTGACAAAAGGTGGAAAGAAATATTTCATGACGTTAATTGATGACTCCACTAGATACTGCTGTGTGTATCTTTTGAAATCTAAGGATGAGGCTTTGAACTTTTTCAAGATCTATAGAGCTGAAGTGGAAAACCAACTTGATCGGAAAATCAAGAGGCTTAGGTCCGACCGTGGTGGAGAGTATTTTTCCAATGAGTTTGATGCTTTTTGTGCGGAACATGGTATAATCCATGAGAGGACGCCTCCCTACTCACCTCAGTCAAATGGGGTGGCCGAAAGAAAGAACCGTACTCTAACTGATTTGGTTAATGCCATGTTAGACACATCGGGTCTCTCCAAGGCATGGTGGGGGGAGGCGATATTGACAGCATGTCATGTCCTAAATCGAGTCCCCACAAAGAACAAAGAAATAACTCCATTCGAGGAATGGGAGAAGAAAAGGTTAAAACTCTCTTATCTGCGAACATGGGGTTGTTTGGCGAAAGTCAATGTTCCAATTCCAAAGAAGCGGAAGCTTGGACCAAAGACTGTGGATTGTGTTTTCCTGGGATATGCTTTTCATAGCATTGGCTATAGATTCTTGGTTGTAAAATCTGAGGTACCGGACATGCACGTTGGTATGATCATGGAGTCGAATGATGCGACTTTCTTTGAAGATATCTTTCCCATGAAGGATATGGCTACCTCATCGAATCAGGAGATGCCTAGTTCATCGAATCAGGAACCAGTTACAATTACTGAACCTGCCATTTCGATGGAACACTTTGAAAGTCCTGTGGAGGAGAACAATGAAGTTCCTATTAGGAGCAAGAGACAGAGGACTGCAAAGTCCTTTGGTGATGATTTTCTTGTGTATCTCATAGATGACACTCCCAGTTCTATTTCAGAGGCCTATGCATCTGAAGATGCTGACTACTGGAAGGAAGCAGTTCGTAGCGAGATGGATTCCATCTTGGCAAATGAAACTTGGGAGATAACTGATCGTCCTTATGGGTGCAAACCTATAGGATGCAAATGGGTATTCAAGAAGAAGCTTAGGCCTGATGGTACTATTGAAAAGTACAAGGCTCGGCTCGTGGCTGAGGGTTATACCCAAAAGGAAGGTGAAGACTTCTTTGATACTTACTCACCTGTGGCTCGACTGACCACTATTCGAGTTCTACTTTCACTAGCTGCCTCAGATGTTCTTCTCGTTCATCAAATGGATGTTAAGACTGCTTTCCTAAATGGAGAGTTGGATGAGGAAATTTATATGGAACAACCAGATGGGTTTGTAATAGATGGTCAGGAAGGGAAAGTGTGCAAGTTGCTGAAGTCTCTGTATGGACTCAAGCAAGCACCCAAACAGTGGCATGAGAAGTTCGAAAGAACTTTAACAGCTGCAGGCTTTGTTGTGAACGAAGCTGACAAATGTGTGTACTATCGCCATGGTGGGGGCGAGGGAGTTATGCTTTGCTTGTATGTTGATGACATACTGATTTTCGGAACAAATCTGAATGTTATTAAGGAGGTCAAGGATTTCCTATCTCGTTGTTTTGAGATGAAGGATTTAGGAGTGGCTGATGTCATTCTGAACATCAAGTTGTTGAGAGACGATGATGGTGGGATTACATGTGACACCCCAAAAATTTGGCCTTGTTTTATTGAATTAAAATTTCGCCAGGAATTAAAAACTTTGAATTTCTGAGCTCCATTTTGATTTTTTTTAAATCATTTCCTTCCCTGTTATGATGAGTTTTCCCCAAAGAGAAAACTTTTCAAATATGTCATTGGACTTATTTAACCTCTCAAGAAAAACTTTTCTTTTATCAGTATAACTAATTAACTAATTAAATTGCTTGATCTTTATTTTCTTGAAAAAAATGGTGTTTCAAGGTTATATGGCCATATTTGAACTACAACCATTTGATAAATTCACCTAAAATTCTAACCAAAAATTGGAGATGTCAAGTGATGTTTTTAAATCACTTTTATACAAAAATATATTTTATTTATGTTATAATTTGAGCTCTGCATCAATTTTTCCTTCTCTGGTCCAGAGTACTATTTGCACTACAACCCTTTTATATAATTATTTCTAGCCTCCACCAAAATTATGGGATGTTGGTAGTAGCATATGATTCAACTTTATGCAAAAAACCTAGTACTGTTCTTTGAAAATTTTGAGTGAATCAACCTCTTTTCATTTCTGGTCCAGCCTTGTGATTTCTACTGCAACCCTATTTAATTTTGATCCAAAGATCTTGTGTTTTCTCCTACTTGTAGACAGCCCTACCAAACCCTTAAATCCAGGAGCATGCACCCATTGGATTAATTTTGGTTCATGAAATAATGTCATTTATTTCCTGTCCAGAATTCAAGTTTTGTAAAACTTGCACTAACAAGTTTCTTCTTTTGGCAAAATAACCTCACCACTCTCTCTTGCATCTAAGGAGGCCTTGATCTAGAGATCTGGGCCACCCCAAGAGTTGCTTAGAAGCCTTTAACTTTTTGTCAAACACCTGATGTGCATGGCCAGTTTTGACATGATTTTGTCTTTGCATTGTGACCTTGCACCTCGGATCATACTAGCATGTCCACTAGGATCCCAGTTGCTCCTAACCTGGGTCTGTTAATTGCCAGCCTCGACCGCGACCTCTAGCGTGCTCTGGCATAGTGTCGAACACGTCCCGTGCACGCCCGGAGCGCGAGCAGAGCGCGCGTATTGCACGACCCGCGCCCGAGCCGACACGCTGGCCCCACGACTTTGGACCGCTCTGCAGCACCTCGCCACGCGCTCCCCTTCTCACCGCAACACGCCAAGCAGCCCCCGCCGCGCCCGACAGGCCAAGAGCTAGCCGCCGCCGCCGCCCGATAGCTCCTGCGCTGGTCGGCGCCGCCGAACCTTCCCCCGCTCGCCACCTGGCCCCTGGAGTAGTGCCCACTCGTTCGTTAGTTCCTGCCGTCATCCCCAGCCACGCCACGTTGCCCGGCAAGCTACAGAGAGGCGGTTCGCCGGCATCCTCATCTGCCGCCGCGGAACCGACCTCGACGAGCTACAAAGGGAGGCCCCCGAGTTTCCCCGAGCACGTAGGTAACCTCAGGCCACCCCCTTGGCGCTCCCCTAACTCGCATTCGACCCGGGGAGGTCTCCTTCCTCGTCTCCGGCAACTGCTGCCGCCGCCACCGCCCCGGTCAATTCGGCACCACCAGGGCCTCCCACTCTCCGTTCTCTTCGCCAGGAACCTCCACATCCTCCCGTGAACACATTCCCCTACTCGATTTTGATCGGAATCCACCGTTGCCCCAAAACCACTCCGCTCTCGAAGCTCTCCGTCCGCCGCGAAGCTCGCCGCCGGCAGCTCCCTCCGTCCCCACCGGCCTGGCAACCACCGGGAGGACCGCACTGGAGTCGCGGATCCATCCCCGCCCTCGGGGCCCCGCGAAGAGCTGCCAGTCGCCGGCGACGATCGCCTGAGCTCCGCCTCCGCTCGGGACAGGGGAAGGAGGGGGAGAAAGACTAGTCAAACCCGACTAGTGGGCTCCTTGGACCTACTGTCAGTGACCCTGCGCCTATCCCCGTGGGTTAAGTGAAGGCGTAATCCGCCCAGTACGTTTTCCCCGCTCCGAAAGCGTATTCCCCTCCGAAACGTTTTCTTTTCTGTTTTAATTTATATAACAGATTTGACCAGAACTTTGACCGGCTATAACTTTTTAAATATAACTCCAAATGAATTAATTCTTTTTCCTACATCTCTCAAATATTGTCTAGTTTATTTTAAGATTTATTTGAAAAAATTTCAGAACAACTTTTGGTGCTGTTTTTATTTTGTGTGTTAATTCTTTTATATTGCTAAAATGGGATTTTTGAAGAGAGGAGAAAAGTTTCAAGTTTTGGAGTGTATCCCTGCCTTTCCCCACATTGAAGGCAAGCATTCTGAATCCCGGCATAATATTTTGGTGTGATCGTTGATACATTTATAACACCACCGCATTTCGAAGGACCTATTATTTCATGTGATATGATCATATGCATGAGTGCATATTAATGATTTCCATGCTGTTGGAAATGAAGACACTTGTGATGATAATCATCCTCATGTGCCTTGCATGCATACCGGCAGGAACCCGGGAAAACCTCCGCCTTGGGTAGGCATGAGTTTGTCGCCGGTGTCCGTCGGGACGGTTATGTTTTGGTATGGCATGGCAAGGTGACACGAGCAGTGACTCTGTTGGTTGAAATATATTCGTTATGCTAATCATGCAGGGAATACTTAAACCTCCTGAGTCGACCGTAGATCGAGTCTTGTGCCAGTAACCCCTATACTTGTTTCGTACTACCACTCGTCTCTACAGCAAGTAGATTACGGTTCAGTAAGTTGTCAACCTCTTTCTAGCACACACCGTACAGAGAGGCCATGGTGGAAGATATCGGTTGTAGCCGGTAGGCATGCCCCCTGGTCCGGGGGCATGGGTGTTTCCGGTTGAGACCGAGAGGGGAGGCCACCCCTTAGAGCGCGCGATATAAATTTGATCCCATGCTACGCGAGGTTGTAGCCTCCCCACTTAGAGTTTGCTTAACAGGTGTCGTGGGTGATTCCAGACACGTGTGAGTTAAGCTGGTGTGTGCAAGTTAGGTGTGTTTTCAATTAAAAGGCCGTAGACGGAATTAGTCCCGATGGACTAAAGAAATCCGTGACTCGTGGGTAAAGAGTACACCCTCTGCAGAGATTAAACCTATTCGAATAGCCGTGTCCATGGTTAAGGATTACAGTCTGGGATGGGTCAAGTGTCGGTCTTAGTGTCGGTCTTCGGAGGTGAAACGGTTAACCAGAACTGGAACTACTACTCGTGACTTGTGATAACTATGATTATTATTATTGTTGACTAACCCGTGATATTATTGTTATTATCGAGTATCTCTGGGATGGTTCTACCTCCGGGATACTCATTATGATTGTTTATTTAAAAGCCCTTTATGTGGTGTCGCTCAGACGCCCGACTGTGGCATTTCTTTTAAAGCCCTTCACGTGGTGTCGCTCAGACGCCCGACTGTGGCATTTCTTTTAAAGCCCTTTATGTGGTGTCACTCAGACGCCCGACTGTGGCATTTCTTTTAAAGCCCTTTATGTGGTGTCGCTCAGACGCCCGACTGTGGCATTTCTTTTAAAGCCCTTTATGTGGTGTCGCTCAGACGCCCGACTGTGGCATTTATTTTAAAGCCCTTTATGTGGTGTCGCTCAGACGCCCGACTGTGGCATTTCTTTTAAAGCCCTTTATGTGGTGTCGCACAGACGCCCGACTGTGGCATTGCTTGTTATTTATTTCATAAATTTTCGTACTACTATGTTATTGCATTTTTATAAATAACTTGCTTGCACGCATCGGAATTTCATTTATATTTTGTGACGGATGTCATGAGCATAAAATATTTTCAGCACATCATTGTTATATTATACCTGTGTTCATAATGTTTGCGAGTACATTCAAAGTACTCACTGGCTTGTCCCTGGCTATTGTCTTGGCCAGATTTTCTTGCTCGCAGAGGAGCGACGCGATGTCAGCCCCGGAACCCACACAATGGAGATAGCACCTCGCGAAGATAGGAGTTAACCTGGTCAGCTGTTCCTGTGGGAAATGGAGTCCCATAGACACTGATGTTTCACAACCGCTTCCGCCATCAACCACTAGAAACCAATTGTTGTACTCACAGGCCAGAATGGTCTTGTACTACATAATTTGTATTTTGCTTGGAATTTCTGTATCAAGTTGGAGCCTCATCAGCTAACAGTAATCCTGGGGCTGATGAGCACGATGGTCTTTTCTGGAAATTTATACCCGGAAAACCGGTCGTGGCAGGCTTGGTACCAGAGCCAGGCTGACCATTGGCTAATCCTATCTTAGCCGGGGTCTTTAAATTAGGCAAACCAACCCACCAAACCATAACCAAACCCCAGCCAAGCTTCTCGTGCAAGATAGCCACACAGTGACCCAATACCTTTTGGCAGTCGGTGCCCAACCTATCAACATAACCTGTCGCTCATGCGCCAGTGATCGAATCCTAAATAGTCCTTTCTCGCAAGCGTGCAAAGGAAGACTCCGTCCCTTTTTTCCTATAAAAAGGGGCATACTAGCACCAACACAGCACAACACAGTCTCTTCCCCAAACTAGCCACAATGCCTGGCCCCATAGTGCACAACCAGACCACAGCAAACAACCTTGGAGGTTTTGTGACCATCCTCGCAAACCTCACCCGTCGTGCCTATGCGTTAGAAGAGCCACCTGAATATGTTGTGTACCAAGGACCCATGAGCGGTGAAGACCGTCAATTCTGGGCCACTGTGCACATCTACGGTAGGGGTCTAGCACCCGAGCGCCCCTACAGGTTCACCGGAAGGACAACTTCCTTTGAGCTTCAAGCCATCCAGCTAGCCGCTCGAGAGGCTATAGTTCATCTCAGGCACTTGTGTCGCAGAGTTAACTGTCGCTCATTCCACTACTACCCCAGACGCGAAGGGTATGGTAGACCACCCCAAGTTGCCAACGGAGATCAGGAGACAGACCCCGCATTATTGCACCTAGTGCGCTATGTAAGTGCACTAGAGGCATTGTTCGACTAGATCACCATTGATCTGATCGCAGCTCGAGGAGAGCTGGTTCGTCGAGCCCCAGCAAGAAGAGAAGACAAGCCCGATGCCGACAACCCAGTCGTGCTGTTCGGACAACCGATCGAGACCCTGAGATCAGCTCCAGCCACCAACCGAGATGCTTTGATGACCCCAGAAGTGCTTCGTCGCCTTTTGGGAACACACTCCAACGGGATTGTGGCTAACAATCCCCGTGATGATCATCATCGCTACCCCGACCCTGCAGTTCCTCCGCCATCTCCGACTAATCCCGGCAGTGAGACACGTGGAGAAGCTTCGTCATCCACCAGGCACGCCCGTTTAGACGTAAACGAGGTAGATTAAGCCGTGCGAATAGCACCAAGTTTCAGTGTATCCTCGCTTTGCAATCGTGCGACCGTGTATATCAACGCAGCCTATCGTTGTGCCTCTATTTTAATGATAGCCTTTGCACTTTTTATTTTTGTTTTTGGCCAGCGCATAGTTGCATATTTTTCTGGGCACAGCTACCAAAACCAACCCGATGACAACCACAGTAACATGTCTCTTTATGAGATATGTGTATCTCCGGCACGGACCCCGACTCTTGAGGTAATCTGGCAGATACATTACCTTTCACCACGGTAAAATGATCCAGCTCCATTGTTATATAAAGGCCACCTTGTGACCTTACCCAGCAACCCTCACCTTGTGCACCACACTCACAACCATTTCTTGTCATGCCAAGCCCTAGTATTTATCGGAGAACCCCAGATGCAACCCCGGGTAGCTTTGTCAAAATATTGCGGGACTTTACCCGCAGTACCATGGGTTCTACCCAGCCACCCCAGTACGAGCTGTTCAAATCGAGGATCACCCCATCCACCTCGGAATATTGGGCAGCAGTACACATTCCTCCTGTAGACCCCAACCAAGACCCAACAGAAGTTTCCTTCGTGGGAAAATCTATGCCAACCCCACACTTGGCCATAGAAGATGCTGCAAAAGAAGCGATTACTCGCCTTCGATCCGCAGTACCCTATGCCCGCGAAAGAGGATATTATTATTTTCCGAGCCGTGCAACACCCGGAGGAGTGACATCTTTTCCCGATGGACGGATTGAGAAAGACCCAGTGCTAGCCAACCTCATCCAGTACATCATCGCTCAAGATCATTTGAACCAGCGAGTAATGGATTATCTCCAGAGTCTCGCTGATTTAAATCCTCAGATTGCCATCGGCAGAGCACTGAGAACCGAACCGGAGAGACACGTGCATCGACTGGTCAATCCACTTCCTCCGATAGAAGAGGAGTGTATCCCTTTACCAGAGACATTTTATTAGGACCTCAACCAGTTACCGTTTTCATTTTAGACGTCACTAGTGTATTTGTTATTTCAGCATTTATTTATGTGGGTGACTTATGTGCGATACCATGAGTTTGTACGACGAGTCAAATTATTTGGCTTCTACTAATGCGTGTAGTTTTTGTTGTGAGTTATGCTCCATTAAATTAACTGTTTTTCCCTCGCAAAATTATGGAGTGAGATTTCTTATCCCTGAGCTGCTACATCTACACTTTCTCATGGCGTGGACTTATTAATTTCACAGCACCACGGCAGCAGACTCACAACCATAATCTTTCGGACACAAGCACTGATTGCAAAACTTTGCAACAGTGTTGCATCCAGCTAATCACCCCCTAACAACAGTTAGCACCCGGCACACCCCACCTACTCCTCGTGATCACCACCACCGCGGAGAGCCAACACCCGAGCAGCAGCGTCGTGACGATCATCGAGGATCATCGCGCACAGGAGCACAGAGAGCGCCAGCAGCGTCGCCAGCCCCCGCATATCAGGATCGCAAACCAGTCCGGCATCGCCTCCGCCATTAGAGCCTCACCCGAGCTTCTGTAAGCAGTAATGGAGAAAGAAGAAGGAGGACGACAAGTGAGGCCAGGTGTGAGGAAGAAGAGAGAGGCACCCCGGCCGTTTTATAGCTCGAGCTCGGTGTACGGTGGGCGAAGTCCACCAGCGCCGCTCGTCGCCCGATCGCCGGTGTTCGGAGTCGAATCCGCGAGCAGTGCCGACAGCGCACTGGCCCGCGAGGTGAGTGCACGCTGCACCAACAGCTAGCACGCCACGCACTACCGCAGTACGGCCTAGATGCCCTACGTGCTAGGCGTCGCCGGTGGAGATAGCACACGGGAGAGAGGAAGAAGAGAGGACCAGAGGGAGAAGGAGAGACTGGCAGTGGACCCCGGTCCCACCTGTCAGCCAGAGATAGCACTGTGCTCTCGGGTGCGACCAGCGTATATCTAAATTTAGAAGTTATTCTAAATTTATATCCAGCGTAGAAATCTCACGTTTTTGTCCCGAACCGTAGACTTTTCCACGCAGCACCAGTTTTCACACTGTGGTTTTTCACCACTTATTGCTCTTTCACTGTAGCCACATTTTTTATTGTGTAATATTTTCTTAACACAGCTTTTAACAAATCTCGAGGATGAGATTTTTCTTAAGGGGGGTAGTGTTGTGACACCCCAAAAATTTGGCCTTGTTCTATTGAATTAAAATTTCGCCAGGAATTAAAAACTTTGAATTTCTGAGCTCCATTTTGATTTTTTTTAAAATCATTTCCTTCCCTGTTATGATGAGTTTTCCCCAAAGAGAAAACTTTTCAAATATGTCATTGGACTTATTTAACCTCTCAAGAAAAACTTTTCTTTTATCAGTATAAATAATTAACTAATTAAATTGCTTGATCTTTATTTTCTTGAAAAAAAATGGTGTTTCAAGGTTATATGGCCATATTTGAACTACAACCATTTGATAAATTCACCTAAAATTCTAACCAAAAATTGGAGATGTCAAGTGATGTTTTTAAATCACTTTTATACAAAAATATATTTTATTTATGTTATAATTTGAGCTCTGCATCAATTTTTCCTTCTGTGGTCCAGAGTACTATTTGCACTACAACCCTTTTATATAATTCTTTCTAGCCTCCACCAAAATTATGGGATGTTGGTAGTAGCATATGATTCAACTTTATGCAAAAAACCTAGTACTGTTCTTTGAAAATTTTGAGTGAATCAACCTCTTTTCATTTCTGGTCCAGCCTTGTGATTTCTACTGCAACCGTATTTAATTTTGATCCAAAGATCTTGTGTTTTCTCCTACTTGTAGACAGCCCTACCAAACCCTTAAATCCAGGAGCATGCACCCATTGGATTAATTTTGGTTCATGAAATAATGTCATTTATTTCCTGTCCAGAATTCAAGTTTTGTAAAACTTGCACTAACAAGTTTCTTCTTTTGGCAAAATAACCTCACCACTCTCTCTTGCATCTAAGGAGGCCTTGATCTGGAGATTTGGGCCACCCCAAGAGTTGCTTAGAAGCCTTTAACTTTTTGTCAAACACCTGGTGTGCATGGCCAGTTTTGACATGATTTTGTCTTTGCATTGTGACCTTGCACCTCGGATCATACTAGCATGTCCACTAGGATCCCAGTTGCTCCTAACCTGGGTCTGTTAATTGCCAGCCTCGACCGCGACCTCTAGCGTGCTCTGGCATAGTGTCGAACATGTCCCGTGCACGCCCAGAGCGCGAGCAGAGCGCGCGTATTGCACGACCCGCGCCCGAGCCGACACGCTGGCCCCACGGGTTTGGCCCGCTCTGCAGCACCTCGCCACGCGCTCCCCTTCTCACCGCAACACGCCAAGCAGCCCCCGCCGCGCCCGACAGGCCAAGAGCTAGCCGCCGCCGCCGCCCGACAGCTCCTGCGCTGGTCGGCGCCGCCGAACCTTCCCCCGCTCGCCACCTGGCCCCTGGAGCAGTGCCCACTCGTCCGTTAGTTCCTGCCGTCATCCCCAGCCACGCGACGTTGCCCTGCAAGCTACAGAGAGGCGGTTCGCCGGCATCCTCATCCGCCGCCGCGGAACCGACCTTGACGAGCTATAAAGGGAGGCCCTTGAGTTTCCCCGAGCACGCAGGTAACCTCAGGCCACCCCCTTGGCGCTCCCCTAACTCGCATTCGACCCGGGGAGGTCTCCTTCCTCGTCTCTGGCAACTGCTGCCGCCGCCACCGCCCCGGTCAATTCGGCACCACCAGGGCCTCCCACTCTCCGTTCTCTTCGCCAGGAACCTCCACATCCTCCTGTGAACACATTCCCCTACTCGATTTTGATCGGAATCCACCGTTGCCCCAAAACCACTCCGCTCCCGAAGCTCTCCGTCCGCCGCGAAGCTCGCCGCCGGCAGCTCCCTCCGTCCCCACCGGCCTAGCAACCACCGGGAGGACCGCACTGGAGTGGCGGATCCATCCCCGCCCTCGGGGCCCCGCGAAGAGCTGCCAGTCGCTGGTGACGATCGCCTGAGCTCCGCCTCCGCTCGGGACATGGGAAGGAGGGGGAGAAAGACTAGTCAAACCCGACTAGTGGGCCCCTTGGACCCACTGTCCGTGACCCTGCGCCTATCCCCGTGGGTTAAGTGAAGGCGTAATCCGCCCAGTACGTTTTCCCCGCTCCGAAAGCGTATTCCCCTCCGAAACGTTTTCTTTTCTGTTTTAATTTATATAACAGATTTGACCAGAACTTTGACCGGCTATAACTTTTTAAATATAACTCCAAATGAATTAATTCTTTTTCCTACATCTCTCAAATATTGTCTAGTTTATTTTAAGATTTATTTGAAAAAATTTCAGAACAACTTTTGGTGCTGTTTTTATTTTGTGTGTTAATTCTTTTATATTGCTAAAATAGGATTTTTGAAGAGAGGAGAAAAGTTTCAAGTTTTGGAGTGCATCCCTGCCTTTCCCCACATTGAAGGCAAGCATTCTGAATCCCGGCATAATATTTTGGTGTGATCGTTGATACATTTATAACACCACCGCATTTCGAAGGACCTATTATTTCATGTGATATGATCATATGCATGAGTGCATATTAATGATTTCCATGCTGTTGGAAATGAAGACACTTGTGATGATAATCATCCTCATGTGCCTTGCATGCATACCGGCAGGAACCCAGGAAAACGTCCGCCTTGGGTAGGCATGAGTTTGTCGCCGGTGTCCGTCGGGACGGTTATGTTTTGGTATGGCATGGCAAGGTGACATGAGCAGTGACTCTGTTGGTTGAAATATATTCGTTATGCTAATCATGCAGGGAATACTTAAACCTCCTGAGTCGACCGTAGATCGAGTCTTGTGCCAGTAACCCCTATACTTGTTTCGTACTACCACTCGTCTCTACAGCAAGTAGAGTACGGTTCAGTAAGTTGTCAACCTCTTTCTAGCACACACCGTACAGAGAGGCCATGGTGGAAGATATCGGTTGTAGCCGGTAGGCATGCCACCTGGTCCGGGGGCATGGGTGTTTCCGGTTGAGACCCAGAGGGGAGGCCACCCCTTAGAGCGCGCGATATAAATTTGATCCCATGCTACGCGAGGTTGTAGCCTCCCCACTTAGAGTTTGCTTAACAGGTGTCGTGGGTGATTCCAGACACGTGTGAGTTAAGCTGGTGTGTGCAAGTTAGGTGTGTTTTCAATTAAAAGGCCGTAGACGGAATTAGTCCCGATGGACTAAAGAAATCCCTTACTCGTGGGTAAAGAGTACACCCTCTGCAGAGATTAAACCTATTCGAATAGCCGTGTCCATGGTTAAGGATTACAGTCTGGGATGGGTCAAGTGTCGGTCTTAGTGTCGGTCTTCGGAGGTGAAACGGTTAACCAAAACTGGAACTACTACTCGTGACTTGCGATAACTATGATTATTATTATTGTTGACTAACCCGTGATATTATTGTTATTATCGAGTATCTCTGGGATGGTTCTACCTCCGGGATACTCATTATGATTGTTTATTTAAAAGCCCTTTATGTGGTGTCGCTCAGACGCCCGACTGTGGCATTTCTTTTAAAGCCCTTCATGTGGTGTCGCTCAGACGCCCGACTGTGACATTTCTTTTAAAGCCCTTTATGTGGTGTCGCTCAGACGCCCGACTGTGGCATTTCTTTTAAAGCCCTTTATGTGGTGTCGCTCAGACGCCCGACTCTGGCATTTCTTTTAAAGCCCTTTTATGTGGTGTCGCTCAGACGCCCGACTGTGGCATTTCTTTTAAAGCCCTTTATGTGGTGTCGCTCAGACGCCCGACTGTGGCATTTCTTTTAAAGCCCTTTATGTGGTGTCGCACAGACGCCCGACTGTGGCATTGCTTGTTATTTATTTCATAAATTTTAGTACTACTATGTTATTGCATTTTTATAAATAACTTGCTTGCACGCATCAGAATTTCATTTATATTTTGTGACGGACGTCATGAGCATAAAATATTTTCAGCACATCATTGTTATATTATACCTGTGTTCATAATGTTTGCGAGTACATTCAAAGTACTCACTGGCTTGTCCCTGGCTATTGTCTTGGCCAGATTTTCTTGCTCGGAGAGGAGCGACGCGATGTCAGCCCCGGAACCCACACAATGGAGATAGCACCTCGCGAAGATAGGAGTTAACCTGGTCAGCTGTTCCTGTGGGAAATGGAGTCCCATAGACACTAATGTTTCACAACCGCTTCCGCCATCAACCACTAGAAACCATTTGTTGTACTCACAGGCCAGAATGGTCTTGTACTACATATTTTGTATTTTGCTTGGAATTTCTGTATCAAGTTGGAGCCTCATCAGCTAACAGTAATCCTGGGGCTGATGAGCACGACGGTCTTTTCTGGAAATTTATACCCGGAAAACCGGTCGTGGCATTACATTGCTTCAATCTCACTATGTGGAAAAGATCTTGAGTCGCTTTGGCTACAGTGACTGCAAGCCCTCTCCAACACCATATGATGCTAGCGTGCTGCTTCGAAAGAATCAAAGAATTTCTAGAGATCAATTGAAGTATTCTCAGATTATTGGCTCGCTTATGTACTTAGCCAGTGCTACAAGACCTGACATCTCTTTTGCTGTTAGCAAGCTGAGCCGGTTTGTCTCAAAACCAGGAGATGTGCATTGGAAAGCTCTAGAAAGAGTTTTACGTTATTTGAAAGGCACTGCAAATTATGGAATTCACTACACCGGACACCCAAAGGTGCTTGAAGGGTATAGTGACTCAAACTGGATCTCAGATGCTGATGAGATAAAGGCCACGAGCGGATATGTATTCACTCATGGAGGTGGCGTTGTTTCTTGGAAGTCTTGCAAGCAGACCATCTTAACGAGGTCAACAATGGAAGCAGAACTCACAGCACTATATACAGCTATGGTTGAAGCAGATTGGCTTCGCCGGCTCTTGAATGACTTGCCGGTTGTTGAGAAACCTGTACCGGGTATCCTTATGAACTGTGACAATCAAACTGTGATCACGAAAGTGAACAGCTCTAAGGATAACATGAAGTCATCAAGACATGTTCAGAGAAGGTTAAAGTCTGTCAGGAAAATGAAAAACTCCGGAGTTATTGCATTGGATTATATCCAAACGTCTAAAAATCTGGCAGATCCTTTCACTAAGGGTCTATCACGTAATGTGATAGATAATGCATCGAGGGATATGGGTATGAGACCCACAATATGAGTTGTTCACAGTGGTAACCTATTCTTTGTGATCGGAGATCCCGTGAATTAGATGTGGAAGACAAGCTGTTGGTCAACTGGGAGGAGAGTATCCTTGCTATTAAAAATACCACTCCATGAAGATGCAATACTCTCCTAATCTGCATGGCAGGTTGATGTATATTTTAATGTGTTCTAAGTGGCTCTTTGAAGCAGAGATGTTGTCCTGCAGAACATTTTTTGAAGAACACACCTATATGAGTCTGATTGTCAAACGTCGCAATCTATGAGAGTAGGGTTCTCTCTAGTAAACTCATGAAAGGTCACGGAGTATGACGCATAAGCTCCACCCGCGGGGAAGACCGACGGTAGCCACGTATCGGTCAAGGCTTTATGTGAAGCTAGATTCGCTGAAAACTTGCAGTTCAAGGCCCAGTCCACTATTCAAGTTGCTTACTAGTGTAGCATAGAGTTCTAGGTGGAAGTTCAACTTAACAGTCTCCACTGCAGTACTGGTATATAAAACAGTGTTTTGGAACCAAAGGCAAATTTCTGTGTGCCTCTGGGATCTGGTGGGGGATTGCTGGAATTTAGTCTATATTGGGGCAGCCCAATAACTATTTCAGAAATTCCTAATAAATCCTAGAGGCCCACTTAGCCCATTTGTGCAAGGCAAGGGATACTACTAAAGTTTAGTCCCACATTGCTAATTTAGAGGGAGTTGGACCTCCTTATAAGGGAGGCTCCTTCCCCACTTGTATGAGCATGAGAACAAGAGGGACATCCACGCGCGCTCCTCCTCCGCCGCCCGCCTTGCCACGCCACACCTCTTCACGACGCGACATGCCGCGGGTTGCGGGAATGAGCCGAGCCGATGTCTAAATTTTTGCCACGCACGACGGGTATACGAACGGTCACACGGGAGCTGAAACGTTTTGCTGTAGTGGAGCGTGAATACGAATGAACGGCACGCACCTCTTCGCGTGCTGCCTGTTCGTTTCGTCTCCCTCCATTGCTTCACCTCCCGCCGCAGCCTGTTCGCCTCCTTCTCTTGCGCCTATAAAAGTGAGGTCGCTCCTCTCAGACAGACGCACCAGAACTTCTCCTTCCTCTCGCCACCGGTTCCATTCCCTGAGCTACCGCTGTCTTCCTCATCCCGGCTTGCGGCGTGCACCGCGAGTCGGGACAGTAGGCCTCCGAAACCGCACTCTTTGAGTCCTGTACGGGAGAAGGGTGATAAGGTTTTTGGGGAGCGCTCTGCGCGACTACTGGCTGCTTCATCACGGACGATCTGGTCGCCGACGACTACTTCCCGGACGACGACTTCTTCCCCGACGTCCACGACCTCCTCGACAACATGGCAGGCGAGGACACCGACCCCAAGTCCAGCGCTTCTGCTGCTGTTGTGCCGTACGTGTTCTTCTCCTTTCTGTTAAAAGTCCTACTACAGTTCTTGGCTCTAGTTTCTGTCCTACGTATGTTAGGTTCTATGTCGTATAAGCAACTTCATCTAGTGTCTGTTCTAGATGTTTTTACTTCAAACTCATATATGCAGACGATGTTTACCTTCTCTCTTATGCATCTTGATCTACTGTCTGCTCTAGAGATGATCGGTTCTAGATTATATATGCAGATGTTATTTACCTTCTCTTTGTCAAATCACGTGACTTGTTTCATCACTGCTATACTAGTCATGCTTTATCTAGTATTTCTGTTAATAAAATTATTCGGTAAATTGCTCATATTTCCAACAATCCAAAAAGCTTATTATAGGCAATTTACCTCGAATGGTTTTGCCGCTTCCATGAGACCTCCTATGTTTGAGGGTATCCACTATAAGAGGTGGCGCGTGAGAGCAGTCTTATGGTTTCAAACCATGAGTTGCTATGACGCCACTCTTGGTAAACCTGAAGGAGAGCAAGATGCCCAACAGGCACAAGCTTTTCAGAAAATTGATACCTTGTTTAAGGCTGCTCTCTTGAGTGTTCTTGGTGAGAACATAGTTGATGCTTATGCGTCAATTGACAATGGAAAAGATATGTGGGACGCACTCGAGGCCAAGTTTGGGGCCTCGGATGCCAGCACTGAGCTATACATCATGGAGCAATTCTATGATTACAGGATGACTGAAGAGCGCTCCGTGGTTGAGCAGGCTCACGAGATACAGTCATTTGCTAGAGAACTTGAGCACTTCAATTGTATCCTACCGGACAAGTTTGTTGCCGGGGGTATCATCACTAAGCTTCCTCCTTCGTGGAGGAACTTTGCTACCTTGCTGAAGCATAAGAGGCAGGAGTTTTCCGTCCCGGATCTCATTGGCACTCTTGATGTGGAAGAAAAGGCGAGAGCAAAGGACACACGTGCTCGAGGTATTGAGGGAGGATCTAGTGCCAATCTGGTACAGAAGGAAAATTTCCAGCCCCACAAGTTCAAGAACAAGGGCAAGTTTGATGGTAAAGGAAAGTTTGATGGGAAGAACAAGGCTGTGCAACACACGAACTTCAAGAAGAAGAATGACAAGAAGAAAGGTGCTTGTCATGTGTGTGGAGATCCTGATCATTGGGCTCCTAGTTGCCCCAATCGCTATGACAAGCGTCATCCTGGGAAAGGCAGCAAGACCGCTAATGTTGTCATCGGAGACATTGACATGAAGGATGCTGGGTATGGTATATTTCCCACTATTCTTTCAGTATGTCATTCTCCTGATTGGTTGATTGACACGGGTGCTAATGTGCATGTATGCGGTGATATTTCCATGTTTTCGTCTTATCAGACCGCAGGGACTTCAACCGTGCTGATGGGCAACGGTTCAATTGCTTCTGTTCGTGGTGTTGGCACGGTCGATCTGAAGTTTACTTCGGGGAAGATCGTGCGGCTGAAGAACGTGCATTATGTCCCCTCCGTCGATAAAAATCTTGTTAGCGGATCTCTTCTGTGTAGAGATGGCTACAAGCTTGTCTTTGAGTCGAATAAATTTGTAATATCCAAGTATAGAACCTTTGTCGGTAAAGGCTATGAGTCGGGAGGCCTGTTTCGTTTATCCTTATCAGACGTTTGCAATAAAGTTGTTAATCATATTTGCAACAATAGTGAATCAAATGTGTGGCATTCACGACTTTGTCATGTTAACTTTGGTTCCATGTCGCGACTAGCGAAGTTGAACTTAATCCCTAGTTTGACCACCGTTAAGGGATCTAAGTGTCAAGTGTGTGTGCAAGCTAAGCAACCTCGTAAATCTCACGTGACTGCGGAGACGAGAAATCTTGCACCACTAGAACTTATACATTCAGATCTATGTGAAATGAATGGTGTTTTGACAAAAGGTGGAAAGAAATATTTCATGACGTTAATTGATGACTCCACTAGATACTGCTGTGTGTATCTTTTGAAATCTAAGGATGAGGCTTTGAACTTTTTCAAGATCTATAAAGCTGAAGTGGAAAACCAACTTGATCGGAAAATCAAGAGGTTTAGGTCCGACCGTGGTGGAGAGTATTTTTCCAATGAGTTTGATGCTTTTTGTGCGGAACATGGTATAATCCATGAGAGGACGCCTCCCTACTCACCTCAGTCAAATGGGGTGGCCGAAAGAAAGAACCGTACTCTAACTGATTTGGTTAATGCCATGTTAGACACATCGGGTCTCTCCAAGGCATGGTGGGGGGAGGCGATATTGACAGCATGTCATGTCCTAAATCGAGTCCCCACAAAGAACAAAGAAATAACTCCATTCGAGGAATGGGAGAAGAAAAGGTTAAAACTCTCTTATCTGCGAACATGGGGTTGTTTGGCGAAAGTCCATGTTCCAATTCGAAAGAAGTGGAAGCTTGGACCAAAGACTGTGGATTGTGTTTTCCTGGGATATGCTTTTCATAGCATTGGCTATAGATTCTTGATTGTAAAATCTGAGGTACAGGACATGCGCGTTGGTACGATCATGGAGTCGAATGATGCGACTTTCTTTGAAGATATCTTTCCCATGAAGGATATGGCTACCTCATCGAATCAGGAGATGCCTAGTTCATCGAATCAGGAACCAGTTACAATTACTGAACCTGCCATTTCGATGGAACACTTTGAAAGTCCTGTGGAGGAGAACAATGAAGTTCCTATTAGGAGCAAGAGACAGAGGACTACAAAGTCCTTTGGTGATGATTTTCTTGTGTATCTCATAGATGACACTCCTAGTTCTATTTCAGAGGCCTATGCATCTGAAGATGCTGACTACTGGAAGGAAGCAGTTCGTAGCGAGATGGATTCCATCTTGGCAAATGAAACTTGGGAGATAACTGATCGTCCTTATGGGTGCAAACCTATAGGATGCAAATGGGTATTCAAGAAGAAGCTTAGGCCTGATGGTACTATTGAAAAGTACAAGGCTCGGCTCGTGGCTGAGGGTTATACCAAAAAGGAAGGTGAAGACTTCTTTGATACTTACTCACCTGTGGCTCGACTGACCACTATTCGAGTTCTACTTTCACTAGCTGCCTCACATGGTCTTCTCGTTCATCAAATGGATGTTAAGACTGCTTTCCTAAATGGAGAGTTGGATGAGGAAATTTACATGGAACAACCAGATGAATTTGTAATAGATGGTCAGGAAGGGAAAGTGTGCAGGTTGCTGAAGTCTTTGTATGGACTCAAGCAAGCACCCAAACAGTGGCATGAGAAGTTCGAAAGAACTTTAACAGCTGCAGGCTTTGTTGTGAACGAAGCTGACAAATGTGTGTACTATCGCCATGGTGGGGGCGAGGGAGTTATGCTTTGCTTGTATGTTGATGACATACTGATTTTCGGAACAAATCTGAATGTTATTAAGGAGGTCAAGGATTTCCTATCCCGTTGTTTTGAGATGAAGGATTTAGGAGTGGCTGATGTCATTCTGAACATCAAGTTGTTGAGAGACGATGATGGTGGGATTACATTGCTTCGATCTCACTATGTGGAAAAGATCTTGAGTCGCTTTGGCTACATTGACTGCAAGCCCTCTCCAACACCATATGATGCCAGCGTGCTGCTTCGAAAGAATCAAAGAATTTCTAGAGATCAATTGAAGTATTCTCAGATTATTGGCTCGCTTATGTACTTAGCCAGTGCTACAAGACCTGACATCTCTTTTGTTGTTAGCAAGCTGAGCCGGTTTGTCTCAAAACCAGGAGATGTGCATTGGAAAGCTCTAGAAAGAGTTTTGCGTTATTTGAAAGGCACTGCAAATTATGGAATTCACTACACCGGACACCCAAAGGTGCTTGAAGGGTATAGTGACTCAAACTGGATCTCAGATGCCGATGAGATAAAGGCCACGAGCGGATATGTATTCACTCATGGAGGTGGCGTTGTTTCTTGGAAGTCTTGCAAGCAGACCATCTTAACGAGGTCAACAATGGAAGCAGAACTCACAGCACTATATACAGCTATGGTTGAAGCAGATTGGCTTCGCCGGCTCTTGAATGACTTGCCGGTTGTTGAGAAACCTGTACCGGGTATCCTTATGAACTGTGACAATCAAACTGTGATCACGAAAGTGAACAGCTCTAAGGATAACATGAAGTCATCAAGACATGTTCAGAGAAGGTTAAAGTCTGTCAGGAAAATGAAAAACTCCGGAGTTATTGCATTGGATTATATCCAAACGTCTAAAAATCTGGCAGATCCTTTCACTAAGGGTCTATCACGTAATGTGATAGATAATGCATCGAGGGATATGGGTATGAGACCCACAATATGAGTTGTTCACAGTGGTAACCTATTCTTTGTGATCGGAGATCCCGTGAATTAGATGTGGAAGACAAGCTGTTGGTCAACTGGGAGGAGAGTATCCTTGCTATTAAAAATACCACTCCATGAAGATGCAATACTCTCCTAATCTGCATGGCAGGGTGATGTATATTTTAATGTGTTCTAAGTGGCTCTTTGAAGCAGAGATGTTGTCCTGCAGAACATTTTTTGAAGAACACACCTATATGAGTCTGATTGTCAAACGTCGCAATCTATGAGAGTAGGGTTCTCTCTAGTAAACTCATGAAAGGTCACGGAGTATGACGCATAAGCTCCACCCGCGGGGAAGACCCACGGTAGCCACGTATCGGTCAAGGCTTTATGTGAAGCTAGATTCACAGAAAACTTGCAGTTCAAGGCCCAGTCCACTGTTCAAGTTGCTTACTAGTGTAGCATAGAGTTCTAGGTGGAAGTTCAACTTAACAGTCTCCACTGCAGTACCGGTATATAAAACAGTGTTTTGGAACCAAAGGCAAATTTCTGTGTGCCTCTGGGATCTGGTGGGGGATTGCTGGAATTTAGTCTATATTGGGGCAGCCCAATAACTATTTCAGAAATTCCTAATAAATCCTAGAGGCCCACTTAGCCCATTTGTGCAAGGCAAGGGATACTACTAAAGTTTAGTCCCACATTGCTAGTTTAGAGGGAGTTGGACCTCCTTATAAGGGAGGCTCCTTCCCCACTTGTATGAGCATGAGAACAAGAGGGACATCCACGCGCGCTCCTCCTCCGCCGCCCGCCTCGCCACGCCACGCCACGCCTCGTCACGACGCGACGTGCCGCGGTTTGCGGGAATGAGCCGAGCCGATGTCTAAATTTTTGCCACGCACGACGGGTATACGAACGGTCACACGGGAGCTGAAACGTTTTGCTGTAGTGGAGCGTGAATACGAACGAACAGCGCGCACCTCTTCGCGTGCTGCCTGTTCGTTTCGTCTCCCTCCATTGCTTCACCTCCCGCCGCAGCCTGTTCGCCTCCTTCTCTTGCGCCTATAAAAGGGAGGTCGCTCCTCTCAGAGAGACGCACCAGAACTTCTCCTTCCTCTCGCCACCGGTTCCACTCCCTGAGCTACCGCTGTCTTCCTCATCCCGGCTTGCGGCGTGCACCACGAGTCGGGACAGTAGGCCTCCAAAACCGCACTCTTTGAGTCCTGTACGGGAGAAGGGTGATAAGGTTTTTGGGGAGCGCTCTGCGCGACTACTGGTTGCTTCATCACGGACGATCTGGTCGCCGACGACTACTTCCCAGACGACGACTTCTTCCCCGACGTCCACGACCTCCTCGACGACATGGCAGGCGAGGACACCGACCCCAAGTCCAGCGCTTCTGCTGCTGTTGTGTCGTACGTGTTCTTCTCCTTTCTGTTAAAAGTCCTACTACAGTTCTTGGCTCTAGTTTCTGTCCTACGTATGTTAGGTTCTATGTGGTATAAGCAACTTCATCTAGTGTCTGTTCTAGATGTGTTTACTTCAAACTCATATATGCAGACGATGTTTACCTTCTCTCTTATGCATCTTGATCTACTGTCTGCTCTAGAGATGATCGGTTCTAGATTATATATGCAGATGTTATTTACCTTCTCTTTGTCAAATCACATGACTTGTTTCATCACTGCTATACTAGTCATGCTTTATCTAGTATTTCTGTTAATAAAATTATTCGGTAAATTGCTCATATTTACAACAATCCAAAAACCTTATTATAGGCAATTTACCTCGAATGGTTTTGCTGCTTCCATGAGACCTCCTATGTTTGAGGGTATCCACTATAAGAGGTGGCGCGTGAGAGCAGTCTTATGGTTTCAAACCATGAGTTGCTATGACGCCACTCTTGGTAAACCTGAAGGAGAGCAAGATGCCCAACAGGCACAAGCTTTTCAGAAAATGGATACCTTGTTTAAGGCTGCTCTCTTGAGTGTTCTTGGTGAGAACATAGTTGATGCTTATGCGTCAATTGACAATGGAAAAGATATGTGGGACGCACTCGAGGCCAAGTTTGGAGTCTCGGATGCCGGCACTGAGCTGTACATCATGGAGCAATTCTATGATTACAGGATGACTGAAGAGCGCTCCGTGGTTGAGCAGGCTCACGAGATACAGTCATTTGCTAGAGAACTTGAGCACTTCAATTGTATCCTACCGGACAAGTTTGTTGCCGGGGGTATCATCACTAAGCTTCCTCCTTCGTGGAGGAACTTTGCTACCTTGCTGAAGCATAAGAGGCAGGAGTTTTCCGTCCCGGATCTCATTGGCACTCTTGATGTGGAAGAAAAGGCGAGAGCAAAGGACACACGTGCTCGAGGTATTGAGGGAGGATCTAGTGCCAATCTGGTACAGAAGGAAAATTTCCAGCCCCACAAGTTCAAGAACAAGGGCAAGTTTGATGGTAAAGGAAAGTTTGATGGGAAGAAAAAGGCTGTGCAACACACGAACTTCAAGAAGAAGAATGACAAGAAGAAAGGTGCTTGTCATGTGTGTGGAGATCCTGATCATTGGGCTCCTAGTTTCCCCAATCGCTATGACAAGCGTCATCCTGGGAAAGGCAACAAGACCGCTAATGTTGTCATCGGAGACATTGACATGAAGGATGCTGGGTATGGTATATTTCCCACTATTCTTTCAGTATGTCATTCTCCTGATTGGTTGATTGACACGGGTGCTAATGTGCATGTATGCGGTGATATTTCCATGTTTTCGTCTTATCAGACCGCAGGGACTTCAACCGTGCTGATGGGCAACGGTTCAAGTGCTTCTGTTCGTGGTGTTGGCACGGTCGATCTGAAGTTTACTTCGGGGAAGATCGTGCGGCTGAAGAACGTGCATTATGTCCCCTCCGTCAATAAAAATCTTGTTAGCGGATCTTTTCTGTGTAGAGATGGCTACAAGCTTGTCTTTGAGTCGAATAAATTTGTAATATCCAAGTATGGAACCTTTGTCGGTAAAGGCTATGAGTCGGGAGGCCTGTTTCGTTTATCCTTATCAGACGTTTGCAATAAAGTTGTTAATCATATTTGCAACAAAAGTGAATCAAATGTGTGGCATTCACGACTTTGTCATGTTAACTTTGGTTGCATGTCGCCACTAGCAAAGTTGAACTTAATCCCTAGTTTCACCACCGTTAAGGGATCTAAGTGTCAAGTGTGTGTGCAAGCTAAGCAACCTCGTAAATCTCACGTGACTGCGGAGACGAGAAATCTTGCACCACTAGAACTTATACATTCAGATCTATGTGAAATGAATGGTGTTTTGACAAAAGGTGGAAAGAAATATTTCATGACGTTAATTGATGACTCCACTAGATACTGCTGTGTGTATCTTTTGAAATCAAAGGATGAGGCTTTGAACTTTTTCAAGATCTATAAAGCTGAAGTGGAAAACCAACTTGATCGGAAAATCAAGAGGCTTAGGTCCGACCGTGGTGGAGAGTATTTTTCCAATGAGTTTGATGCTTTTCGTGCGGAACATGGTATAATCCATGAGAGGACGCCTCCCTACTCACCTCAGTCAAATGGGGTGGCCGAAAGAAAGAACCGTACTCTAACTGATTTGGTTAATGCCATGTTAGACACATCGGGTCTCTCCAAGGCATGGTGGGGGGAGGCGATATTGACAGCATGTCATGTCCTAAATCGAGTCCCCACAAAGAACAAAGAAATAACTCCATTCGAGGAATGGGAGAAGAAAAGGTTAAAACTCTCTTATCTGCGAACATGGGGTTGTTTGGCGAAAGTCAATGTTCCAATTCCAAAGAAGCGGAAGCTTGGACCAAAGACTGTGGATTGTGTTTTCCTAGGATATGCTTTTCATAGCATTGGCTATAGATTCTTGGTTGTAAAATCTGAGGTACCGGACATGCACGTTGGTACGATCATGGAGTCGAATGATGCGACTTTCTTTGAAGATATCTTTCCCATGAAGGATATGGCTACCTCATCGAATCAGGAGATGCCTAGTTCATCGAATCAGGAACCAGTTACAATTACTGAACCTGCCATTTCGATGGAACACTTTGAAAGTCCTGTGGAGGAGAACAATGAAGTTCCTATTAGGAGCAAGAGACAGAGGACTGCAAAGTCCTTTGGTGATGATTTTCTTGTGTATCTCATAGATGACAGTCCCAGTTCTATTTCAGAGGCCTATGCATCTGAAGATGCTCACTACTGGAAGGAAGCAGTTCGTAGCGAGATGGATTCCATCTTGGCAAATGAAACTTGGGAGATAACTGATCGTCCTTATGGGTGCAATCCTATAGGATGCAAATGGGTATTCAAGAAGAAGCTTAGGCCTGATGGTACTATTGAAAAGTACAAGGCTCGGCTCATGGCTGAGGGTTATACCCAAAAGGAAGGTGAAGACTTCTTTGATACTTACTCACCTGTGGCTCGACTGACCACTATTCGAGTTCTACTTTCACTAGCTGCCTCACATGGTCTTCTCGTTCATCAAATGGATGTTAAGACTGCTTTCCTAAATGGAGAGTTGGATGAGGAAATTTATATGGAACAACCAGATGGGTTTGTAATAGATGGTCAGGAAGGGAAAGTGTGCAAGTTGCTGAAGTCTTTGTATGGACTCAAGCAAGCACCCAAACAGTGGCATGAGAAGTTCGAAAGAACTTTAACAGCTGCAGGCTTTGTTGTGAACGAAGCTGACAAATGTGTGTACTATCGACATGGTGGGGGCGAGGGAGTTATGCTTTGCTTGTTTGTTGATGACATACTGATTTTCGGAACAAATCTGAATGTTATTAAGGAGGTCAAGGATTTCCAATCTCGTTGTTTTGAGATGAAGGATTTAGGAGTGGCTGATGTCATTCTGAACATCAAGTTGTTGAGAGACGATGATGGTGGGATTACATTGCTTCAATCTCACTATGTGGAAAAGATCTTGAGTCGCTTTGGCTACAGTGACTGCAAGCCCTCTCCAACACCATATGATGCTAGCATGCTGCTTCGAAAGAATCAAAGAATTGCTAGAGATCAATTGAAGTATTCTCAGATTATTGGCTCGCTTATGTACTTAGCCAGTGCTACAAGACCTGACATCTCTTTTGCTGTTAGCAAGCTGAGTCGGTTTGTCTCAAAACCAGGAGATGTGCATTGGAAAGCTCTAGAAAGAGTTTTGCATTATTTGAAAGGCACTGCAAATTATGGAATTCACTACACCGGGCACCCAAAGGTGCTTGAAGGGTATAGTGACTCAAACTGGATCTCAGATGCTGATGAGATAAAGGCCACGAGCGGATATGTATTCACTCATGGAGGTGGCGCTGTTTCTTGGAAGTCTTGCAAGCAGACCATCTTAACGAGGTCAACAATGGAAGCAGAACTCACAGCACTAGATACAGCTACGGTTGAAGCAGATTGGCTTCGCCGGCTCTTGAATGACTTGCCGGTTGTTGAGAAACCTGTACCGGGTATCCTTATGAACTGTGACAATCAAACTGTGATCACGAAAGTGAACAGCTCTAAGGATAACATGAAGTCATCAAGACACGTTCAAAGAAGGTTAAAGTCTGTCAGGAAAATGAAAAACTCCGGAGTTATTGCATTGGATTATATCCAAACGTCTAAAAATCTGGCAGATCCTTTCACTAAGGGTCTATCACGTAATGTGATAGATAATGCATCGAGGGAGATGGGTATGAGACCCACAATATGAGTTGTTCACAGTGGTAACCTATTCTTTGTGATCGGAGATCCCGTGAATTAGATGTGGAAGACAAGCTGTTGGTCAACTGGGAGGAGAGTATCCTTGCTATTAAAAATACCACTCCATAAAGATGCAATACTCTCCTAATCTGCATGGCAGGTTGATGTATATTTTAATGTGTTCTAAGTGGCTCTTTGAAGCAGAGATGTTGTCCTGCAGAACATCTTTTGAAGAACACACCTATATGAGTCTGATTGTCAAACGTCGCAATCTATGAGAGTAGGGTTCTCTCAAGTAAACTCATGAAAGGTCACGGAGTATGACGCATAAACTCCACCCGCAGGGAAGACCCATGGTAGCCACGTATCGGTCAAGGCTTTATGTGAAGCTAGATTCGCAGAAAAGTTGCAGTTCAAGGCCCAGTCCATTGTTCAAGTTGCTTACTAGTGTAGCATAGAGTTCTAGGTGGAAGTTCAACTTAACAGTCTCCACTGCAGTACCGGTATATAAAACAGTGTTTTGGAACCAAAGGCAAATTTCTGTGTGCCTCTGGGATCTGGTGGGGGATTGCTGGAATTTAGTCTATATTGGGGCAGCCCAATAACTATTTCAGAAATTCCTAATAAATCCTAGAGGCCCACTTAGCCCATTTGTGTAAGGCAAGGGATACTACTAAAGTTTAGTCCCACATTGCTAGTTTAGAGGGAATTGGACCTCCTTATAAGGGAGGCTCCTTCCCCACTTGTATGAGCATGAGAACAAGAGGGACATCCACGCGCGCTCCTCCTCCGCCGCCTGCCTCGCCACGCCACGCCTCGCCACGACGCGACGTGCCGCGGGTTGCGGGAATGAGCCGAGCCGATGTCTAAATTTTGGCCACGCACGACGGGTATACGAACGGTCACACATGAGCTGAAACGTTTTGCTGTAGTGGAGCGTGAATACGAACGAACGGCGCGCACCTCTTCGCGTGCTGCCTGTTCGTTTCGTCTCCCTCCATTGCTTCACCTCCCGCCGCAGCCTGTTCGCCTCCTTCTCTTGCGCCTATAAAAGGGAGGTCGCTCCTCTCAGAGAGACGCACCAGAACTTCTCCTTCCTCTCGCCACCAGTTCCATTCCCTGAGCTACCGCTGTCTTCCTCATCCCGGCTTGCGGCGTGCACCGCGAGTCGGGACAGTAGGCCTCCGAAACCGCACTCTTTGAGTCCTGTACGGGAGAAGGGTGATAAGGTTTTTGGGGAGCGCTCTGCGCGACTACTGGCTGCTTCATCACGGACGATCCGGTCGCCGACGACTACTTCCCGGACGACGACTTCTTCCCCGACGTCCACGACCTCCTCGACGACATGGCAGGCGAGGACACCGACCCCAAGTCCAGCGCTTCTGCTGCTGTTGTGCCGTACGTGTTCTTCTCCTTTCTGTTAGAAGTCCTACTACAGTTCTTGGCTCTAGTTTCTGTCCTACGTATGTTAGGTTCTATGTCATATAAGCAACTTCATCTAGTGTCTGTTCTAGATGTGTTTACTTCAAACTCATATATGCAGACGATGTTTACCTTCTCTCTTATGCATCTTGATCTACTGTCTGCTCTAGAGATGATCGGTTCTAGATTATATATGCAGATGTTATTTACCTTCTCTTTGTCAAATGACATGACTTGTTTCATCACTGCTATACTAGTCATGCTTTATCTAGTATTTCTGTTAATAAAATTATTCGGTAAATTGCTCATATTTCCAACACTCACCGTCTTTAATTACATTAATATGCTTTTTGCCTTATATATAACACTCTAGCTTTGCGAGAGTAGATATCACGCTACATCGTTTCACTTTGCTCTCCCTTGTTGTATAGGACCTAGCTTTGTAACTCATGTAGGGGCAGTCATGTAAACAACACAAAAATTGTAAGAGAACAACTAAAGAGTTGAAAAGAATATTTGGGAGCAGGAGGTGTCAGGAATATTAGCAGAGTGATGGGTTCAACTACACCACGATGCTTAAACTTGACGAGAAAAGTCACTTTAGTATAAGAACTTGCGACATACATTGAACTGGTGCCACAACTTGGCTCGTCGGGCAAATACGGTGCAAAACTTGTTTGTATACGCATGCGGCGCTGACGAGGTGTGACATTGTGGCGTAGGGGCCCATTGTCAGTGACCGGACGGTGTAGAAGAGGCATGTGGCGTGTTTTTTTTTGAAAATTATTAAAAATATGTGAATCTCATGTATATATAATAGACTTACTTTAATATTTATATTTAATATCCAAACACTTTATAAAATTATACAAACATTTGTATAATTCTTAATTTCATTTATGGATTTTTGTTAAATTAATAGGTCGGCATTTTTGGAATTACGTGAGCGTCTTTTTGTGTAATTTATTTTATTTATATGTATATTATTTATAATTAGGATTTACATATTTCTCAGAAATTTCTAAAAAAACACAGTATTTTCTAGCCCATGAGCGTGGTGTGTTAGTGACAAAAAGGATAAAAATTCCAGTAGGGATCAAATGAATGTGGATGCTGTGTCCGGCTCATCTTATTTTTTGCCCCACGTCACAGGTTTGAAACCCCCCACGGCAGCATTTTTTGGAATTAGTACAATTCGTAATTTATGTTGTTTAAGGAAAAGTTATAAAAAAAAAGGTGTATCCACCTAGGCTGTCAAATGGTGTAGCACTAAGGTTGCTAACCGAGCGAGTGGGATGACTCAAAAGTCGCCAGTTCGAATCTTCGTTGGTGCAATTTTTTCATTCTAATATAAAACTTGGGGTACAGGTGGGTTGATGGTGTCTTTGCAAAAGAACACGCACAAGCCTGGTCTACACCGCCCGGTCCTGATAATGGGCCTTCATGCCATGCTGTCACGCCTTGTCAACGGCACATGCGTCTTCAAATGAGTTTTGCACCGTATTTGCACGCCCGAGCCAAGTTGTGGCACCAGTTCAATGTATGCCGCAAGTTCTGGCACTAAAGTGAGTATTCCTGCCAAGTTTAAGCACTGGTGATGTAATTGACTCTTAAACGATGTTAAGGTAGAAGTTGTTGCTTATTCTTACTTCGAGACACATGTTGAAACTACTTTATTTTTTAAACGGAGGCAAAAATTTTGCCTTATCGATTAATTAAGAAGAAGAGAATTGCCCAGTTAATTTACGGAAAACCGGGCGAAAAACAATACAAACGAAGTACGAGCAAACTACTCCCACGACATGAAACCCCACAACCACACAGGCGGCCTGCCAAACTTTCCAAATACACAATATCCACAAACCCCTTCACTGCTACTACGCTGAGTGACTCTCCACAAGAACACCTCGACACAAGACATCAAGCACCTCCCAACCCACAACGACAACCCAAACAAATAGGACAAGCTGAGAGACCGAAGATCATCCATCAAGCAGCGATAGACACCTTGCTTTTGGCATCATTTTTGGCTTTGCCCACCTGTTTTTGTTTGCCCCTTATTGGTGTCCCCGTCAGGAGGCAAGCAATCGACCTGCCCAAACCAGGTCTAGCAACCTTCGCGCTGGCTAGAAAATCACAAAATTCCTTCGCGAAAAGAGCATTTGAATTTGGAGTAGGTGCCAACACAAGTGGCTCAATGGTCATGCCACTCACAGGCATCACCTGCCCGATGGTTGCAGACGAGGGAAGGGCAGCAACATCTAAAACTCCGTGCTCCAAGACGCTAAGAGGTAGGTTGTCTGACCCCTAACAAGGATCCACGGGTGGTGGTGAGGGCACCAGGTCCACCTCCGAAGCCTGACAAAGCTCACACGGTCCACCTTCGAAGCCTGGAGAGAGTCCAACTTGAGCTGTTCCATCGACACAGGCGAAACTACTATGGTTCCTAGAAGCGATCCACATGTCATAGGTACGGCCCTTTTGCTATTCTGGCGATTCAGTCTTGTTTTCCATATGAATTTGGGGAGTTGAAGACAGAGGTAGAATTTTTTTCCTCCCTTTTTCCATGTTGCTCCAGAGAACTGTCCTTTAGAGGCGTAGAAAAAAGAAGGCTTAAGGAGAGCTATACTGGGTAATAGAAAAGAAATAAGGAACTACAGTTGCAACCACGGTGTTCCAAATCTCAGTGGAGTGGTTCGATCACGACGTACCTCCAACAGTACCACCTTGGAAATACTCAACTGAACTTTAACATTTCCGTAGCATTAGCTTATTACATCAAATACGTAATGATGATATGAAGAAATCAGTAAGTGAAGAACCAAATGTCTATAAGATGAGGTACCCTAGAATGGAAGATATCAAGACTAGTGACAGCCAGATGGTAGAGCCCGGTGGCAGTGCTACGACTCTTTGTTGTGATGTCAACGCTTCGTAATGACTTAAAGATGTAAGAATTTATATCTACATTACAAAAAAAAATATTGGAGCAGCCCACGGATGGACGGATACAGACACGAGTACGCAGTGGACACACCTACACTTTTCACGCTGTACACAATGAAGAGGAAGAACACATACACCCAGAGAGCTTTTGCAGCACACACACACTTATGCCTTCTATTGTTTTTCTTCTCACACCTCGTTGCAAACCAGTTACATGGCTTAAACCTGCATGCACACGCACATATGCATGGTCGAGCTCACAAACTGCTTGATCCACTAATCTCTCCGGCCGGCCGCACACGACACGTTCAGCACTGCCGAAGTTGACACAATGGCCACACAACCTGGCCATTTTACATGCATGCATGTCGCTGCAAACTAACCAACTTTTGACCCCAAAAAATTGTGCACGTTAGGCCACATCTTCGCTCCATGCACAAATTACCTGGTCACTAAACCATGACTAATCCTAACGACACATGCATGACTAAATAATATTTCAACAAGATTAACCTAAAAAAATAAAATCAAGAGCCCCTTGGCAAACCTAGATGTCCTTTGACATCACAAATTTGTGTGTCGCACCGCACAGCAACTGGGAGAGCCATCTCTGTTGAGAGGTCATTGATAAAACAAAACTGCTTGACCTTGTCACAAAGCAGGCTCTTGACTCTAAGAGACCCTAGCGTGAGTAACCGCATCTCAGAGTGTGTGCATAGAAAGAGAGGTTACTCTACTGCATCTCTTCATGCTTTACTCCTGCATGATAATACATCGGATCTACTACTAAGTACCATGAAAGAAGCTAGTAAATCACATGGAGCTCGTAATTGATACTAGTAGCCATATGTGACTCTGTTAAGATTCAGAGCACATGCTTAGAAGTTCAGATTTCTATTTGGCTTGTTCGTAACCCCTAGGTGTACATGCTTATTAAGTTAGTACTACTTCTCACCCGCAAAAAAAAAAAAAAAGTTAGTACTACTTCTACAACGGGTTGCATTTCTCCATTTCGTCGGTATTGGATTAGCACTTAGACACTAAGCAATTACTCCCTCCGTTCGGAATTACTTGTCACAAAAATAGATGTATCTACAATTAAAATACATCTAGATACATTTATTTCTTTGACGAGTAATTCCGAACGGAGGGAGTAGATGCATCACGCTAATTCACTTCGTCCCTAACTAGTGTACAACTAGTGTACAACGCCACATTGAGCCGGTTAATGTCCTACCTACCCTGCATCTACGTATTGTACAGAGTGAATTAGGAACTATTCCACCATAAAGAACTGAACACATAGCCAATTTTTATGTGTCAGTTTGAGCCTTCGAGGTTAATTTTCCATGAGTGTAGATTTTCTATAGTACCAGCTACATCGAAAATCTAGGAGTTTGCATCAAGATCCACGTCACCTTATATATAAATTTCTCTTTTTTTGTTTCTTCCAAATAAGAGAACATTTCATCTTGGAACTTTGTAGGTCAACCATACACAAGTGCCACTCTGTGCATAAAATTATAATTTCTATAAAAGCATGATTTTTGTTGGTGAAAACGCTAAATATTAATTTTACGAGTTCCAATTTTAAAATTTATATAAATTTTCATAACTGTTAAGTTTGAAAAATTATCTACCCAAATCAGGAAACAATAATTTTGTAATGTTTCTCAAAACAATATAAAAGCTTTTGTTGTTGAAAGTTCACTTAGTAATGTTTTTGTAGATAGTCTAGTGGAAGGTCCGATTACTGAAAATTGAGCCCTAGTTTTGCAGAAGATCTAATTTTGAATCATATATGTGTTCTGCATTTTTATTCCCTTTTCTCCACAAAGGGAGAGGTAGGTTGGAAGTGGCGTGCGAGGATCAGTCTCGCATGTTTGCCCTCCGCGCGGAAACCCTAGCCGGCGAGGGACAGCAGGCCGCTGGTGGCACTGGGCTATGGCAGGGCTCAGCAGTGCGTCGTCAGGCACGCCAGGTCGCTGTGGCACCGTCCGATGGCAGCGCGGCCTCTTCCTGCTGCTTGGCTGCGGCGCGGCGGCTGCTGGTGCCTCAGCCCAGGTTGGTGACAAAGGCGGCCTTCTTCTTCGGGTGGATTCTGTTGGGGAACGTAGTAATTTCAAAAAATTTCCTACGCACACGCAAGATCATGGTGATGCATAGCAACGAGAGGGGAGAGTGTTGTCTACGTACCCTCGTAGACCGAAGCGGAAGCATTGACACAACGTAGAGGAAGTAGTCGTACGTCCTCCCGGTCCAACCGATCCAAGCACCGTTACTCCGGCACCTCCGAGTTCTTGACACACGTACAGCTCGATGACACACCCCGATCTCCGATCCAGCAGAGGCGCGGGGAGGAGTTCCGTCAGCACGACGGCGTGATGACGATCTTGATGTTCTCCTGTCGCAGGGCTTCGCCTAAGCACTGCTACAATATGACCGAGGTGTAATATCGTGGAGAGGGGCACCGCACACGGCTAAGGAATGATCTCAATGATCAACTTCTGTGTTTAGGGTGCCCCCCGCCCCCGTATATAAAGGAGGGAGGGAGGAGGAGGCCGGCCTAGGGAGGAGGTGCGCCATACGGGGGGCAAACCTACTCCAAGTAGGCTTGGCCCCCCTTTCCTATTAGGAGTAGGAAAAGGAAGGAAGAGGGGGGAGGAGAGAAGGAAAGGGGGGGCCGGCCCACCTCCCAATTTGGATTGGGCTTGGGGGGGGGGGGGGGGGGCGCCCCCTCCTTTGCTCCTTCTCCCTCCCTTCCACTAAGGCCCAATAAGGCCCATATACTTACCGGGGGGTTCCGGTAACCTCCCGGAACTCCGGTATATTTCCAATCTCACCCGGAACCTTTCCGGTGTCCAAATATATCCGTCCAATATATCAATCTTTATGTCTCGACCATTTCGAGACTCCTCGTCATGTCCGTGATCACATCCGGGACTCCGAACAACCTTCGGTACATCAAAATACATAAACTCATAATATAACTGTCATGGAAACCTTAAGCGTGCGGACCCTACGGTTCGAGAACAATGTAGACATGACCGAGACACGTCTCCGGTCAATAACCAATAGCGGGACCTGGATGCCCATATTGGTTCCTACATATTCTACGAAGATCTTTATCGGTCAAACCGCATAACAACATACGTTGTTCCCTTTGTCATCGGTATGTTACTTGCCCGAGATTCGATCGTCGGTATCCAATACCTAGTTCAATCTCGTTACCAGCAAGTCTCTTTACTCGTTCCGTAATACATCATCTCGCAACTAACTCATTAGTTGAAATGCTTGCAAGGCTTAAGTGATGTGCATTACCGAGAGGGCCCAGAGATACCTCTCCGACATTCGGAGTGACAAATCCTAATCTCGAAATACGCCAACTCAACAAGTACCTTCGGAGACACCTGTAGAGCACCTTTATAATCACCCAGTTACGTTGTGACGTTTGGTAGCACACAAAGTGTTCCTCCGGTAAATGGGAGTTGCATAATCTCATAGTCATAGGAACATGTATAAGTCATGAAGGAAGCAATAGCAACATACTAAACGATCGGGTGCTAAGCTAACGGAATGGGTCATGTCAATCAGATCATTCAACTAATGATGTGACCTTGTTAATCAAATAACAACTCCTTGTTCATGGTTAGGAAACATAACCATCTTTGATTAATAAGCCAGTCAAGTAGAGGCATACTAGTGAGACTCTGTTTGTCTATATATTCACACATATATTATGTTTCCGGTTAATACAATTCTAGCATGAATAATAAACATTTATCATGACATGAGGAAATAAATAATAACTTTATTATTGCCTCTAGGGCATATTTCCTTCAGTCTCCCACTTGCACTAGAGTCAATAATCTAGATTACACAGTAATGATTCTAACACCCATGGAGTCTTGGTGTTGATCATGTTTTGCTCGTGGAACAGGCTTAGTCAACGGGTCTGCAACATTCAGATCCGTATGTATCTTGCAAATCTCTATGTCTCCCACCTGGACTAGATCCCGGATGGAATTGAAGCGTCTCTTGATGTGCTTGGTTCTCTTGGGAAATCTGGATTCCTTCTCTAAGGCAATCGCTCCAGTATTGTCACAAAAGATTTTCATTGGACCCGATGCACTAGGTATAACACCTAGATCGGATATGAACTCCTTCATCCAGACTCCTTCATTGGCTGCTTCCAAAGCAGCTATGTATTCCGCTTCACACGTAGATCCCGCCACGACGCTTTGCTTTGAACTGCACCAACTGACAGCTCCACCGTTTAATGTAAACACGTATCCGGTTTGCGATTTAGAATCGTCCGGATCAGTGTCAAAGCTTGCATCAACGTAACCATTTACGATGAGCTCTTTGTCACCTCCATATACGAGAAACATATCCTTAGTACTTTTCAGGTATTTCAGGATGTTCTTGACCGCTGTCTAGTGATCCACTCCTGGATTACTTTGGTACCTCCCTGCTAGACTTATAGCAAGGCACACATCAGGTCTGGTACACAGCATTGCATACATGATAGAGCCTATGGCTGAAGCATAAGGAACACTTTTCATTTTCTCTCTATCTTCTGCAGTGGTCGGGCTTTGAGTCTTACTCAACTTCACACCTTGCAATACAGGCAAGAACCCTTTCTTTGCTTGATCCATTTTGAACTTCTTCAAAACTTTGTCAAGGTATGTGCTTTGTGAAAGTCCAATTAAGCGTCTTGATCTATCTCTATAGATCTTAATGCCCAATATGTAAGCAGCTTCACCGAGGTCTTTCATTGAAAAACTTTTATTCAAGTATCCCTTTATGCTATCCAGAAATTCTATATCATTTCCAATCAATAATATGCCATCCACATATAATATTAGAAATGCTACAGAGCTCCCACTCACTTTCTTGTAAATACAAGCTTCTCCAAAAGTCTGTATAAAACCAAATGCTTTGATCACACTATCAAAACGTTTATTACAACTCCGAGAGGCTTGCACCAGTCCATAAATGGATCGCTGGAGCTTGCACACTTTGTTAGCTCCCTTTGGATCGATGAAACCTTCTGGTTGCATCATATACAACTCTTCTTCCAGAAATCCATTCAAGAATGCAGTTTTTACATCCATTTGCCAAATTTCATAATCATAAAATGCGGCAATTGCTAACATGATTCGGACAGACTTAAGCATCGCTACGGGTGAGAAGGTCTCATCGTAGTCAACCCCTTGAACTTGTCGAAAACCTTTTGCAACAAGTCGAGCTTTGTAGACAGTAACATTACCGTCAGCGTCAGTCATCTTCTTGAAGATCCATTTATTCTCAATTGCTTGCCGACCATCGGGCAAGTCAACCAAAGTCCATACTTTGTTCTCATACATGGATCCCATCTCAGATTTCATGGCTTCAAGCCATTTTGCGGAATCTGGGCTCACCATCGCTTCTTCATAGTTCGTAGGTTCATCATGATCTAGTAGCATGACTTCCAGAATAGGATTACCGTACCACTCTGGTGCGGATCTTACTCTGTTCGACCTACGAGGTTCTGTATTAACTTGATCTGAAGTTCTATGATCATCATCATCAACTTCCTCACTAGTTGGTTTTGACGTCACAGAAACCGGTTCCTGTGATGTATTATTTTCCAACGAGGGAGTAGGTACAGTTACCTCATCAAGTTCTACTTTCCTCCCACTCACTTCTTTCGAGAGAAACTCCTTCTCTAGAAAGGATCCATTCTTAGCAATGAATGTCTTGCCTTCGGATCTGTGATAGAAGGTGTACCCAACTGTCTCCTTTGGGTATCCTATGAAGACACATTTCTCCGATTTGGGTTCGAGCTTATCAGGTTGAAGCTTTTTCACATAAGCATCGCAGCCCCAAACTTTAAGAAACGACAACTTTGGTTTCTTGCCAAACCATAGTTCATAAGGTGTCATCTCAATGGATTTCGACGGTGCCCTATTTAACGTGAATGTGGCCGTCTCTAAAGCATAACCCCAAAACGATAGCGGTAAATCTGTAAGAGACATCATAGATCGCACCATATCAAGTAAAGTACGATTACGATGTTCGGACACACCATTACGCTGTGGTGTTCCGGGTGGCGTGAGTTGCGAAACTATTCCACATTGTTTTAAGTGTAGACCAAACTCGTAACTCAAATATTCTCCTCCACGATCAGATCGTAGAAACTTTATTTTCTTGTTACGATGATTTTCAACTTCACTCTGAAATTCTTTGAACTTTTCAAATATTTAAGACTTATGCTTCATTAAGTAGATATACCCATATCTACTTAAATCATTTATGAAGGTGAGAAAATAACGATATCCGCCACGAGCCTCAACATTCATCGAAACACATACATCTGTATGTATGATTTCCAACAAATCTGTTGCTCTCTCCATAGTACCGGAGAACGGCGTTTTGGTCATCTTGCCCATGAGGCACGGTTCGCAAGTACCAAGTGATTCATAATCAAGAGGTTCCAAAAGTCCATCAGTATGGAGTTTCTTCATGCGCTTTACACCGATATGACCTAAACGGCAGTGCCACAAATAAGTTGCACTATCATTATCAACTCTGCATCTTTTGGCTTCAACACTATGAATATGTGTATCACTACTATCGAGATTCATCAAAAATAGACCACTCTTCAAGGGTGCATGACCATAAAAGATATTACTCATATAAATAGAACAACCATTATTCTCTGATTTAAATGAATAACCGTCTCGCATCAAACAAGATCCAGATATAATGTTCATGCTCAACGCTGGCATCAAATAACAATTATTTAGGTCTAATACTAATGCCGAAGGTAGATGTAGAGGTAGCGTGCCGACCGCGATCACATCGACTTTGGAACCGTTTCCCACGCGCATCGTCACCTCGTCCTTTGCCAGTGTTCGCTTAATCCGTAGTCCCTGTTTCGAGTTGCAAATATTAGCAACAGAACCAGTATCAAATACCCAGGTGCTACTGCGAGCTCTAGTAAGGTACACATCAATAACATGTATATCATATATACCTTTGTTCACATTGCCATCCTTCTTATCCGCCAAATACTTGGGGCAGTTCCGCTTCCAGTGACCAGACTGCTTGCAGTAGAAGCACTCAGTTTCAAGCTTAGGTCCAGACTTGGGTTTCTTCTCTTGAGCAGCAACTTGTTTGCTGTTCTTCTTGAAGTTCCCCTTCTTCTTCCCTTTGCCCTTTTTCTTGAAACTAGTGGTCTTGTTAACCATCAACACTTGATGCTCCTTCTTGATTTCTACCTCCGCAGCCTTTAGCATTGCGAAGAGCTCGGGAATCGTCTTATCCATCCCTTGCATATTATAGTTCATCACGAAGCTCTTGTAGCTTGGTGGAAGTGATTGGAGAATTCTGTCAATGACGCTATCATCCGGAAGAGTAACTCCCAGTTGAATCAAGTGATTACAATACCCAGACATCTTGAGTATGTGCTCACTGACAGAACTATTCTCCTCCATCTTGCAGCTATAGAACTTATTGGAGACTTCATATCTCTCAATCCGGGCATTCTTCTGGAATGTTAACTTCAACTCCTGGAACATCTCATATGCTCCATGATGTTCAAAACGTCGTTGAAGTCCCGGTTCTAAGCCGTAAAGCATGGCACATTGAACTATCGAGTAGTCATCAGCTTTGCTCTGCCAGACGTTCTTAACGTCGTCAGTTGCATCAGCAGCAGGCCTGGCACCCAGCGGTGCTTCTAGGACGTAATTTTTCTGTGCAGCAATGAGGATAATCCTCAAGTTACGGACCCAGTCCGCGTAGTTGCTACCATCATCTTTCAACTTAGCTTTCTCAAGGAACGCATTAAAATTCAACGGAACAACAGCACGGGCCATCTATCTACAATCAACATAGACAAGCAAGATACTATCAGGTACTAAGTTCATGATAAATTTAAGTTCAATTAATCATATTACTAAAGAACTCCCACTTAGACAGACATCTCTCTAGTCATCTAAGTGATCACGTGATCCAAATCAACTAAACCATAACCGATCATCACGTGAGATGGAGTAGTTTTCAATGGTGAACATCTTATGTTGATCATATCTACTATATGATTCACGCTCGACCTTTCGGTCTCCGTGTTCCGAGGTCATATCTCCATATGCTAGGCTCGTCAAGTTTAACCTGAGTATTCTGCGTGTGCAAAAATTAGCTTGCACCCGTTGTAGATGGACGTAGAGCTTATCACACCCGATCATCACGTGGTGTCTGGGCACGACGAACTTTGGCAACGGTGCATACTCAGGGAGAACACTTCTTGATAATTTTTAGTGAGAGATCATCTTAAAATGCTACCGTCAATCAAAGCAAGATAAGATACATAAAGGATAAACATCACATGCAATCAATATAAGTGATATGATATGGCCATCATCATCTTGTGCTTGTGATCTCCATCTCCGAAGCACCATCATGATCACCATCGTCACCGGCGCGACACCTTGATCTCCATCGTAGCATCGTTGTCGTTTACGCCATCTATTGCTTCTACGACTATCGCTACCGCTTAGTGATAAAGTAAAGCAATTACAGGGCGTTTGCATTTCATACAATAAAGCGACAACCATATGGCTCCTGCCAGTTGCCGATAACTTCGGTTACAAAACATGATCATCTCATACAATAAAATATAGCATCATGTCTTGGCCATATCACATCACAACATGCCCTGCAAAAACAAGTTAGACGTCCTCTACTTTGTTGTTGCAAGTTTTACGTGGCTGCTACGGGCTTAAGCAAGAACCAATCTCACCTACGCATCAAAACCACAACGATAGTTTGTCAAGTTGATGCTGTTTTAACCTTCGCAAGGACCGGGCGTAGCCACACTCGGTTCAACTAAAGTTGGAGAAGCTGACACCCGCTAGTCACCTGTGTGCAAAGCACGGCGGTAAAACCAGTCTCGCGTAAGCGTACGCGTAATGTCGGTCCGGGCTGCTTCATCCAACAATACCGCCGAACCAAAGTATGACATGCTGGTAAGCAGTATGACTTATATCGCCCACAACTCACTTGTGTTCTACTCGTACATATAACATCAAACCATAAAAACCTAGGCTCGGATGCCACTGTTGGGGAACGTAGTAATTTCAAAAAATTTCCTTTGCACACGCAAGATCATGGTGATGCATAGCAACGAGAGGGGAGAGTGTTGTCTACGTACCCTTGTAGACCGAAGCGGAAGCGTTGACACAACGTAGAGGAAGTAGTCGTACGTCCTCCCGGTCCAACCGATCCAAGCACCGTTACTCCGGCACCTCCGAGTTCTTGACACACGTACAGCTCGATGACACACCCCAATCTCCGATCCAGCAGAGGCGCGGGGAGGAGTTCCGTCAACACGACGGCGTGATGACGATCTTGATGTTCTCCTCTCGCAGGGCTTCGCCTAAGCACTGCTACAATATGACCGAGGTGTAATATCGTGGAGGGGGGCACCGCACACGGCTAAGGAACGATCTCAATGATCAACTTGTGTGTTTAGGGTGCCCCCCCCCCCCCCGCCCCCGTATATAAAGGAGGGAGGGAGGAGGAGGCCGGCCTAGGGAGGAGGCGCGCCATAGGGGGGTCAAACTTACTCCAAGTAGGTTTGGCCCCCCTTTCCTATTAGGAGTAGGAAAAGGAAGGAAGAGGGGGGAGGAGAGAAGGAAAGGGGGGGTCGGCCCCCCTCCCAATTCGGGTTGGGCTTGGGGGGGCGCTCCCCCTCCCTTGCTCCTTCTCCCTGCCTTCCACTGTGACGCCCGGATAATTAAGCTACAGTGATTCCCCGCTAATGATGCCACGTCACCACGGTTACTGTGATAAACTCTCGATAGTTCAGAACCGAAACAAATTCAAAATTTAAATAAAAGAAAACAATAAAAGTTTTCAAAAATTAAAACAAAAATGTTCGGTGGTTGCCAAATATTACAAAGATAATTATGGTGTAAGGTTCACAATTTTATAAAATGCCTAAGTGTTTATAAATAAATAAAAACAGAAAAGGAAATAAATAAAAAGAAAATAGAAAACAATACAAAAAAAAAGAAGAGAAACCCCCCCACTGGACCCTGGCCCAACTGGGCCGACCCCAGGCCCAGTCGGCCACCCCCATAACCCCCACGCCCGAAACCCTAACCCCCAGATCCCCCACTACCCACTCCCCCGATTCCCCACATTCTCCCTCGTCTCTCCCTCTCGCCCGATCCAATCGGGATCGAGCGCCCATCGCCGCCGCCTGGAGCACCCCGCCCCCTTGACGACGCCCGCCGCCGCCAGACCTCCACCCCGTCGGACGCCGCCCCCTGCCTCCTCCCAGGCGCCCCCACTCGACTGGATCGGGGAGGTCCCGCGCCGCGCCCCGGCCTGCCCCCGTCCTCCTCACCGTGGAACGACGCCGCCGCCCGGAGCTCCTACCCCTCCGTCCTGCTCCCCGTCGCCCGCTCGTCCCCGACGGCCTCCCCAACCTCCCCCGAGCTCGCTCCCGAGACCCTACGCGTCCCTCCCCGTGAGCTCCTCTCCTCCCTTTCCCCTCTGTCGCCGGCGACGTCCGCACCCAGTCGCCGCGCCCGACGGCGTGCGCCGCGCGCCCCTCGCGCGTCCAGGCCACGCGCCCGACGCCTCGACCTCCTCTACCGCGCGCTCGGCTGCGCTCACCCACGCCCGACGCCGCGCCCCGGCTCCCCTGTTGCTGCGCCTCTGGCCGCGCCCACTGCCACCCCGTCGCCGCGCCCCGCAACCGCCCGCGCCTCATGGCCTCTCTGCTCGCGCGCGCTCGCGCCGACCGCAGCCGTTGCTGCCCTTCTCCGTCCCGCTTGTGTGCCACGCCCCCCCTACGGATCCCCTCACTGCCGACCCGCGTCCACCCAGGCTGTCCCAGGCCACCGACCTCCCTCTTCTCCGGCGCCCTGCCGTGGTCGCCGGCGCCCAGCCGGGTGTGCCCCTGCCGGTCACGCCCGCAGCGCCCACACGGGCTACGCCCGCACCCGCACGCCCCGACGCCCGTGTGCCCGTGCCCGTTAAGGCCCATAGGGCCTATGACAGCCGGGGCCCATGCCCCTGAGAATGTTTAAAAAAATGAATGAAAAAGAAAAAGAAAAAGAATTAAAAATAAAAAATAAAAAATAGTTAATTAATTAATTAACTAAATTAATTAAGTTAATTAATCCTACTTAATTAATCTAATTAACCTGTTAGTCTAACTAAACAGTAATTAGATTAACCTAAACCCTAATCAACCTAACAGAGTATGACAGGTGGGTCCCACTGGACCCACACGTTAGGTTGACCAGGTCAATGGTCAACGTTGACCGCTGACATCACTCTGATGTCATGCCGACGTCATCATTTACTATTCTGGATAATGTTGGATTTAAATAATTAATTAAATTCCAGAGGTTAATAAAATCTTTAGAAAATCATATCTTTTAATCCGTAACTCGGATGAAAATACTTTCTACATGAAAGTTGCTCAGAACGACGAGACGATTCCGGATACGCAACTCGTTCGTCCGCCACACATCCCTAACCTATCGAACTCGCAACTTTTCCCCTCCGGCTCCTCTGGCCGAAAACGCGAAACACCGAAAATACTTTCCTGGATGTTTTCCCCCTTCACCGGTATCACCTCATACCGCGTTAGGGCACCCCTAGCACCGTTACTTGTCATGTCATGCATCGATATGCATTTGTTTGCAAGGTATTCATTGCTTCTTCCCCCTCTTCTCTCTAGTAGACTACGAGACCGACGCTGCTGCTGCCCAGTTCGACTACGGAGTTGACGACCCCTCTCTCTTGCCAGAGCAACCAGGCAAGCCCCCCCCCCCTTGATCACCAGATATCGCCTATTCTTCTCTATACTGCTTGCATTAGAGTAGTGTAGCATGTTACTGCTTTCCGTTATTCCTATCCTGATGCATAGCCTGTCCTTGTTACTACTGTTGTTACCATTACCTGCTATCCTACTGCTTAGTATAGGATGCTAGTGTTCCATCAGTGGCCCTACACTCTTGTCCGTCTGCCATGCTATACTACTGGGCTGTGATCACTTCGGGAGGTGATCACGGGCATATACGATGTACTTTACACAGTTACATTACCTGTGATACTGTTCGGAGATGGGGGCTGAAAGGACAGGTGGCTCCATCCCGGTAGAGGTGGGCCTAGGTTCCCGACGGCCCCCGACTGTTACTTTGTGGCGGAGCGACAGGGCAGGTTGAGACCACCTAGGAGACAGGTGGGCCTGGCCCTCGTCGGCGTTCGCGGATACTTAACACGCTTAACGAGATCTTGGTATTTGATCTGAGTTGGCTACGAGCCTATACGCACTAACCATCTACGCGGGAGTAGTTATGGGTATCCCGGCATCGTGGTATCAGCCGAAGCCTTCGTGACGTCAGCGACTGAGTGGCGCGCGCCGGATTGGACTGGAACGCCACTAGGCTAGGTCTGCTTCCGGCCGCGTTCGCAACGTGCAGGTGTGCAAAGGGCGATGGGCCCAGACCCCTGCGCCATAGGAGTTAGACCGGCGTGCTGACCTCTCTGTTGTGCCTAGGTGGGGCTGTGACGTGTTGATCTTCCGAGGCCGGGCATGACCCAGGAAAGTGTGTCCGGCCAAATGGGATCGAGCGTGTTGGGTAAGTTGGTGCACCCCTGCAGGGAAGTTAATCTATTCGAATAGCCGTGATCTTCGGTAATAGGACGACTTGGAGTTGTACCTTGACCTTATGACAACTAGAACCGGATACTTAATAAAACACACCCTTCCAAGTGCCAGATACAACCCGGTGATCGCTCTCTAACAGGGCGATGAGGAGAGGATCGTCGGGTAGGATTATGCTATGTGATGCTACTGGAGATGCTACTTGGAGTTGCTACTTGGAGATGCTAGTTGGAGGACTTCAGACTACCCTCTTCTACCTGTTGCAAGACGACGGTGACCAGAAGCGTAGTCTTCAATAAGACTAGCTATCCCCCTCTTATTCTGGCATTCTGCAGTTCAGCCCACTTATATGGCCCTTTACACATATATCCATGCATATGTAGTGTAGCTCCTTGCTTGCGAGTACTTTGGATGAGTACTCACGGTTGCTTTCTCCCCCCTTTCCCCCCTTTCCTTTCTTTCTGGTTGTCGCAACCAGAAGCTGGAGCCCAGGAGCCAGACGCCATCGTCGACGACGATCCCTACTACACCGGAGGTGCCTACTACTACGTGATGCCCGTTGACGACGACCAGGAGTAGTTAGGAGGATCCCAGGCAGGAGGCCTGCGCCTCTTTCGATCTGTATCCCAGTTTGTGCTAGCCTTCTTAAGGCAACTTGTTTAACTTATGTCTGTACTCAGATATTGTTGCTTCCGCTGACTTGTCTATGATCGAGCTCTTGTATTCGAGCCCTCGAGGCCCCTGGCTTGTAATATGATGCTTGTATGACTTATTTTATATGTAGAGTTGTGTTGTGATATCTTCCCGTGAGTCCCTGATCTTGATCGTACACGTTTGCATGTATGATTAGTGTACGATTGAATCGGGGGCGTCACAAGTTGGTATCAGAGCCGACTGCCTGTAGGAATCCCCTTTCCAACTCCTTGGCCGAAGTCGAGTCTAGACATTGCAAAACTTTTACTAACATGGCTGTGTGCCTTACGGGCCCACGTCGCCATCGGGTGGTAGTAGGATCTTTTATTCCTCGACCTATACTCCGGGACTCTGACATCTCTTCTATTCGGGTTAAAGGTTTTTACTAAATCTGACTCTAGATTCTCGTAACTACTTTCTCCCGGAGAGCCCCTAACCAAAGATGATCGCCTACTGCGTCAGAAGATTTCGAAGATACTCTAGGATGTTCTCTCGAGACACTTGTGCCCACCGCCTTTGCAATTCCCTACCACTGTTACATCCTTTGGATAACTACATACAGTTGTCATTCTTACATTCATCACCAATTGGTCTTGTTATTACAAGATACCCCAAGATACTCGTCCTTGTGTCGAGAATCCTTTGTGCCTACTGCCTTGCAGTTCCTTGCCACCGAATACCCTTACGGGTAATTTCCTGCTCTTATCGAGTATCCGCTCATCCCCAGTTGTTCTTGTTTTTCACAATGGTCTTCGGAATACTATTCGATCCTCCGAAATTCCTTAGCAGCTTTATTGCTCTGCAAATACTTGCCTGCTTACATTATGGATGATCCCCGTATGTCTAGCAATATTCATTAGTCTCCTTTTTGACCCGGTCATTTTGATCCTATTGATTCAACATAAGTGCGAATGCACGCAATCATCGGTTGATCCTTTTAAAAATATCTTTCCAGCTCAGATGTCATTTTGAACATGATCTGGATTCTCGACCAATCAAATTACTGTCGATTGTGCCCCTAAGTCTATTCAACTTATCCATCCTTAATCGGAGCATTTGCTTCTGATCCCCTGATTTGGAAATCATAATTCTTTTGCATTTGAGCTTTGAATTATTCAGTTGTTTCTATAATCCAATATGTTTTGCATTGATTCTTCCTCTGGTTGTGAACCGATACTCACATCAGATCCTTTATGGACCATCAGAACCTTGTTGGATTTTATCCGACAGCGTCCTTCATACTCAATAACCTTGTGAGCCTTCCCTCAGATACATAAGGCCTTTGGTAAATTGTATCCTCTCCCTTTGTCAAGCATGCTCTGCTTTCGAGCTTGCGGTATATGTTTCCACGATACCCTGACGGGTTGAACCTATGCCTTCCTTAATATGTGTGAACTCGGAAGTTTTCACGAGTCATACTTATCTGGTATTGCACCAGGTAAAACTTTCAACAACCAATGTCATTTTTTGAAACACGAGAAGTGAATGAGAGATTATGCATTGAAGAAGTGGCAGTCGACCTTGAACTATGTGTTCATGCCCATAGACACGATGTAGATCTTCTCATCGAAGCTTCTTTTAAAATTAGTTATTCCCTTGGTATAAGTCATCTTATATCTGGGCTCTGGCCTTTTGCAATCTGACCACGTTCTCCTTTATATACCATTTCGCGTGCAAGTTTAAGCGCTTGTCTTCTGTAGAGCAATACCCCAGTCCAACCTCTACTTTGATCTGTCATCGAATATTACCCCCCCCCCCCCCTGGTATCTCGAGATTATGATGGAACTGCATAACTTCTTATGAGTTCTTCAGCAAGTGCTACATTCTCACTGATTCCAATTTTTCACGGGCTCTGAGTTATTAAACACTCAAAGGCTCCGATAAATGAACCGAGTCCGCACTACGGTTCAACAACTTTTAGTATTCTTATTTAAGTACGATTTTGTACCCGATCAAGTCATTCCTAGCCTGATCAACTATATTGTTATCGCGCTATAGTTTAACTGTGCTACATGGTCCTCATTCTCGGAGCACCACCTTTTACGATGAGCTGAGCTTATTTCAATTTTCCTCATCACATTATTTCTGCTTGGACAGCAAGCTTGATTTCGATTTTGTGTCGTGGTTCCAATAACCTTTCGCTTCATCATTCCTTTGACTTGATGTCGTTGCTGATTGATTACATCTTCATGAATTCTCTTGACAAATGTGTCATGATCAACATCAACATTTTGATGCTCTTCGAAGATATCTATTGAATTCTTCATGGGAAATACCATCCTTGTCCCTTGGTAAATTTTGTTGTCATCGACAATTTCCTTGCCTTCTTACCAACACAAACTTGTTTGTGTTGTGGCTGTACCTTGAGTTCCTGGCTACCCAGCTTGTCTTATGTCCTACCTTGAAGTAATACCATCTTATATATCAAGAATGTTGTGGGAATACCACCACCTCTTAAGAATTCTTGCTACAAGTTATACATCCCGCCATCTACATTCATCTCTTGGTCCTCGTGTTGTTTCTAACCGGAAAACCGACAAATGAACTATGATGCGTGAATTCAAAACTTCTAGCAGCCCTATTGCTTTGAAGTTAATGGTCGATATTTCATTCTTAGACCATTGGTTATCGAATCACCATTCTAAAATTGATCGTGCTACCCAACCCATATTTTGGGCGCACCTTTCAACCAATGTTAATTGTGTATGTTTTCCTCGAGCATACATCATTATATCATTTGATCTGACAAATGTTATCTCCTTGTTCACATAGTTGTGGAAGTCCACCTTTTTGGAAATCTCGAGGATTGTCGCTGACTCCATCATCTACCCCGTCAACCTCTCTTTGGTTTAAATGATGAACTCTTGTGTCGATACTCATTCCCATAGTGCATTTCCCGAGAATCTTACAAGGTCATCTCGTCAATTTATTTTGCACCTTTTTCAGGCATCCTGAGTCTGAGGTATCCTAACACCGATCGGATCTGAATCTCGGTCAGATATGATGGTTGGAACATTTTTCCCAAGAGTTATAACATTGGTCCTTATATATCGGTAAGGTGATGTCATGCCTAGCACACCTGGTCGGAGGACCTAGTGTTAAAGTTTCCTTTCCAGCAAGGTTTTCCATTCTTCCATAAGGAAATTGTAATGCTTATTCTATAAGTTGTTCCTGGTGAATCCTTTGTATATCCAAGTCCGACCCTTGCTTGAAGACCATGTCAATGCTATCTCGAAGCATGTCTGTGATACTCCGAATTTCCACAAGAACATTTAAAGCAAATGCTAAATTTTCCTTATCAACTATCCAAACACCTTTGTATGGGTAGTGTCATGAAATTTCTCTCCCCTTACCTAAAGGGTTTTCTACATGATATCCTGCCACGGATACCATGCTCTGCTTATCCTTGGGAAGGATATATCCCTGAATTATGTGACTAAGACACATTTTTCCTTTCCATCGCCTGATTATTCTGATAATCATATGTCCTTTCCATTGTTTGGTTTAACCTTTCTTGAGGTCTATATGATCTAAGCAGTAATATTCTTCTGCTTATGTAAACACCTTGGTGTACGACCGTGTCAGTAAGACCCTGTTACTATTGTTGATGACATTTCGGTAGCCACCGATGGACGAGAACCTTGCCTATTGGCCCGCCTCGTTCAACGAGCAGGAAAATGGTTCTCTTCGTCCCTCGCCCTTGGTACCGATGTTGTTGCCGACATAACCGACAGACTATCCTCTGGCATGCCTTGCTTACATGATCGTGCAAGATGTCACTGTCCTTCCTACTTTTAATCCACATGGTGGGCCCATAACCCACAGTTCCACAGGATCGAAACCTGACTCTCCTGTACCCCCCCGTACCCAAGGTTGTTCCTCGCGCGTGGCCTCGTATGTAATTCATGAGCCACCTTCAATCTGGTATCAGACAAATACTTATTCTCGTGGCTTCGAACCCCTTTCACGCCACATATCAGGCATCGAACGATTGCCTGCCCGCTCGAAACTTCCCAGGATACCTCCTTACTCTGCTCTTGATATTTTCTTAAGTTTCAATTCGAGAGTTACTTCCGCCACCCTCCCCGATGTTATCGACCAGATAGTCAAACCTGCAGAGGTCCATTCTCTCGGAATACCCACCCTTTATCCTTTCGTAAGTACGATGGAACCCCCGAAGAAAGGACGACAAACTTCATCATGATGACCTGAAGGAGAGGACTGAAGACATCAATGTAATGGGTCGACCTCTTCGAGAAGAGCTACTATGACCGAGAAGAATCGTTAGAATTTCGTAACCAGACCCCTTCCCCCTTATAACTGATCCTAAATCTCGGGACGAGATTTCTTGTAGTGGAGGAGAATTGTGACGCCCGGATAATTAAGCTACAGTGATTCCCCGCTAATGATGCCACGTCACCACGGTTACTGTGATAAACTCTCGATAGTTCAGAACCGAAACAAATTCAAAATTTAAATAAAAGAAAACAATAAAAGTTTTCAAAAATTAAAACAAAAATGTTCGGTGGTTGCCAAATATTACAAAGATAATTATGGTCTAAGGTTCACAATTTTATAAAATGCCTAAGTGTTTATAAATAAATAAAAACAGAAAAGGAAATAAATAAAAAGAAAATAGAAAACAATACAAAAAAAAAGAGAAACCCTCCCCCTGGACCCTGGCCCAACTGGGCCGACCCCAGGCCCAGTCGGCCACCCCCATAACCCCCACGCCCGAAACCCTAACCCCCAGATCCCCCACTACCCACTCCCTCGATTCCCCACATTCTCCCTCGTCTCTCCCTCTCGCCCGATCCAATCGGGATCGAGCGCCCATCGCCGCCGCCTGGAGCACCCCGCCCCCCTGACGACGCCCGCCGCCGCCGGACCTCCACCCCGTCGGACGCCGCCCCCTGCCTCCTCCCAGGCGCCCCCACTCGACTGGATCGGGGAGGTCCCGCGCCGCGCCCCGGCCTGCCCCCGTCCTCCTCACCGTGGAACGACGCCGCCGCCCGGAGCTCCTACCCCTCCGTCCTGCTCCCCGTCGCCCGCTCGTCCCCGACGGCCTCCCCAACCTCCCCCGAGCTCGCTCCCGAGACCCTACGCGTCCCTCCCCGTGAGCTCCTCTCCTCCCTTTCCCCTCTGTCGCCGGCGACGTCCGCACCCAGTCGCCGCGCCCGACGGCGTGCGCCGCGCGCCCCTCGCGCGTCCAGGCCACGCGCCCGACGCCTCGACCTCCTCTACCGCGTGCTCGGCTGCGCTCACCCACGCCCGACGCCGCGCCCCGGCTCCCCTGTTGCTGCGCCTCTGGCCGCGCCCACTGCCACCCCGTCGCCGCGCTCCGCAACCGCCCGCGCCTCATGGCCTCTCTGCTCGCGCGCGCTCGCGCCGACCGCAGCCATTGCTGCCCTTCTCCGTCCCGCTTGTGTGCCACGCCCCCCCTACGGATCCCCTCACTGCCGACCCGCGTCCACCCAGGCCGTCCCAGGCCACCAGCCTCCCTCTTCTCCGGCGCCCTGCCGTGGTCGCCGGCGCCCAGCCGGGTGTGCCCCTGCCGGTCACGCCCGCAGCGCCCACACGGGCTACGCCCACACCCGCACGCCCCGGCGCCCGTGTGCCCGTGCCCGTTAAGGCCCATAGGGCCTATGACAGCCGGGGCCCATGCCCCTGAGAACGTTTAAAAAAAATGAATGAAAAAGAAAAAGAAAAAGAATTAAAAATAAAAAATAAAAAAATAGTTAATTAATTAATTAACTAAATTAATTAAGTTAATTAATCCTACTTAATTAATCTAATTAACCTGTTAGTCTAACTAAAGAGTAATTAGATTAACCTAAACCCTAATCAACCTAACAGAGTATGACAGGTGGGTCCCACTGGACCCACACGTCAGGTTGACCAGGTCAATGGTCAACGTTGACCGCTGACATCACTCTGATGTCATGCCGACGTCATCATTTACTATTCTGGATAATGTTGGATTTAAATAATTAATTAAATTCCAGAGGTTAATAAAATCTTTAGAAAATCATATCTTTTAATCCGTAACTCGGATGAAAATACTTTCTACATGAAAGTTGCTCAGAACGACGAGACGATTCCGGATACGCAACTCGTTCGTCCGCCACACATCCCTAACCGATCGAACTCGCAACTTTTCCCCTCCGGCTCCTCTGGCCGAAAACGCGAAACACCGGAAATACTTTCCCGGATGTTTTCCCCCTTCACCGGTATCACCTCATACCGCGTTAGGGCACCCCTAGCACCGTTACTTGTCATGTCATGCATCGATATGCATTTGTTTGCAAGGTATTCATTGCTTCTTCCCCCTCTTCTCTCTGGTAGACTACGAGACCGACGCTGCTGCTGCCCAGTTCGACTACGGAGTTGACGACCCCTCTCTCTTGCCAGAGCAACCAGGCAAGCCCCCCCCCCCCCCCTTGATCACCAGATATCGCCTATTCTTCTCTATACTGCTTGCATTAGAGTAGTGTAGCATGTTACTGCTTTCCGTTATTCCTATCCTGATGCATAACCTGTCCTTGTTACTACTGTTGTTACCATTACCTGCTATCCTACTGCTTAGTATAGGATGCTAGTGTTCCATCAGTGGCCCTACACTCTTGTGCGTCTGCCATGCTATACTACTGGGCCGTGATCACTTCGGGAGGTGATCACAGGCATATACGATGTACTTTACACAGTTACATTACCTGTGATACTGTTCGGAGATGGGGGCTGAAAGGACAGGTGGCTCCATCCCGGTAGAGGTGGGCCTGGGTTCCCGACGGCCCCCGACTGTTACTTTGTGGCGGAGCGACAGGGCAGGTTAAGACCACCTAGGAGACAGGTGGGCCTGGCCCTCGTCGGCGTTCGCGGATACTTAACACGCTTAACGAGATCTTGGTATTTGATCTGAGTTGGCTACGAGCCTATACACACTAACCATCTACGCGGGAGTAGTTATGGGTATCCCGGCGTCGTGGTATCAGCCGAAGCCTTCGTGACGTCAGCGACTGAGTGGCGCGCGCCGGATTGGACTGGAACGCCACTAGGCTAGGTCTTCTTCCGGCCGCGTTCGCAACGTGCAGGTGTGCAAAGGGCGATGGGCCCAGACCCCTGCGCCATAGGAGTTAGACCGGCGTGCTGACCTCTCTGTTGTGCCTAGGTGGGGCTGCGACGTGTTGATCTTCCGAGGCCGGGCATGACCCAGGGAAGTGTGTCCGGCCAAATGGGATCGAGCGTGTTGGGTAAGTTGGTGCACCCCTGCAGGGAAGTTAATCTATTCGAATAGCCGTGATCTTCGGTAACAGGACGACTTGGAGTTGTACCTTGACCTTATGACAACTAGAACCGGATACTTAATAAAACACACCCTTCCAAGTGCCAGATACAACCCGGTGATCGCTCTCTAACAGGGCGACGAGGAGAGGATCGTCGGGTAGGATTATGCTATGTGCTGCTACTGGAGATGCTACTTCGAGTTGCTACTTGGAGATGCTAGTTGGAGGACTTCAGACTACCCTCTTCTACCTGTTGCAAGACGACGGTGACCAGAAGCGTAGTCTTCGATAAGACTAGCTATCCCCCTCTTATTCTGGCATTCTGCAGTTCAGCCCACTGATATGGCCCTTTACACATATATCCATGCATATGTAGTGTAGCTCCTTGCTTGCGAGTACTTTGGATGAGTACTCACGGTTGCTTTCTCCCCCCTTTCCCCCCTTTCCTTTCTTTCTGGTTGTCGCAACCAGAAGCTGGAGCCCAGGAGCCAGACGCCATCGTCGACGACGATCCCTACTACACCGGAGGTGCCTACTACTACGTGATGCCCGCTGACGACGACCAGGAGTAGTTAGGAGGATCCCAGGCAGGAGGCCTGCGCCTCTTTCGATCTGTATCCCAGTTTGTGCTAGCCTTCTTAAGGCAACTTGTTTAACTTATGTCTGTACTAAGATATTGTTGCTTCCGCTGACTTGTCTATGATCGAGCTCTTGTATTCGAGCCCTCGAGGCCCCTGGCTTGTAATATGATGCTTGTATGACTTATTTTATTTGTAGAGTTGTGTTGTGATATCTTCCCGTGAGTCCCTGATCTTGATCGTACACGTTTGCGTGTATAATTAGTATACGATTGAATCGGGGGCGTCACATCCACTAAGGCCCAATAAGGCCCATATACTTACCGGGGGGGTTCCGGTAACCTCCCGGAACTCCAGTATATTTCCAATCTCACTCGGAACCTTTCCGGTGTCCAAATATATCCGTCCAATATATCAATCTTTATGTCTCGACCATTTCGAGACTCCTCGTCATGTCCGTGATCACATCCGGGACTCCGAACAACCTTCGGTACATCAAAATACATAAACTCATAATATAACTGTCATCGAAACCTTAAGCGTGCGGACCCTACGGTTCGAGAACAATGTAGACATGACCGAGACACGTCTCCGGTCAATAACCAATAGCGGGACCTGGATGCCCATATTGGTTCCTACATATTCTACGAAGATCTTTATCGGTCAAACCGCATAACAACATACGTTGTTCCCTTTGTCATCGGTATGTTACTTGCCCGAGATTCGATCGTCGGTATCCAATACCTAGTTCAATCTCGTTACCGGCAAGTCTCTTTACTCGTTCCGTAATACATCATCTCGCAACTAACTCATTAGTTGAAATGCTTGCCAGGCTTAAGTGATGTGCATTACCGAGAGGGCCCAGAGATACCTCTCCGACATTCGGAGTGACAAATCCTAATCTCGAAATACGCCAACTCAACAAGTACCTTCGGAGACACCTGTAGAGCACCTTTATAATCACCCAGTTACGTTGTGACGTTTGGTAGCACACAAAGTGTTCCTCCGGTAAACGGGAGTTGCATAATCTCATAGTCATAGGAACATGTATAAGTCATGAAGGAAGCAATAGCAACATACTAAACGATCGGGTGCTAAGCTAACGGAATGGGTCATGTCAATCAGATCATTCAACTAATGATGTGACCTTGTTAATCAAATAACAACTCCTTGTTCATGGTTAGGAAACATAACCATCTTTGATTAATAAGCCAGTCAAGTAGAGGCATACTAGTGACACTCTGTTTGTCTATATATTCACACATGTATTATGTTTCCGGTTAATACAATTCTAGCATGAATAATAAACATTTATCATGACATGAGGAAATAAATAATAACTTTATTATTGCCTCTAGGGCATATTTCCTTCAGATTCGTGGGGGACGACCCGGCTAAATCCGACTGGATCTGCCGCCGGCGGCCCGTCTGGCAGCGAGGGCTGACGCCAGCATGGGCCACGGGCGACCGGTGCTGTCGTGAGGCACCTGGCAGTGCTGGTGGTACGGTTGCAGTGGTGGAGGTGCGTGCGCGTCCAAGTATCTGGTCGGGCCTCTCCTCCCCAGCATATGGACAAGGGTGTGTGGCGCGGGAAGGCTTCCCTTGGGGCCATCCTTGGCGGCAATCCTACCCTCCCCCTCTTCGGTGGACGGGCGGCTGTTGGTGGCCTCTCGCCGGTCTGCGCCAGTAGACGTGGTGGGGTGAAGCGGGGGCGCATCGGGGGGGGGGGGGGGGGGAGGGAGGCCGGTACCCTTGTATCTTGCCTTGGATGTGTTTGTTGAGTGTGGTCGTGGCGTGTGTTTGTATCGGTTCTCTCAGATGTATGCGGTGGTGGTTGCTTTATAATATAAAGCGAGGGAAAACCCTTTTTCGTCAAGTATGAGTTAACTACTACTCCTTCCTCCGTTTCAACTAAAACCACGACAACTATTATGGAACGAAGGGAGTACGGAATCGGGGAAACTTCTCCATCGGGTACCTATTAGTAACCCACCGCCTTGATTTTGACTGTTAAGAGTAGATTTATTTTCAATGATATTTTAAGAATTTTTTAAGAAATTTACGCATATAATAATAATAATAATAATAATAATAATAATAATAATAATAATAATAATAATAATAATAATAATAATAATAGGACAACATTTGTTGAGAAAATATTGACTACCAGCACCTCATCGGCTCATCATGTGGAAAAAAAAGAATGGTCCACCAACCTTCGCTTGTCTAAATAATGCATTGCCTATATATACAAGTCCATGTTCATCCAAGGGGTGAGGAGAAGATCCGGTTTCACAAGATCACTTACACATGAGAGAGAGAGAGAGAGAGAGAGAGAGAGAGAGTCCTGGGAACAGGGGGCATTAGAAATGATGGCGAAGAAAATTATCTGATAGATCTAGGTCTCCCTTGGGACTATGTCTATATACAGATGTGTCCATACAGAGACGATTGTTCACCCCGTACTGTAGTGTCTTCTCTCCTTGCACACTTGGTCTCTCACTTTCCCTGATTTTAGCATCCATCTGAATTTGCAGCCTACCATCATGGCGGCCTCTCTCGAGTGGTTGTCGCAGGACGCTTGTTGTCTAGTGGGAGATCTATCTTGAGGGTAAGCTTGTGGAATGTTTGCATCCATTTCTACGACAATCCTTATGCCCAGTCTTCTGAAGCGCCGCCTCCTTACACCTCTAAAGATGATAACATAGAGACCTCCTTGAGAGAGTGGTTTCCAGGTTGCACTTGCTTAGCTAGCCCATCGCTTTTACGTCGTTTGGGCCGCTCCTCGTGCCCATCTCTATAATTTTCCCCCACTTACTGTACTCAAAGCAACCTTCCAGCGTTCAGAAAAAACATGATTCTGAACTGCACCATGTGTACATGAGGAGCGTATTGGATCATGCATTATATATCAGCTGCTAGTGTTGTCGTGTCTCCTTCTATCATCTTCATATGCACGTCATTGTCTCCCCTTGCATCCGAGTGTTGATCACTTTGGCGTCGGGTGGCGGAGGATGCATGACAATGCGTGTTGCCAGCTTGCCTAGAAAAAAATGTGCTGTTGACTATATGTTTGTACTTTGGGTTATAGCGTGCAAGGCGATGGGGGGGTTGATACAAAGAGAAAAATTCCTTTTGGTGTCTTCATCGAAGGGGAGTGTAGTAGCCAACGAGAATCTGCTTCTAGTGTATGTGTTATCTACCACCGATTTTGACCTTATTTTCCATCCAAACCGTTGCCTCTGGTACGATGTAGCACTGACACCAATAGTGAGGCATTTGCCTCTGTCCTACAGGCAGGTTTGTAGTGCGTCGATCGTTTAAAAATTGTCCGGGGCGATCTATGCTTGTGCAACAGTTTAGCCGAAAATACAGCCAACTAAATCCATTTTTGTGAAAATATAACAATTTTTAGTATTTTTCTTCATATGTAATGTGAGACGTGTTTCCAAAAAATAACACTCCTTCCGTCTATTTCAAATGGCCACTTGGTAACTTGGCTCTAATTTTAACCACGGATTTGACAAACTAAATACATCTTATTTGGCACAAAACATAAACAATTGCATTCTTATTTTAAAGAAGTTTTCAATGGTATATATTCTTTATGGCATTTAGCATATGCTTTGTTGGTCGTCATGTATATGGTCCTCATTGTGTGTACAATGTGCACACAATTTATGGTTGCTGGAACTATTACAGACTTATTTCACATGGACGAGTGAGAAGTCAATGTGAAAAACAATTATTCCCTGAAAATATATTAAATGTTTCAAAAATGCCATCTCAAAACAAAAAATACAAAAGGCGTGTTAAAGTAATGAGTTTATAATAATATAGTACAATCATGGATCACACATGTATGTTTGCGGGGTGTGTATGCAATTTTTTTTCTTCAAAATGGCAGTGTCCCTACATTCATTAAGAAGAAAAGAGTTAGGTTAATTAGGGAAAAACCAAGGGAAAACCAGATTGTCTAGTTAATTATGAAAAACCGGACAAAAACCACCACAACCGCTAAGAAGCACACACAAGATACAACACGGCCACCACTCTAAAGAGAGACTCGCTGAGACAGCATGCAGGCGTCATATTCATCACTCACCATAGAGGCGTCATCGCCATCCCTAAACTCTGAGCAAACGACTCCGACTTCACCGTAGGTGATCGTCGACTCAACCCACACTGGAGGGGCCGTATGCTATTTTTTTCAAGGGCGCATGAAGCACATAATTTTCTAACGGGCTAAGACTTTTTTCGGAATGCGGTGACGGCCAAAACTCTACAATAAAATCATTGGAAAACTATTCATATGTGGGCTTTAAAATACGTGTTTATAAATTTGGTTACTTGCAAACAACCCTATATTGTAGGTGACCATGGTTGGCAGCTCTAATCGGGGTTCACTCGCCAGGAAAGGACATGGCAGTAACTTCCCATTTTTGGGAAGTTCAATACCTAGTCAACAATCATTTTAGTAAATTTTCAAAAATGTAGTTCCACCCTTTTTTTAGAAGGTAGCTCTAACTTTTAGAATTACATACTTCAAAGAAATTCAAAAACATTGAAATTTCAAAACTTATGGAATTTCAAACTTTCAAATTCTTAGAACTTTAGAACTTCATAAATTTCAAGATTTGAGAGAAGGGGAGAGAGTGTCACTTTGATGGGCATGCCAGGAGTGAGAAGCTGAAGGTGGTATAAGATTGACACAGGAAGGATGGACATGGGTGGGGCCCATGCCTCGTCTTAATGGCATGCAAGCCCACCCATCCTCCTATAAAGTATGTGTGGCTTGGATGGTAATTGTAAGTTTTTTCGGTTTCAATACTTTTTACATCTCTATATAGCCTCACATCTCCGCCTGGATAGCTAATAAGCTATGTTGTGTCACTTCACTTCAATTAATTGCCATAACTAGCTTGGCATGTCAAATAGGCAAAGATCATGTACAAAGATGATGATAGAGAATCAAAAGATGCATGAAACTGTGGGAACCGTGGGATCGATTATAGAGAGCTAAGGACCAAATACAATACTTGAGGTTTACAGTAGCATTAACCCGCTTTTATCTGATGGCAGCCGGACATACAGTGGAATTAATTAAGTCATGCCAATGACAAAGAGCATGTTTTGCCTTTTTCGACAAAGGGTGGATTTTATTGATTTAAAATGAAGCATCAAGTGGATACAAACACAATAAGCACATACCCGGCCTTTGCATAGTTAGGATGGACACAACCACTACGAACAAGCACTCACACACAAAACGCCTGCAAATAGCAAAGTCATATATGACCAAAGCTATACCTACGCGAGAATAAAGAATAAAAAATCCGAAACGATCAAATCCGCGGTTGACAAACTACAATTATGACCGTATCCGCAACAACCATCTCATGACACCACAAAGACAATCGACATAGTGACTCAAGAGCCCATCTGTGGTAGATATTTAGGTTGTTCTTTTCTTGAACCTTGCAATTTGGTGCAACAAAGTAATCGTGTATCCACTGTCTATGATATATATCTTGAATGCCGATTTTTTAGTGGTGAATGTTAATTACCAACACACAAGCACAACTCGTGGACGTTCATCTCATGATTGTGGGGTGGATGGGGAGTTGGCTACGAACCTGCCATTATTGTGTAAACGAGGCGTGACACTGCAGTTTGTAGCAATGGACAGGCGGTGTTTAGCTCAGCTATAGCACATGGCTACAGCCTATAGGTACACTCGTGGCAGTGGCGGAGCTTGGGCCATATTCTTGGAGGGGCGATGGGCTGGGGGGGCGACCAGAGCAAGAGTTTGGGCTGATTTTCACTAGTATATGGGCCATCTATTATGGGGTAGTCAAAGAAAATCTCATGGGCTGGGGGGGCGGTGGCCCAGGTTGGCCCTCACTACGCTCCGCCACTGACTCGTGGTACAATTCATTGGGTCGTAACTTCATGCATGCTCCTAGTGCGTATTTAGTTATCCGTCTTTCTTTCCTTGATATTACTAATGCTATTTTCTTGACGTGTTTCATTGATACTACTACTACTCGAGAGGTGGGTGTGAGTGCTAAAAAGAGTGTTTAATGCATGCATGATGGGACTTCCGTGAAACTATTTTTCGCTTGATCATGTGTCTTCCTGATTCAAGGCCCATGCTTATGACGTGGATCGAATTTCTGGTGAGAAATTGCATGCCAAAGAAAGTGCCACAAAGCTTGAGAACTGCGATGGAGACTGCATGTACACGTCTCCTTCTCCAGTCCTTTTGCACGTCAAAAAAGGAGAAGCAGCCCAAACCACTATGGACGGCATGCCTAACGGTCGATATCGAAACATCAAAATATCAGTTGATGCGCTTGTTGTTTGTTTATCCAATGACGAGTCTACGATTGATCGCTATCTTTCTTTTCCGTTTTTATATCTGGATGGAAGTTTCTATGATGATCGTATCGTCTTTTAACATGAGCTGGTTGAAAAATATTAAGGAGAAGTCTTATTTTGTCTCTCGATTTTGGTTGATCCTTAAATTGGAACTATAAAAACAAGAATCTTTGGTGGATCAGACATGTAGTATTTGAATTTTTTTATTTCCTTCATGTAGAATGGGCTGCCATGTGCATGAAGCCACCGCCAAGTCGACGGAAATCTACTTGCAATAGTTCAAGGGGAGTGACATATTAATATGTAGTGCTTGGAAAGTTAAAGACCAAACTTATCTGATTTTATAGTTGATGAATCAAATCAACACTCGGGGAACAATTGAATAACTAGAATTACTACATTATCTAATACTCCATCTGTTCCAATATATAATGCACATACTTTTTTCTAAAGTCAAACTTCGTAGACTTTGACCAAATTTGCAAAGAATTATCTATAGCTACAGTACCTAATAAATACAATATAAAAATATGTCTCATGATGTATCTAATGGTATGTTTTTTGTATTGTAGATGTACCTATTTTCTCAATAAACATGGTCAAAGTTTAGAAAGTTTGACTGTAAAAAAGTCTTTATGCACTATATTAGGAAACGAAGGGAATATTTGTTACAGATACAGCTCATGGGAATTCATCTCATAGTAGAATGTTCCACCAACTTTCATTTGGTGTAATAATGTTTTGTCCTCGATATATGCATAACTCTATATTTACCTAAGATATCGAGCTCCACGTAACACATAACTTTTTCATGCTGGCAATACTAGCTTAATACATCAAATATGGCAAAATCACACTTACAGAGATGAGAGAGGCTAAGAGAAAAATTACAGAGCTAGGACGACTGTGTGGAGAGAGGGTCCTATATATGGAGAAAATTGCCCTTACTGAACTTGACAAAGGCCATGGAACTGCAGTTTCTTCTTTTTCCAGGCCACCTATTTGTGCGTCACATTGTGTCATGACTGTAGGCCTCGCCACATTTGTGGTAGAACTAATTAATTAACTATGACACACGAGCTAAGAATCTATACTAACAGAAATACAGCATGTTCATAGCTCATCTCTCCGTTTTGGTTGCTAAACAGGAGATAACGGAACACCTCGAACAGGAATAGGAGACATCATAAACAATGAAAGATCCAAAGGTTTGGGTAAACAACCATTAGTGATCTTAACAATAGCGTGAAATTTTTGATATCTTACTTTTTACTAGCAAGAACCAACTGATCCGCTCACTATGCCGTGTGACTGCAGGCTTCACCATGTTTGTAGTAGTGGAATTAAATAGGCGGGACCAACTTTCATTTCAGCACCGTAGTGTGTACTTTAGGAGAGGACTGTGGTTACAAGGTGTTTTATTTATCACATCATAGTTTGCGGAAACTGCCTTTGGTGACCGAGCTCACTGGAGGCCTCCAGATTCAAAATTCAAATTTCATTGCATATTTTTACATTTCAAAAAATTCTGAAAAAAGTACAGATATATGAAGGCATGACACATATGTGTGTAAATTTTCAGGGCAAAATACGTTGAAATGAGGGCTGTGTAAAAAAGACAAATCTAGGGCTATTTAACACATGATACTATTCATCCTCCAGGGCCATTAATTTGTCTTTTTTGCACAATTCACATCTCAACGTATTTCATCATGAAATTTTACACACATGCGGGTTACATCCCTACATACACACATATTTTTTCAGAATTCTTTGAAACATAAAAGTTCGAATTTTATTTTTTCAAAAATAAAGGCCTCCATGGAGCTGGCCTCCAAAACGCCATTCTCCATAGTTTGTCCTTTTATAGAAGATAACACTACTCTGGATGTTGGGTCCTGGAAAGAACACATTGATAGCAGGATGAAATGCTTACTACTCATGGCAGCACAGGTGATTAATAGCGGCTTATCATTGATAGCATGACCTTTTTTTTTCTCTTAGATTTCTCATTTCTCTAGAGTCGAACAAAATTTCATTTGCTTCATTCAGAGCACATGCTTATGATCCGAAATTTCTAGTATGAATTCACTCTTGCAGAGATGAGGAATTACATGCACGCCCACAAAATTGTTCTCTTTGGAAACCATTGCCTGCCACTGAGCACGTGTTAGCATCAGGTACTCATCCTGTTTTGCATCACCGTAACTCAGCTTCATCCGCTCGTTATGGGCCTTGAAGCGACCAACCAGATCATCCAAAGTGAGAGTCTTGAGATCAACACACTGCTCGATCGCTGACACAATCGTCATGTAGCGCGGTGGAGCGGCACGTAGGAAACGCCGGACCACGGAGATGTCCTCTAACTTCTATCCGAGACCGCGAATCCCGTTCACCATGGAAGCAACCCTTGCTGTGAAGGCGTCCACCGTCTCGTCTTCTCCCATCCTCAGATTCTCGTAACTCTTCAGCAAAGTTTACAAGTTCGCCTCGCGCACACGCGAGTGCCCTAGATGCAACGTCTTGAGCGTGTCCCATGCCTCCTTCGCTGATGTCTTCGAGATAAGATGCTGCTGCACGTCCACCGGCATCACCGAGCAGATGACTGTGATAGCCTGGCGATCCTTCCGATACAAGGCACCACCCTTTAGGTACTCCTCACCGCCAGGGTCGACGGCTTCCCAGAGCTCATTGGCCTCGAGCGCTCACTCCATCATGGTCGCCCACACCACGTAGTTCCCTTCCCTCTTGCCCGGCCGTGGGCAAAAAGGCCCCTGGCCAGCCTTCTCGCGCCCTCCTTCTAGCAGAGCCATAACAGATACAAAGATGATTCAGTGATTTTGATGATATCTTCCTTGCATCAATGCTGCATGTTTCCATCCTTAGCTCCTCTAAGAGCATCTCCAGCCGTTGCCCCCCCCCCCCCCCCAGAACTCGGCGGTACCCTTCCCTTTTGTGCCAAAATCGGTTTCTCCGGCGCCGCCAGGCACCCCCCATACTAGGGTCCGCCGGCGCTAGTTTCATCCCAAACCGACGAAAAACGGACTCCTGGGGACACGACTGGGCCATTTTTTGGGCACCGGCGCTAATAAATGGCGGCGGGGGGGGGGGGGGGGGGAGGGGGGGCACCGGCGCTAAAAAATAGCGGTGGGGGGGGGGGGGGGGCGCCCACACTAAAAAATGGCGGCGGGGGGGGGGGGGGGGGGGGGGGGGGCGGCGCTAAAAAATGTTGGCGAGGGGGGGGGGCTGTTGGGGTGACGCGGCTGGAGATGCTCTAAGACCGGGCAGCCCGAGAAATTCAGTGCGGAGCATCTATCCTGTTTAAGGTGTAAGATATATTCAACTGATGGGAGATGAGAGGCATATGAAGTGCTAGTGGGTCGTCCTCATAGTCATTAGCTCCGAGTAGGAGCTCATGAACATGGCACTGTAGAGCGTACTTGATCAACAATTTAGTGTGGGTGCCTAGTGAGTCGTCATGATCCGGTAAATCATCAGAGTCGTGGTGATCCGGAAAATCGTCAGGGCAGGTACTGATCTCGCACTTGGCGAGAGGTGAGTTTCCACGGAGTTGGATGAACAGCTTCGCCGACTGTTGGAGTGGCTGGCAGTGGTAGGCATTGCAGTGCAGGCAGGTGGTGCGCCTTCATAGCCACCTGGTGTCCAGCACACAAGTCCTGAGGACATAGTCCGGCGGAGGACGGGACAACACATGCCGTACGAGGTCATCAGCAAGGTCGCCCAAAGCAGTCCTTGCCACCCTCCGCAGCCATCACAAGCTTTCCCTGATTTCGTCGAATAGGTGGCGGGTGCTGCGGGAGCGGGCAAGAAATTAGTAGATGCATGAGAAAGAAGGAACCACAGAGTCGATCGGAGTCTGCGGAAAAAGGAGGAAAATGCAATATCATCTGAGGAAGCTCCGGCCGCCGGCAGCAGTGGAGGCGTCCCTCCGGTATTTAAACCACGATGGGAGAGCAGACGATTCGGCGCCGTCCCTCGATCTCCGTTCGCCATTATTGTCATGACCATCTCCCGAAAACGTACTCCGGTTGATCCGGGGAACACCAGAAGACCCGCTGCCACGAACGTGAGTCCTGTACTATACGGGCCAATAGCTCCTGTGCGACATGTTTGAGGTGAATTGGCTTGAGTGCGATGTTGTTCGAACAAATGGCTGTGGTGCGACACATTTGAGCAGGTAAATAGCCCACGCACGACATGGCTGTTAAACTGAACTGATGCCCTCGTAAGCTGTTGGGGGCTGGACCCACCACTAATCCACGTAAGCGCTGGACACACCACTTATCCACCTAAGCGCGGGACCCACCACTTGTCTACTCGCGGGACCCACCTCCTCGCAGCTAGAAGAGACGAGCGCCCGTGCCCGTCCGCCCGCCGCCGCCCATTCATCCCCTTTCCCCAATCTTTCTCTTCTCCGGCGACCTAGCGCAAATGTCTACCTCCTCCGCCACGCAATCAAAATGGCGACAATATGGACCAGTGTTGCTAACAAGGTGCCCTGAATGCCCACGCCCAGACCCTCTTAAACGGTTGGTCACTAAAAGGGATGACAATGGCAATCTTGGGCGGGAATTTGTGAAATGCTTGAGCAAACCAATGACAGGAAGGGATGGCAAGGTTAGATCTCAGTTCTTAGCCCGTTCTTTCGCTGTCTTTCGCTCTGATTTCTCCATATTTTGTTTTTTCTCCTCGAATTTGGGATTTAGGGTTCATGTTGTTCTTTTCAGATCTTGAAGAAATGTTACCATTTTGAGTGGATTGATGAATATGTTGATAGGATTCAGTTTGAGGGCTATGTTGATTCGAGCGTGGCCGCAACCTGGGAGCTCAATTTGGGCGGGGTGCCGCCAATTGCTGTGGAGAATACGGGGAGCTCGGGCGGAGGGGCGGGCAGAGTCGTGCCGATGGCGATGTATGCGCGCAATGCTGAACTGCATGCGGAGTCCAAACTGACCGAGGAACTGAAGAAGATCAAGAAACATCTAATGCAGATGATCGATTTGCAGAAGCAAGCAAATATCATGGCAGGGGGGTTCTATTGTTGTATCATTGCTCTGTTTTTGTTTTATTTGTTATTCATTCGTCATTAGAATGGGCATTTAGGCCTGTCAGTGTAGAGGATGTGATCTGTGCGCAAGTAATGTATCTGAATTGAAGCAGCAATTTGGAACACAAATTATTCAGTGTTCATGCTCTGTTTCCCCTGTTTTTGTTCTTCAGTTAACAGAGTACACACCCAAATTCAGTTTCTAGTAAAAAACAAAACTGGGCTGCCGAATAGATGTTGGGTCGTAAGGAGATCGGGCTCAAGGAGACCAGCCCACCCGCGTAGGGACACCAGCCCACCTCTAACTTCGGCAAATAAAATGTTACTTGTTTTTACTTTGGCCTTTTTCTTGCACTAAATTTTGTGATGGATCATTTTTTGATGCACTAAAACTAAATATTACTTGTTTTTATGCATGTCTACGATTTCATAAACTAAATGAGTTGCATGCTTGCATGAAGTAAATTAGTTTGCATTTCCTAGTTGCATGTCCATAGTGGGTTTGCATGGGGCTCCTAGTTGCATGTCTATGGTTTGGGTCATGACCCATTATTTGGCCAATATTTTGAAGATGGTGTGTGTGGTGATTGGGGTGTAGCAACCCGGGCCCGTAGCAACCCATAGCAATACACAAATAATGGAACAACCCATAGCAATCTGCAAATAATAGCACAAAATACACAATATGTATAGTAGCATAACGATTATATAGAAGCATAACGATTGCAACCCATAGTTCCACGATAGCCTTACAACTTCACGATAGCCTTACAACTTAAAACACTAATACAACTTAATAACAGTAGCATAACGATTACAACTTAAAAACTAATACGATACGATACGATAGATCGGGGGCACCAAACGCGGGTTCTTCTTTGGGTTCTTATCTCCTCCTCCTCCGGGTGAACGCCGGGCCACCTCGCTCCTCCGGGGGCCCTTCACTCCTCGTTGTTGATTGGGTACGGGAGCGTGTGCATAACGCCGTTGTTGGGGAAGATGGAGTTGAAGTCGGTGAAAATGTTATGGGTGGTGAAAGCTATTAACTCACAACCAACCCAATACACTCGCCCGAGGAGGTAGAAAGCATCGAATGGGTTAGTGAACGTAGCGAGGAGCCCAACCACAACGCCGTTGTGGGTGACCTCCTCAACATGGTACATCCTTGGAGAGTTGCGGGGGTGGTGGCGGAAGCCGGCCGCAAGGAAGAACTCCGTTAACTCCCTTGCGCCCCTCCACCTTGAGATGGCCCAAACCCTAAGGGTACTCTCCACGTACACTTCGTTCGGGTAGAGCCTTTCCGGCATGGTTGGGGGGAGCTGGTAGGTGGGGGCATTGTACTGCATGGTGGCGCCCAGTGGCTCGAGGGCTCGATCGGGTTTGATGGAGAAGAAGGAAGAAGGAGGGCAGAGGAGGAAGAGGATGGGGTATGGATGAGGAGGAAGAGGAAGACGATAGTGCCCGGCTTAAATAGCCCAAGAGCGACGTGGTTTTTGATTTCTTCGAGTGGTTTCACTGGGTAGAATTAATGGTCGGGCGGCGTTTGGTGGCGCCCTATGGAAGTGTGTACACGAGCGTGGGAAACGGGTTGTGACGGTCGCAGGTCAAGGGGGCGGGATCACGCACGCGTCTGTGCCGTCGTGGGTCAAGGGGACACGCCTGCCCCAGGTTCTCTGCGTGTGCCGCCCGTGCATTCATGTCACAGCCCCATCTTGCTAGGGCCTGGCTAGAGGGCAACGTTCGGTCGATGGGAGACGTGACAATAATGGATGCCTTCATTTGCCCATCTTGTAACGGGCAGCACGCCGTTTGAACTGCATCTATACCCACATCGATACCCCATGCCAGTATTGCGTCCTCAAAGAGGAGCACGCCATGCACGGCACGCCATGCAGCGTTGGCTTTTTGGTTGTCTTCATCGGGCTGCTGCATTGTGGCTTGGTGCATGCTTTGATGCGACGCTGCATCGGTTCTAATGGTAGGCATGCGACAGGTTACTGCGTTGATAGGGGTGGCGGAGCAGGGCTATGTCGAGGCATGCATGGAACACATGGGCGCAGTCCTGCAGGTGGGCATGCATGCTGCGGGTAGGCACGGGCGCATGCAACGATGGAAAGGGCACTGCGTAGGCTTGGTCCATGCACCGCATCAACTCTTGTCGTTGGATTCAAATGAACGGTCCTGATGCTCCAACGAGAGAGGCTGATCCAAACCCCACCGTGTCAACCAATCAGCGCGTCTCATGCGGATCGCTGCACACTGTAGCTAACCCTAGCGCCTGATCTCAACCGTCCACGTACAACGATCGACGACCAGGTAGTGTGCGGGGTTTTGAGGGGTTTTGAGAGGGGGTTTGAGGGGGTTTGAGAGGTTTTGACTGATTAGGGTTGAGCATAACTAATTCACAAAAATAAAAAAAAATAAAAAACTTGCGCACATAGTCTTATTATGTCGTATAGTAACGAGAAAAAAATATAAATATGGTTTACATACATTTTTACGAAAAATCCTTCACAAAATTGTCATTCCTCAAACAATGTAGTATGGAGTTCAAGGGAGAGAGTAGTGGGTACCCGAGAGTAGGTGGGGTTTAGAAAATGAAAAGTGTGAAAACCTCACCAAAACTTCATTTTGGATTGACTAAGAAAGATCTGAACTTACTTTTCTCATTTTCATGTTTTAAAAGGGCTCGGAATGATCAGCAAGCAAACATATTTCAGTTGAGGTACTTTAGATAGCACTAAAACATCAATAGCCCAAATTTAAATTTAAATTTAAATTTAAATTTGAATTTTATTTGGCTGGTTTAGACAAACAAGTTCGAATAGAAATATTGGGATACATAGTGACTACCAGTACGCACCAAGTTACAAATATTATTACATGCCCCAAATTTTCAAACTGTTCTCTGTTCTACTTCTTCCTACCACGTCGTGTGCCCTTCTTCGCCTTAGCCCTTCTTGTTTTTGGTTCTATTACACACACAAGTTCACTGATCATCTTGGTTTTCTTCACTGGTCTTTTCAACACCTCGCCAATACCCTCGTGATCAGTGTCTTCAGTCTCAATGTTGACACCAGTTTCAGTTTCTTTGATGTGTACCTCAACATGGGTTTCTTCAGTGTGAACCTCGACACGCTCAGGTTCAGTTTCTTCAGTCTGAACCTCGACACGGTCAGGTTCAGTTTCTTCACTCTGAACCTCGACACGCTCAGGTTCAGTTTCTTCGATGTGCACCTCCACATCAGTTTCTTCAGTCTGAATGTTGACTGCAGCAGGATTTTCTTCAGTCTGCTCAGGCTCAGGCACACTTCTCTTCTTTCTACCGCCATTGACTCTTGATTTTTTTGTTGGCCAACACTGTTCAACAACAAGGGGCTAACTTGCTCGCTCCCTCCTATGCAGAAAATGTTATAGATATAGTAATTGGAAAAAAGCACCAAATCAAAACACAGACAAATAAACAAGAACATACTTTGGCTTATCAGGAGTATAACGGCATTTGACAGATCCCACTCTGTGCCCAAGTTCCTGGCACAACTTGCATCTGTTTTTGTTACCTTTTTGGGCCCTTTTTGGCTTTTCATCTTTCTTTCCCTTCTTACTACTCCCACCTTTCTCAAACCATGCCTTGAATCTACTCTGTTTAGGCCTGCCAGCCTTTCTTTTCGTCAAGGGAGGACACATGGAAAATTCAATGTCCACTTCAGGCCACTGAGACTGATCTGTAAGTGCTGGAATTGGAGTAGCATATGCAGCTTTGAATCTTTCTACCGAATAATATTCATGCTGATATGGGTGCATGTTTATCTTTGGTTGGGATGCTAAGAAAAGAATGGCATGCTCACATGGTTTACCAGTGTGTTGCCACTCGAGGCAAGTGCAATCATGCAATTCAGTGTTAACAACATGTCTCCTTCCAGTTTTGCTATCTCTAACTTCAGCACCCCAAGGTGAAGATTTTTCAACAAACAAATGTGAAAGACTTCTGCTCCTATTGACCACCTATTGTACCACTGCTGGAAGCTTATCACCTTGCAGACAATCACCTACCCTTCTTCTCAATTCCCACAACCGCATGAGCATGATCCTGATTTGGTCAACCATGTCATGCACAGGCAAATCTTTTAACTCCTTCACCTTGTTGTTAAAACTCTATGCTAAATTGTTGTTGATGTGGTCACACTTGATGGCAGTGTTGAATGCTGACCTGTACCATAACAAAGAATGGTAGGTGTTCAGCCATGGACCAAACTCATCACATGCTGCCATTATCTTATCAAGATGATATTTGTGTGTCTGTCTAGTGTAAGATCTTGCTGCTGGCCACATGCGCCCAAATTCTTCTCCTCTAAATTTTTTGATCAAATTCATCCACAAATGACCGAAGCACTCCCTCTGCTCAGCATGTGGGAAAACATTTTTCACTGAATTTTATAGCCCCTTACATGCATCTGTGTGTATAGCCAAAGGTGACACTGGCCCTAGGCATCTTTTCAACTGGATCATGAACCATGTCCACGAAGCCTCTGTTTCTGATTGAAACAAGCCAACAGTAATAGGAAACATCCAGTTGTGTCCATCTGGAGCATTGCATGCTGCCAACTGACCATTCCACTTGCCTGTCAAAAATGATGAGTCTATGCCCAAATATGGACGGCACCCTGCTTTGAAGCCATCTATGCAAGGCTTCAAAGCCATAAAAAACTTGGAGAACTTGAGTTCACCATTGGCTGATACCTTTGTATCTATCTCCACAACACTACTAGGTGACCTCTTTTCCACCTCTGCTTTGAAGTTGTAAAGCATCCTAAATGTATTTGCCCAATCACCATATAAATATTTCATTGTCCTTTGTTTTGCCTTCCACACTATGGTATATTTTAGTTTAATGGGGTACATCTTTTCCAAGTCTACTTTGAGTTTCTTGGCAGTAGTGTTTGGTGTTTTGGCTAAAATTAGGGTGATCTTTTCTGCAACCCAAAGTTGTGATGTCATGGTTGATACTCTCTGTGAACTTGTAATACAAGTATGTTGATTGGGGATTTGGTTAACCCTGACAGTACTTCCATCAGGTTGCAGTCTAGCAGATATGTACCACTTGCAAGGCTTGACACTACCATCAAATCCTCTGCACCTCGCATAAAACTTCTTTCTATCAGTCCAAACATTCTTGGCATCAAACTCATGTTTCACTGCATAAGCATTGAAACACATCCTAAACTCCTTCATGCTTGGGAACAACTTGCCTACTTCAATGACAGGGTTTTCTTTGTCATACACATGCACCAGCTCATCATCATGTGCATCATCTACTTCATCTGCAGCTTGTTCCATCAATTGTCCATCTACATCTTCATCAACATTAGCAGGCAAACTAGATTCGCCCCTCTCCTGCTTATCTCTGTCATCGACTGGAATGCCAAAAAGTTTGGCCATCTCAATGTCAGGCATTGGTGCAATGACCAAATCAGTAGGCTCATCTAATTCAACTACATTCCAATCAACAGTTGCTGCAGTTTCAGTTTCAGTTCCAGTAACCTTCCCCTCTTCGGCTATTACTGTAAGTTTAGTACACATGGGAATCAATGGCCTCTGTGTAGCCCAATCATCATCTACCATCTGCGCAGCCAATTGTGATGGCACATATCCAACCTTCGAAAAAATATTCAGATCAACCAGCTCAGCAAAAAAATTAGCTCTTTTGCTTGTCCAGCCGTTTTGCCGATCGATTTCATCAACAATCTGTTCACCATCTTCCATTCTCACATACTCTCCTTTCCAATCATCAAACCGCAACAGTGATACTTCTTGCTCTAGACCCCAAACAACATTCTCCCCAATTTTTTCCACCCATTTATTCAATGTCTTCTCTCCCATGTTCTGTAGAACTTGTGGATCAATCTCTGTAAACTCAACCTCCCATTTAACAATTGTGTCTCTCTCAATGTTCTGAATGCTACCATCAAATAATTTTGACTTTGATGGAAAGAAATTGACCGTCAATTCGAAGGTCCGAACGGCAGCATCCCCTCTGTCAGTGGCGGACAGTGTGAGCCCGTGAGAAAGAGCAGACTAGGCCCTAATTGCCTGCAAAATTGGACCGGAGAGAGGCGCATTACCTATTCGAAGTTGAATCTGTCGGCTCCATCTCAGTATGCCCACGGGCTCCCCTCACAACCTATCTATTCAACAAGCAAAAACAGAGGAAACGAGCTGAGATCTAAGGGGCCGAGAGAGGAACGGGAGGGGGACTAGGGTTCTCACTCACCATTTTTTGAGGATGAAGGCTCCGCCGCCGTTGAGAACGAGGGCTCCGCCGCCGCCGGAGAACGCAAGATCTGCAGCCACCAGAGAAGAAGAGGGGGAGGGGGCAGAGTGGCGGGCCCGACACGGTCGGGCGGCAGGGCACTGTCAGCTGTTTTGAGGAGCAATTAAGTTAGACCCACATGTCCTAACATAAACGGGCTTGGTTGACGACCAACTTAACCACATTTAACACCCCATGTGGTCCTGGGCTATTTACCTGCTCAAACGTGTCGCACCACAGCCATTTGCTCGAACAACGCCGCACTCAAGCCAATTCACCTCAAATGTGTTGCACAGGAGCTATTGGCCCGTACTGTACGGGTGTTTTGGGTGCGTGGGCCTGGCAGTAGATTACTAGAAGTAAATCCATGCCAAAAAAGATTATTAGAAGTAAATTTCAGGTCTCCCTATCTTTTCTTTCCATACAAAACAAATTATACAATTTATTTCCATCGACATGATTACACACAAAAAATAATAAAAGAAGAAAACAAAATGTAGATTATACAATTTGTTTGTTCTCTTATGAGCTTTTGTTTAAATTTTGGTTGGACAAAGATGTTTCTTTGTAAACGCCAAGTAACGTAGGGACAAAATGTACACACTCACCCAGTCACACAACTCTAGTGAGGACTCTCTAGAAAAAACAACTCTACTCTGTATAGCGAGGACTAAAGTTCCTCAATATTGATGATGTTATCCATGGTGCCTTGCTGTCGACAAAAACAACGTCTTGCACAAGGAAATAATTCTTTTAGAAGAGACACAAGGCGTCAAAGCTACAGCTTGATCTTTGATGATTTGGGCATAGGGTTTGATACCTGATAACACCTATCATCCTAGCAACCCAACAAATGGTTAGTACTCTAGTTTGACTAAGAACTTTTTGTTCATACCAACTCACTTGGATAATGAAGAATATAAAAGGTTTTCCCCTCAAGCGTAAAACGTTAGGGTTTCGCTTTCCTCCGGCGTCGGCACCGTCGTGAATGTCGATGTCTATCCTCCCCTCCAAAGACTCAGGCTGATCTGGGTGAGTCTTGTGTTCCTTCCCGTCCTTGGTGTAGCAAGGGTTACGGGGAGTATATCATATGTGCCTTGATCACATCTTGGGGATCTTCTGGTTAAAACTGGTTGGCTGTCTCTAAGGATGATTTGGAGCTGGCTTTTGTGAACTACCACCTGGAGCTAGTGGATGAGTGGGGATCTGAACATCTTATCACTACAAACTTCCATTGGGTGATTAATGCCATTGGTGACTTGCAGGACAAAGGGCTTGACTAGCCGTACATCTGCATGAAAGAAGTGTTACGATTATGAGTTATATGTGTGCTTCTGTTGATGATATTGAGAAGATCCTAATAATACAAAAAAATGTTTGTTGTTTTCCTTGTGGATTCGGAATGATGATATAATGAAATCATGTTGAAAGAGTGAAGTCTTCGGGAGACAAAGCGGCTGAAATAGAAATGGGGACGTTTTAGGTTTGCTCGTACACCAGTAACCCGCACTAGTTCGAACAAGGGAGTGTGATGTAGAAATTGCTCATCGCAGCCAACTTTTTGGCGTTAGCTCAAGCTTTCAGGGCGAACTGGCTGGTGCGCACAATTTAACATGCCTATCGTAGCACATGGGCATTGAACACATGAAAATAAACAAGTGCTCGCCGTCTTTAATTGCATTAATATGCTTTTTGCCTTATATATAACACTCTAGCTTTGCGAGAGTAGATATCACGCTACATCGTTTCACTTTGCTCTCCCTTGTTGGATAGCACCTAGCTTTGTAACTCACGTAGGGGCAGTCACGTAAACAACACAAAAATTGCAAGAGAAGAACCAAAGAGTTGAAAAGAACATTTGGGAGTAGGAGGCGTCAGGAATATTAGCAGAGTGATAGGTTCAATTAAAACACCGGTGCTTAAACTTGACGAGAAAAGTCACTTTAGTGCAAGAAATTACGGCACACATTGAACTGGTGCCACAACTTTGGCTCGTCGTGCAAATACGGTGCAAAACTTGTTTGTATACGCATGCGGAGCTGACGAGGTGTGACAGTGTGGCGTAGGGGCCCATTGTCAGTGACTGGGCGGTGTAGAAGAGGCATGTGGCATGTTTTTTTTCTTTGAAAATTGTTAAAAATATGTGAATCCCTTGTATATATAATAGACTTACTTTAATATTTCTATTTAATATGCAAACATTTTATAAAATTATACAAACATTTGTATTATTCGTAATTTCATTTATGGATTTTTGTTAAATTAATAGGTTGGCATTTTTGGAATTACATGAGCATCTTTTTGTGTAATTTATTTTATGTATATGTATATTATTTATAATTAGGATTTACATATTTCTCAGAAATTTCTAAAAAAACACAGTATGTTCTAGCTCATGAGCATGGTGTGTTAGTGACAAAAAGGATAAAACTTCCAGTAGGCATCAAATGAATGTGGATGCTGTGTCCGGCTCATCTTATTTTTTGCCCCACGTCACAGGTTTGAACCCCCCACGGCAGCATTTTTTGTAATTAGTACAATTCTTAATTTATGTTGTTTAAGGAAAAGTTATAAAAAAAATGTGTATCCACCTAGGCTGTCAAATGGTGTAGTACTAAGGTTTCTAACCGAGCGAGTGGGATGACTCAAAAGTCGCCAGTTCGAATCTCGTTGGTGCAATTTTTTCATTCTAATACAAAACTTGGGGTACAGGTGGGTTGATGGTGTCTTTGCAAAAGAACACGCACAAGCCTGGTCTACACCGCCCGGTCACTGATAACGAGTTTTGCATCGTATTTGCATGCCCGAGCCATGTTGTGGCACCAGTTCAATATATGCCGCAAGTTCTGGCACTAAAGTGAGTGTTCTTGCCAAGTTTAAGCACCGGTGGTGTAATTGGCTCTTAAATGATGTTAAGGTAGAAGCTGTTGCTTATTCTTACTTCGAGACACATGTTGAAACTACTTTGGTTCCTAGAAGCGATCGACATGTCTTAGCTACGACCCTTTTGCTATGCTGGCGATTCAGTCTTGTTTTCCATATGACTTCGGGGAGTTGAAGACAGAGGTAGAATTTTTCTTCCCTCCCTTTTTCCATGTTGCTCCAGAGAACTGTCCTTTCGAGGCGTAGAAAAAAGAAGGCTTAAGGAGAGCTATAGTGGGTAATAGAAAAGAAATAAGGAACTACAGTTGCAACCACAGTGTTCCAAATCTCAGTGGAGTGGTTCGATCACGACGTACCTCTAACAGTACCACCTTAGAAATACTCAACTGAACTTTAACATTTCCGTAGCATTAGCTTAGTATATCAAATACGTAATGATGATATCAAGAAATCAGTAAGTGAAGAACCAAATGTCTATAAGATGAGGTACCGTAGAATGGAAGATATCAAGACTAGTGACAGCCAGATGGTAGAGCCCGGTGGCAGTGCTACGACTCTTTGTTGTGATGTCAATGCTTCGTAATGACTTAAAGATGTAAGAGTTTATATCTACATTACAAAAAAAAATGTTGGAGAAGCCCATGGATGTACGGATACAGACACGAGTAAGCAGTGGACACACCTACACTTCTCACAATGTACACAGTGAAGAGGAAGAACAACATACACCCATAGAGCTTTTGCAGCACACACACACTCTTATGGCTTCTCCTCTTTTTTCTTCTCACACCTCGTTGCAAACCAGTTACATGGCTTAAATAGCCGACTCACTTGGCTATTACACAGCCACTAACCCGCTACCTGCATGCACACGCACACATGCATGGTCGAGCTCACAAACTGCTTGATCCACTAGTCTCTCCGGCCGGCCGCACGCGACATGTTCAGCACTGCCGAAGTTGACACAACGGCCACACAACCTGGCCATTTTACATGCATGCATGTCGCTGCAAACTAACAAACTTTTGACCCCAAACAATTGTGCACGTTAGGCCACATCTTCGCTCCATGCACAAATTACCTGGTCACTGAACCATGACTAATCCTAACAACACATGCATGACTAAATAATATTTCAACAAGATTAACCTAAAAAAATAAAATCAAGAGCCCCTTGGCAAACCTAGATGTCCTTTGACATCACAAATTTGTGTGACACACCGCACCGCAACTGGGAGAGCCATCTCTGTTGAGAGGTCATTGATAAAACAAAACTGCTTGACCTTGGCACAAAGCAGGCTCTTGACTCCAAGAGACCCTAGCGTGATTAACCGCATCTCACAGTGTGTGCATATAAAGACAGGTTACTCTACTTGCATCTCTTTATGCTTTACTCCTACATGATAATACATCGGATCTAAGCTCCATGAAAGAAGCTAGTAAATCACATGGAGCTCACAATTGATAGTAGCCATGTGTGACCCTTTTATGATTCAGAGCACATGCTTAGAAGTTCAGATTTCTATTTGGCTTGTTCATCCAATAAACCCCTAGGTGTACATGCTTATTAAGTTAGTACTACTTCTACTACGGGTTGCATTTCTCCATTTCGTCGGCATTGGATTAGCAGTTAGATACTAAGCCATTAGATGCATCACGCTAATTCACTTTGTCCCTAACCCACTCTTTCTTGTTGGTGCTCTCAACCGGTTGTAATAACTAGTGTACAACGCCACACTGAGCCGGTTAATGTCCTACCTACCCGACATCTATGTATTATACGGAGTGAATTAGAAACTATTCGACCATAAAGAACTGAACACATAGCCAATTTTTATGTGTCGGTCTGAGCTTTCGAGATTAATTTTCCAGGAGTAGATTTTTTATAGCACCAAGGAGTTCGCATCAAGATCCACGTTATCCTTATATATAAATTTCTCTTCTTTTTTATTTCTTCCAAACAAGAGAACATTTGATCTTGAAACTTTGTAGGTCAACGATACACAAGTGCCACTCTGGGCATAAAATTACGATTTCTATAAAAGCGTGACTTTTGTTGGCAAAAACGCTAATTATTAATTTTACAAGTCCAATTTTAAAATTTATTTATAAATTTTAAGAACTGTTAAGTTTGAAAAATTATCTACCCAAATCAGGAATCAATAAATTTTTAATGTTTCTCAAAAATATAAAAGCTTTACTTGTTGAAAGTTCACTTAGTAATGTTTTTGTAGTTAGTCTAGTGGAAGGTCTGATTACTGAAAACCAAGGCCTAATTTTGCAAAAGATCTAATTTTGGAAGCAGATATGTGTTCTGTATTTTTATTCTCTTTTCTCTATAAAGGAAGAGGTAGGTTGGAGGTGGCGAATTATGAGTTATCTACTACTCCCTCCGTTTCAACTAAAACCACAACAACGATTATGGAACGAAGGGAGTATGGAATAGTGGGAACTTCTCCATCGGGTATCTATTAGTAACACACCGCCTTGATTTATTTTGGATGATGATATTTGAAGGATTTTTAAAAGAAATTTATGCATATAATAATAATAATAATAATAATAATAATAATAATAATAATAATAATAATAATAATAATAATAATAAAAGGAAAAAGATTTGTTGAGAAAAAATGACGACCAGCACCTCATAGGCTCATTATGTGAGAAAAATGAATGGTCCACCAACCTTCGCTTGTCTAAATAATGTTTTGCCCATATATACCAGTCCATGTTCATCCAAGGAGTGAGGAGAAGATCCTGCTTCACAAGATCACGTACACATGAGAGAGAGAGAGAGAGAGAGAGTCGTGGGAACAGGGGGCATTAGAAATGATGGTGAAGAAAATTATCTAATAGATCGAGGTCTCCCTTGAGACTATGTGTTTAAAAAGAGGGTGCCATCCAGAGACGACCATTCACCACGTACTGTAGTGTCCTCTCTCAGTGCACACTTGGTCTCTGACTTTCCCTGCTTTCCACTTACTGTAGACTACGTGTTGAGGTAGGACGCTTGTGGTCTAGTGGGAGAACTATCTTGAGCGTAAGCTTGTTGTAAATCTGCATCCATGTCTACGACAATCCTTATGCCCAGTCTTCTGAAGCGCCGCCTCCTCACACCTCTAAAGACGATCACATAGAGACCTCCTTGAGAGAGTGGTTTCGAGGTTGCACTTGCTTAGCTAGCCCATCGCTTTTACGTCTTTTGGGCCGCTCCTCATGCCCATCTCTATACTTTCTCCCCGCTTATTGTACTCAAAGCAACCTTCCAGTGTTCACAAAAAACATGATTATTAACTTCACCATGTATACTTCAAGAGCCTATTGGATCATACATTATCAGCTGCTAGTGTCGTCGTGTCTCCTTCTATCATCTTCATACGCACATCATTGTCTCCCCTTGCATCCGAGTGTTGATCACTTTGGCGCCGGGTGGCAGAGGATGCATGACAATGCGTGCGTGTTGTCAGCTTGCCTAGAAAAAAAATGTGTTGTTGATTATATGTTTGTACTTTAGGTTATAACTAGTGTCTAATCAGTGGTGCAACACGATGGGGAGATTGATACAAAGAGAAAAATTCCTTTTGGTGTCTTCATCGAAGGGGAAATGTAGTAGCCATAAAGAATCTGTTTCTAGTGTATGTGTTTGCTACCGCCGATTTTGACCCTGTTTTCCATCCAAACCTTTGCCTCCGGTACGATGTAGCACTGACAGCAATAGTGAGGCATTTGCCTCAGTCCTGCAGGCAGGTTTATAGTGCATCGATCGTTTAAATTTTGTCCGGGGTGATCTATAATTTTGCAACAGTTCTAGCCGAAAATACAGACAACTAAATCCCTTTTTTTAAAATATAACCAGTTTTGGTATTTCTCTTTATATGTAATATGAGATGTGTTTCCAAAAATTAATACTCCAATGCCCACTTGGTAACTTGGGTCTAATTCTAACCATTGATTTGACAAACAAAATACATCTTATTTGGCACAAAACATACACAAATGCATTCTTATTTTAAAGAAGTTTTGAATGGAATATATTCTTTATGGCATTTAGCATATGCTTTGTTGGTCATGTATATGGTCAAAATCGGAACCAAATCACAAAGTGGCCTCGTACAAATAGATGAAGGGAGTATGAGTGTTGTGGTCCTCATTGTGTGTACAATGCAATTATGTACACACAATTTACGGTTGCTGGAACTATTACAGACTTATTTCACATGGACGAGTGAGAATTCAATGTGAAAAAACAATTATTCCCCGAAATATATATTAAAATATTTTAAAACATGCCATCTCTAAATAGAAAATATAAAAGGGGTGTTAAAGTAATGAGTTTATAATAGTATACCACGATAATATATCACGCATGTATGTTTGTGGAGTGTTTATGCTTTTTTTTCAAAATGGTAGTGTTCCTACATTCATCAAGAAGAAATAGTTTTTCGATTAATTAGCGAAAACCAAGCGAAAACCAGAATGTCCAGTTAATTATGAAAAACCGGACAAATACCATCATAGCAGCTAAGAAGCACACATAAGATACAGCACGCTCTCCACTCCAAAGAGGGTCTCCCCGAGACAGGACACATTCGTCATCTTCATCACTCCCTCTAGAGTGTCATCGTCATACCTAAACCCTGAGCAAACGACTCTGACTTCACCGTAGGCGATCGTCGACCCAACCCACACTGGAGGGGCCATATGCAATTTTCTTCAAGGGCACACGACACAACACCAATTTCTAACGGGCTAAGTCTTTTTTTCGGAATGAATACCAAAACTCTACAGTAAAAATATAGGAAAACTATTCATATGTGGGCCTTAAGATACGTGTTTATAAATTTGGTTACTTGCAAACAACCCTATATTGTAGGTCACTATGGTTGGCAGCTCTAACGGGGGTTCACTCGCCAGGAAAGCAAAGGACATGGCAGTAACTTCTCATTTCTGGGAAGTCAATACCTGGTCAACTTCCATTTTTAGTAAGTTCTAAAAAATGTAGTTCCACCATTTTTTGAAAATGTAGCTCCAACTTTTAGAATTTAATACTTCAAATTTTTTTAAAAACTTTTGGAATTTCAAACTTTCAAATGCTTAAAACTTTAGAACTTCATAAATTTCAAGATTTTTGAGAGGGGGAGAGAGTGTCACTTTTGGAATTACGACTCTTGCAGGCTGCCAGGCAGTACATATGTTGATTGCTTGAAGCATTGCCTTAATGAGGACACAAGAAGTCAGGTGTTTTCCTTCTTTTTCTTGTTCAAATGTTGCCCAAAATGCATTTATCTGGTTGTGAGAAAGGAAAAGAAAAACTAATTGAAGATCAGTTGAACCTCAAAATGGTTGGTATGTATAAATTCATTTTGACAAATGCCACTGCTAAGAGTTCTGGGGAGTTAGATGTTCATAATTTTGACAAATGCCACTGCTGAGAATCATGAGGAGTTATATGCTCGTAGTGTTGCTTCGAAAAAAAATGCTCATAATGTTGAAGAATAACAACGTATTTTTTTAAGAGGAAAATAACAACATATAGTATAGGTGTGCAAGTTTTTTTCCCTCTGCGTTTGCCCTTGGGCCCATTTTACCGGACTCGCACAAGGGCCTAGGGCCGGCCCTAATGGTGAGGTGGTATAAGGTTGACACAGGAAGGATGGACATGGGTGGGGCCCATGCCTCGTCTTATCGGCATGCAAGCCCACTCATCCTCCTATAAAGTATGTGTGGCTTAGACAGTAGTTGTAAGTGTATTCATGCAGCACGAAGCTTTTCCGGTATCAATATTTTTACATCTCTATATAGCATCATATCTCCGCCTGGATAGCTAACAAGCAATGTTGTGTGTGTTCACTTCAACCTATTGTATCACTAGCTTGGCACGTGAAATAGGTGAAGATCATGTACAAAGATGACGAGATGATGATAGAGAATCAAACGATGCATGACACTGTGGGCATACGAGACATTGGGAACAGTGGGAGAGCTAACGATTGTAGAGAGCTAAGGACCAGATACAATAATTGGTGTTCACAGTAGCATTAACCCGCTTTTATCTGATGACAGCCGGACATACGGTGGAATTGAGCTGTCTATAGACCCTGTTAAAAAACAAATCCAGGAAATGGTGCGGGAGCTGGAGATCCTGATCAAAGCTCCGTTACCGCCGATGTGGCCGGATCCAGGCTGAGGAGTTTGGGTGTAGTTTTCTTCTGTCCAATGTTGAGCATGTGGCTCTGTTGTTGGTAGCTGGACAGGGGAGGTGGCTAGTTCTATTCCTAGCACTATGTGAGCCCGTCTTCCTTGTAATAGCTGGGCAACTAGTCGCTCTCTTTCTCTTTCTGTTTTTAAGTTTGCTGTAGTCTGTTGGCACTGTAGCTCCTTCGATGTACTGGTATGATTTCTTTGCTATGCAATGGAATCGGGGCTGGGCCCTCTTCTTCTAAAAAAAATACGGTGGAATTGATTAAGTCAGGCTAACGGCAAGGATCACGTTTTGCCTAGTGACTCAAGAGCCCATCCGTGGCCATTTGGTGCAACAAAGGAATAGTGTATCCACTGTCTATGATATATATATATATATATATATATATATATATATATATATATATATATATATATATATATATATATATATTGAATGCCGATCTTTTAGTGGTGAATGGTAATTACCAACACACAAGCACAACTCGTGGACGTTCATCTCGTGATTGTGGGGTGGGTGGGGAGTTGGCTACGAACCTGCCATTATTGTGTAGACGAGGCGTGACACTGCAGTTTGTAGCAATGGACAGGTGTTTAGCTCAGTTATAGCACATGGCTGCAGCCTATAGCTACACTCGTGGTGCAATTCATTGGGTCGTAACTTCATGCATGCTCCTAGTGTGTATTTTGTTATCCGTCTTTCTTTCCTTGGTATTACTATACTATTTTCTTGACATGTTTCATTGATAAGAGGGTGCTTGGATCCAAGGGACTTATTTTAGTCTGACTAAAAATAGTCTCTTTAAGAGGCTAAAGTTCCAAGCACCCCTGACTAATGAGGGGCTCACTAGTAGAAAACAGGGCTACCGTTCGGGCCTGGCCAGCCCATTAGTCCCGGTTTTTCAAGAACCGGAACCGTTGGGGGGGTATTAGACCCGGTTCGTGAGCTTACGGGGCCTCGTGGGCAATGGTCCCGGTTCGTGTGGAACCACTTGTCCCGGTTCAGGCCACGAATCGGGACCAATGGTCCTTGCTCCTGGCCCACAACCATTGGTCCTGGTTCGTGGCTTGAACCGGGACAGAAGGGGTGCTTTAGTCCCGGTTCATGCCATGAACCGGGACAAATAACTTGCCTATATATACCCGCCGCCGCGGCAGAGCACTCCACAGTGCTATGTTTTTTCAATCCGGCGAGGAGAGGGCATTTGGGTGCTCTAGTTCACCTCCTATGCACATGAGGTGTTCGATGAAATGCCCGAGCCACACTAGTTAAGCTTTCTCCTCTCGAAGCTCGACCTCGGAGCTCCATTTTTTTGAGATTTGTCTAGATTTAGCGTTCCGTCACGCCCCGTCCCCGTTTTCACCGCCATTGATCGCCCGCGCCGATCTCGTCGCCGGCACCACAGTGGTGAGCCTCTTGTTCTTATTTTCTTTCTGATACGTGTCTGATTTTCTTACTTTAGATAGATATTTGTCTGATTTTCTTATGTTTGACACACATAATTATATATAATGCACTCAGATGAACCGGCAATGGATGTATGGTGACAGACACACCTCCGAGTACATTAAGGGCGTGCATAATTTTCTCGAAGTGGCTGAGGCAAACAAGCAGAATGGTTTTATGTGTTGTCCATGCACTAAATGTGGGAATACGAAGTCTTACTCTGACCGAGAAATCCTTCACACCCACCTGCTTTACAAGGATTTCATGCCACACTATAATATTTGGACGAGGCACGGAGAAATAGGGGTTATGATGGAAGACGGCGAAAAAGAAGAGGACGATGACAACTATGTGCCCCCTGAATATGGTGATGCTGCAACGGGGGGAGCTGGTGAAGATCAAGAGGAACTAGACGATGTTCCCGATGATGCTGCAACGGGGGAAGCTGCTGAAGATCAAGAGGAACCAGACGATGTGCCCGATGATGATCTCCGCCGGGTCATTGTCGATGCAAGGACGCAATGCGAAAGTCAAAAGTAGAAGCTGAAGTTCGATCGCATGTTAGAGGATCACAAAAAAGGGTTGTACCCCAATTACGAAGATGGCAACACAAAGCTGGGTACCGTACTGGAATTGCTGCAGTGGAAGGCAGAGAATGCTGTGCCTGACCAAGGATTTGAGAAGCTACTGAAAATATTGAAGAAGAAGCATCCAAAGGATAATGAATTGCCCGACAGTACGTACGCAGCAAAGAAGGTCGTATGCCCTCTAGGATTGGAGGTGCAGAAGATACATCCATGCCCTAATGACTGCATCCTCTACCGAGGTGCGTACGATGATTTGAACGCATGCCCGGTATGCGGTGCATTGTGGTATAAGATCACACGAGATGACCCTGGTGATGTTGATGGCGAGCCCCGCAGGAAGAGAGTTCCTGCGAAGGTGATGTGGTTTGCTCCTATAATACCACGGTTGAAACGACTGTTCAGAAACAAAGAGCATGCCAAGTTGATGCGATGGCACGGTGAGGACCGTAAGAAAGACGGGAAGTTGAGAGCACCCGCTGACGGGTCGCAGTGGAGAAAAATCGAGAGAGAGTACTGGGTTGAGTTTGCACATGAAGGAACGTATGGTTTGGTTTAAGCGCGGATGGCATTAATCCTTTCGGGGAGCAGAGCAGCAATTACAGCACCTGGCTCGTGACTCTATGTACGTATAACCTTCCTCCTTGGATGTGCATGAAGCGAAAGTTCATTATGATGCCAGTTCTCATCCAATGCCCTAAGCAACCCGGCAACGACATTGATGTGTACCTAGGCCATTAGTTGAAGAACTTTTACAGCTGTGGAATGGAAACGGTGTACGTGTGTGGGATGAGCACAGACAGAAGGAATTTAACCTGCACGCGTTGTTGTTTGTAACCATGAACGATTGGCCCGCTCTCAGTAACCTTTCAGTACAGACAAACAAGGAATACCACGCATGCACGCACTATTTAGCTGACACCGAAAGTATATACCTGGGAAGCTGCAGGAAGAATGTGTACCTGGGCCATCGTCAATTTCTTCCGACCAACCATCAATGTCGAAAGAAAGGCAAGCATTTCAAAGGCAAGGCAGATCACCAGAAGAAGCCCGCCATGCGTACCGGTGATTACGTACTTGCTATGGTCAATGATTTACACGTAATCTTTGGAAAGGGTCCCGTCGGACTAGCTGTTCCGAGTGACGCTGAGGGACACGCACCCATGTGGAAGCAGAAATCTATATTTTGGGACCTACCCTTCTGGAAAGACCTAGAGGTCTACTCTTCGATCGACGTGATGCACGTGACGAAGAACCTTTGCGTGAACCTGCTAGGCTTCTTGGGCGTGTATGGGAAGACAAAAGATACAGCTGAGGCACGGCAGGACCTGCAACGTTTGCATGAAAAATACGGCATGCCTCCAAAGCAGTATGAAGGTCCCGACTGGCTTCTCGTCGAATATAAAGGGAATAATAAATATGGCAGAGAAAAAGTTTCAAAACTTAAAGTCTCATGACTGCCACGTACGTGATTATGACGCAACTGCTTCCGGTTGCATTGAGGGGGCTTCTACCGGAAAACTCCGATTAGCCATTGTGAAACTATGTGCATTCCTCAATGCAATCTCTCAGATGGTGATCGATCCAGAAATCATACCAAGGCTAAGGAGTGATGTGGTGCAATGTCTTGTCAGTTTCGAGCTGGTGTTCCCACCATCCTTTTTTCAATATCATGACGCACGTCCTAGTTCATCTAGTTGACGAGATTGTCATTCTGGGCCCCGTATTTCTACACAATATGTACCCCTTTGAGAGGTTCGTGGGAGTCCTCAAGAAATATGTCCGTAAACGCGCTAGGCCAGAAGGAAGCATCTCCATGGGCCATCAAATAGAGGATGTCATTGGGTTTTGTGTTGACTTTATTCCTGGCCTTAGGAAGATAGGTCTCCCTAAATCGCGGTATGAGGGGAGACTGACTGGAAAAGGCACGCTTGGAGGGGAGACAATAATATGCAGGGACGGATATTCTTGGTCTCAAACACACTACACAGTTCTACAGAACTCTACCTTGGTGACCCCTTATGTCGATGAACACAAGAACAGTCTGCGCTCCAAACACCCGGAGCAGTGCGACGACTGGATTACATGTGAACACATCAGGACTTTCAGCAGTTGGTTGGAAACACATCTCAGAGGTGAAAACACTGTTTATGAGGAGTTGTACTCGTTGTCCAAGGGACCATCTTCGACTGTAATGATTTGGAAAGGATACGCAATAAATGGGAATACATTTTACACGATTGCCCAAGATCAAAAGAGCACCAACCAAAACAGCGGTGTCCGCTTTGATGCAGCCACCGAGAGGGGAAAGGACACATATTATGGTTACATAGTGGACATATGGGAACTTGACTACGGTGTAGATTTTAAGGTCCCTTTGTTTAAATGCAACTGGGTCAATCTGTCAGGAGGCGGGGTACAGGTAGACTCATAGTATGGAATGACAACAGTGGATCTGAACAATCTTGGGTACACTGACGAACCGTTCATCCTAGCCAATGATGTGGTACAGGTTATCTATGTGAAGGACATGTCTACCAAACCAAGAAAAATAAAAAATAAGGAAGCGAATACATCATACGATGAGCCAAAGCGCCACATAGTTCTTTCAGGAAAAAGGGACATCGTGGGAGTGGAGGGCAAGACAGACATGTCCGAAGATTATGAAAAGTTTCATGACATTCCTCCCTTCAAAGACAAGGCTGACCCAAGCATCCTGATAAATGATGAAGATTATCCATGGTTACGGCGCAATAAGGGAAGGACACAAGTGAAAAAAAAAGTGAAGACTTTTGTCCACTACTATTATGATGATACCATGCCAACTTTCAACCTTTTCATAGTTCATTTGAAATGCCTATTGTAGCAGACAAGTTTCCGTATGAAATCGTGATACTTCGAAAGAGATTGTCTGTTTTGAACATGAAGTGCATCCAGTTTTTGACGTAACCTACTCAACTTTCTTGCACATGCTATGTGGATTAAATGATCATACCATGCCAACTTCCAACCTTTTCAGAGTTCATTTGAAATGCATTTCAATTTCAACGTCTTATAGCTCAAAAAAAACCAGTTAATGCTTTTATAAAACTCTAATAGCAAAAGGAATCAACTAAAAAGCTTTTATAAACCTCTAGTATTTTTTAAACTAAAATTATATAAAATTAATGCAACTAAAATTATCAAAGTATTTTCTGTTCAAAACATGAAAAGCGGAAATAATTATCATAAAAAAAATTTGTTAGAATCTTTAGTAGCAAAAAGAATTGTCATAAAGATTTTTTTGATAAAAACTAAAATAACAAAATCTGTTTTTCAATATAATGATAAAACACAGTAATATTAAATAGCAGGAAAAAGAATCATTCCAAATATATTTTTATAGTGAAGTTATTCACAAACTAGTGATTCACACAAATTTCAAAGAATTAAAATTTAAACTATTCAAATTTGGAAACTAATGGAGTAACAGAAAGATTATAATTATTTTGAGCTAAAAGAAAAAAGAATAAAAAAATAAAGCAAAATCAAAAGAAAATAAATAATTCAAAGCAAAAAATAAAACAAAAAAAAGTGCCACCTAAAGGGCCACCACGGCCTGAATACGACTAGAAACCCAACAATGGGTCAGGATTCAGGCCCGCAGTAGGCCCAATAGGCCCACAGGCACATATAGTGCGTTTAGGCCCATAAGCCTGCATTTGAGAGGAGCTCGAGAGGGCAGCGGGACTAGGGCTTATAAACCACTCTCGAGCTCCCTCAGCTAGCGAGGTGGGATTAAACTTTCATGCCGCGACGCGGGCAGCACAAGGCCTTTAGTCCTAGTTGGTGGCATCAACCGGGACTAAAGGGGTGCATTGGTCCCGGTTGGTGGCACAAACTGGTACCAATGCCCCCCCTTTAGTCCCGGTTGGTGCCACCAACCGGGACCAAAGACCTCTGCTTCCCGTCCTTTGTGTTGCTGAAAAGAGGCCTTTGGTCCCGGTTGGTGGCACCAAGCGGGACTAAAGGTCGCATTAGTCCCGGTTTGTCTCACGAACCGGGACCAATGAGTCGTCTATATAACTGGCACTCGTCAAAATTTCGTTTAGTTCGTTCTTCCCCGCCCGACGCCGCCATGCTGCTCGTCTCCGCCTCGTCGTCGCCGTCATCGCCCCACGCCGTCCCACGCCGTCCCGCGCCGCCCCGACGCCGTCACCGCCCCCAGCCTCGCGCCCCGTGCCCCGCGACGCCGCCGGCCCCTGCCCGTCGCCGCCCCGCCCCGCGTCATCCCTCACCGTCGACTGTCGTCGTGCCGCCCCTCACGCACCGTCACCGTCGCCGTCCCCTGCCCGTCGCCCTCGTCGCGCCCCTCACGCCGTCGCCATCCCATGAGGTTGAATTTTTCTAATTTAATTTTATGTGTAGTTAATTTAGATGTGTAGTAATTTAGATGTGTAGTTAATTAAGTTAGATTTTGTTAGATTTTTTTGTTATATTCTTTTGTAGTTCATAAATTTTTTTGTTAGATGTGTAGTAATTTAGATGTGTAGTTCATAGATTTTTCTGTTAATAGATTTTTTTGGTGATATTATTGTTGAATATGCATGTTTGTATGTTCATATATGTTCAAAGATCGAATATGTCAAATTTTTATGATTTTTTTCTGTTCATAGAATTTTTATGATTTTTTTCTGTGGTAATTTTCTTCATAGAATTTTAATGATTTTTTTGTTCATAGAATTTTCTTTGTCAATTTATGTATATGTTCATATTGTGTATGTATAGGAAAATTCTGTATGATCAAAGTCATTTATGAATATGTTCATATTTAGAAGAGAGGAAAAAGGAAAATAAGAAGAGAAAATGTTTAATATAATTAGTTAGAAAAATAATAGAACAATAGTTAAACTAGTTTATTTTTAGTAAGTACTACTTTATTTTATTTATAGTAAGTGCTTAATATATAGTTGAACTAGCTAGTTGATTTAATAAACTACTTTATTTTACTATATATAGAAGTAGTTTATTATTAGTAAGTACTACTTTATTTATTTATAGTAAGTGCTTAGTAATTGAACTAGTTGATTTAATTAATAAAACTACTTTATTTTACTATATATATAAGTAGTTCCCGCATCAACGTCGACGATGCCTATCCCGCATCCTCGTCGTCGACTCGGCGGTGGAGGCCTGCTTGATCAGGGCCATGTCCGGGACTGGGCTCCGCCGGGCTAGTATTGGGAGGTGCTATTTTCTAGGGGACGTAGGTTGGTGAGGAGCCAGCCCGTTGTTGACCCGATCCTTCTTTGGTGGCGGTCGCGTGGGCCAGTGAGGGTGCCGAGGCTTCCGGACACCGCGGAGGTGGTACGTCACCGTGTCAGCGAGGAGGACGAGCATGTCCGTCGCTACATGGTTGCGTTGGAGGGCAGGTTCGACAATACCTGGCAGGTTCTTCAGGGATCTCACTGGAGCTATGATCCTGTGATGGTTCCTTATCTTTGGGTGTCCACCGCCCGCGACGATACCCGTCGGGCGCTACCGTTCTAGCTGTATTAGCGATGCTATATGTATGATAGTATTCGAGGAGTATTAGTGATAATATTCAACGATGTACGGACACAAGAGATGATGTACTTTTGGTTATAATTGAATGCATGCTAATTTGAATACTACTTTATTTTACGATTTGGTTTTGCTTATTGAATGCTCATATTGGAAAAGTACTCCTACATTGAATGCTAAAATTGAAGAGCACTCTATGCAGAAATCTAGGAACCCCCTCCATCATCCACGCCGTCGTGGGGGTAGCTTCTCCTTCATTCCCGTGTGCTAGACAATTTGGTGTAATAATGCACTCGGGAATGAAAGGAGGAGCTACCATCACCGATAGTCAACCCGTGATTAATAATAATAATCTAATTTAGGTTTTTTAGTACATATATTTAATTGTACATGTATAATATTTGAATTATGAACATAGGCCGGAAATGCCGTACTCGGACGACGAAAACCGCCTGGGGTAGTGCGACTGGTGCCACGACGACTGAGGTATGTGCGACAGGTTCGTTGAGCTGGACGAAGATTGACGCTTCAGCATTAAGCTCGAGGAGACCTTCGATGTTCATACGGTACGCAACGACGACAAAAGTTTTTTTTGTAATTAAGAACGACCTCAACTATTTTAACGTGTATTTTTCATCTTTTCCAATTCGACTAGCTTATCCCATGCTATGCAAGACGCTATGTCTTGGAGAGGATGGATTTTGAAGACCATTAAAGTATGGAAACCAAAAAAATTCACCTAAGGACCCATCAAGGTGTGGATTTTGAAGTAAACCTGTACAATGTTGAGAGTGTAACCCATTTTGGTTGCAAAATTGAGAAGCACTTTGCAAGATGTATGGTTTTGATAAGGGTATGCTTGTCACCATGGATCTTGGTGATCCTACAATCGAGCAAGACAATATGGACATTTGGGTCCTTGTGGATACACTTCCAATTCTTCCCCATGTGACCTTCTCAAACATAGTTATTAAGTAATTTTATATCGTTTACTTCAAAATAGTTGACAGCTTATTTCCATTGACAGCTTATTTTGATTCTTCAAACAATGTGCGGAAGATGGTAGACAAAACCCACTACAGTGATGGCTCCAAATTAACTTATAAGGAGAAAAATCATCTGATAGCATTTTGTACTGATCTTGAGAATTACAATATCTACAATCGAACTCCTCAACATTATGGTCAATACGTGCCACTAGTGCACGTGTTGAACTACGGTAACTACCACGGAGATACCCTAGTAAGTTTTTTACTATTACGACATCCGTGCATCTTTTTGCATATTTCTAAAACTAGTACATCATTGCTAACTATGAAGTTATTACTATGTTTTTCAACAGATAATCCCGAATGATTGTGTGCCTCATCTGATGTATACGCACGGTTGCCTTGATGTTTTAAACATACAACCAGGTCGTCCTACGAATCTCAACTGTCCATACCGGATTTCTAAAAGAAGTGGAGACATGACAATCAAAGAATGGAAAAAAATGTATGGACACTCGTAAGGATCTTCTTGGAAGAAAAAGTAAGCGAAGCGCAAGAATTGGAGACAAGATGATCTCCATTCTTCATAATGGAGAGTCAGGGTCTATATTGTTTTATGCTATTTTACCTTAAGGGTGTTTAGGTCCTACCTGATACTGATGATCATGTGCTAAGAACAATTATATAAGGTTGGGTTCAATAACTATGAGGATGATGATCGTATGACTTGTTATTAATAACGAGTAGAAGTTGTATGATGATGCATGATTAGTAGGACTTGTTATTATATATGATGATGTATGATGTGACCATGAGTTATTTTATATCAGCGGGTGAAATAAACATAGCAGTAGCGTTGGTAAACCAAGGACGAATATATAAGAGAGGACACTTCTCTCTATTAGCTAGCTAATAACAACCTAAATTAACCCCCCAAACCCCTAAACCAGCCACTTTTTTTTAAAAAATAAAAACCTCAGCTCCAGCCAGCTGCTGACGCGTGGAAGCCTTTTGGTCCCGGTTTATGTCACCAACCGGGACCAAATGCCCCCTTGCCTGGGCTGCCCGCAGTGGCCACGTGGAGGCCCATCTGTCCCGGTTCGTGTAAGAACCGGGACTAAAGGGGGAGGGCATTAGTACCGACCTTTTTGTCCCGGTTCTTAAACCGGGACAAAAGGCCCTTACGAACCGGGACAAATGCCCTGTTTTCTACTAGTGGCTAAAACTACTCTTGAGACTAACATTTTATAGTCAGGGATACTCCGACTAAAATGTGAATTAGTCCTCTCTCTCCTCATTTAACTCATGTCCTTTAACACAGGCGAGTTCTGGATTGAAGGTTTTGGAGGATAATAAATGCTCATTAGCTTGATTTTAGTCTCTTTAGTATTTGGATCCAAGCATGGGTGAGGCTAGCAAGTTTTAGTCCCACTACTTTTAGTCATGGGACTAAAACGTATCCAAGCACCCTCCAGAGGTGGGTGTGAGTGCTAAAAGAAGTGTTTAATGCATGCATGATGGTACTTCATTGAAACTATTTTTCGCTTGATCATGTGCCTTCCTGATTCAAGGCCCATGCTTATGACGTGATCGAATTTCTGGTGAGAAATTGCATGCCAAAGAAAGTGCCACAGAGCTTGAGAACTGAGATGGAGAATGCATGTACACGTCAAAAAACAGACCACTTGTGTTGTCACGTCTCCTTCTCCAGTCCTGGAATATAGCAGCAGCGCAGGTTTGTCACGTCTCCTTCTACACGTCAAAAAAGGAGAAGCAGCCCAAACCACTATGGACGGCATGCCTGACGGTCGACATCGAAACATCAAAATATCAGCTGATGCGCTTGTTGTTTGTTTTTCCAATGACGAGTCTACGATTGTTCGGTATCTTTTTTTTCCCGTTTTTATATCTGGATGGAAGTTTCTATGATGATCTTATCCTCTCTTAACATGAGCTGGTTGATAAATATTAAGGAGAAGTCTTATTTCGTCCCTCGATTTTGGTTGATCCCAATATCCGGTCCTTAAATTGGAATTATAAAAACATGATTTGGGCTGGCATGTGCATGAAGCCACCGTCAAGGGAAATCCACTTGCAATAGTTCAAGGGGAGTGACATATTAATATGTAGTGCTTGGAAAGTTAAAGACCAAACTAATCTGATTATATAGTTGATGAGTCAAATAAATACTCGGGGAATAATTGAATAACTAGAAGTACTACATTATCTAATACTCAATCTGTTCCAATATATAATGCACATACATGTTTTTAAAGTCAAACTTCGTAGACTTTGACCAAATTTGCGAAGAATTATCTATTGCTACAGTATCTAATAAATACAATATAAAAATATGCCTCATGATGTATCTAATGGTATGTATTTTGTATTGTAGATGTACATATTTGCTCAATAAACTTGGTCAAAGTTTAAAAGTTTGACTGTAAAAAAGTCTTTATGCACTATATTAGGAAACGAAGGGAATATTTGTTACAGATACAGCTCATGGGAATTCATCTTATAGTAGAATGTTCCACCAACTTTCATTTGGTGTAATGATGTTTTGTCCTCGATATATGCATAACTCTATATTTTCCTAAGATATCGAGCTCCACGTAACACATAACTTTTTCATGCTGGCAATACTAGCTTAATACATCAAATATGGCAAAATCACACTTACAGAGATGAGAGAGGCTAAGAGAAAAATTACAGAGCTAGGACGACTGTGTGGAGAGAGGGTCCTCTATATAGAGAAAAATTGCCCTTACTGAACATGACAAAGGCCATGGAACTGCAGTTTCCTTTCTTTTTCTAGGCCACCTATTTGTGCGTATCACATTGTGTCATGACTGTAGGCCTCGCCACATTTGTGGTAGAACTAATTAATTAACTATGACACACGAGCTAAAAATCTATACTAACAGTCATACATCATGCTCATAGCTCATCTCTCCGCTTTGGTTGCTAAACAGGAGATAACGTAACACAGGAATAGGAGACATCATAAACAATGAAAGATCCAAAGGTTTGGGGTAAACAACCATTAGTGGTCTTAACAATAGCGTGAATTTGTTGATATCTTTCTTTTTACTAGCAAGACACAACGGATCCTCTCACTGTGTCGTGTGACCGCAAACGTTCACCATATTTGTAGGAGTTTTGGCACGTCGCAACTGGCAAGGGTGCAAAAGCTGTGTCTTCTGCCATCAGGACGAGTCTATTAAACACTTATTTTTTTAGTGCAAGTTTGCTCGGTTTGTGTGGGCCATTGTCCAAATAGCTTCAAATCTTTTTTCCCCACATAGTGCACGGAACATGTTCGGCAATTGGTTGAGGGGAATAGATAAACAATTCTCTGCACACATCCTTGTGGGGGCAGCTGCCTTATGTTGGGCATTGTGGCTCACCAGGAATGATATAATTTTTAACAACAAATGTGTTTCGTCTCCTATGCAGGTTATTCATGTGTGTTCACGATGGCTCCGTATGTGGTCTATCCTACAGAGGCCGGAGGACAGAGACCTTTTTATGATGGCGTCTACTCGGCTGGAGCGTACGGCCCGGGAGGTTTTCTACCCCCATGGATCGCGGTGTGATCTTCGGATAGGATTCGCCGCGTCTTAGGCTGGCTTTATCTTTATTTTTTGTTATACTGGCTGTTCGAGCCTTAGCTTTTTATTTTTAGGTTTGTGGACTTGTTGGCTGTGTGCATCTAGTTATGCAGAGGCCGGGCATTTTATGATGCGATTGTATCAACTCGATATTTCAATTCAATGAAATGCTCTTTATCGGAAAAAAATTGTAGGAGTGGAATTAATTACACGGAACCAACTTGCATTTTAGGACCCTAGTGTGTACTTTAGAAGAGGACAGTGGTTATGAGGTGTTTTATTTCTGACATCATAGTTTGTCCTTTTTTAGTTGATAACACTACTCTGGATATGGATCCTGGAAAGAACACATTAAGGGGCGGTTTGGTTGGCTGCCTGGAAAGCACACCTGATAACTTTTGGTGCCTGGTTTGAGCGTGAGAATTGGGATTATTTTGCCTGGCCAGGCCAGCATATAGCAGAAGTGTTTGGTTTAAGGCCTGCCCTAGTGGAGTCTAAGCTGTCACTATTTTATTTTCATCCACCTCATTTTTGGTAGCCTAATGATTAGCACATATGGTTACGGCCAGCCAGGTGCACCAGGTACATCCAAGCATCAAAAAATTGGTCGCTTGGACCAGGCTAACCTCGTTGCCTCGTCCTTCAGCCATGCTAACCCTTTGTCTCATTCTCCAGGCCAGACAGATACCATTCTCTACTGGACATGCACCAAACAAGAACCAGGCAGCTTTCAGGGAGGGTCCTAGCCCAGGCACCACACGCCATGGAAGAAAACCAAACTGACCCTAAGAGGGTGATGAATACTTACTACTGATAGCAGCACGAGTGATTAAGTGGCATATCATTGATAGCATGACCTTTTTTTCTCGTAGGTTTCTCATTTCTTCTAGAGTTGAACCAAATTTCATTTGCTTCATTCAAAGCACATGCTTAAAATCTGGAATTTATAGTAGGAATTCACTCTCGCAGAGATGAGGGATTACATGCACGCCCACAAATGTGATCATGATCATGATCATTAAAGCTTAAGAATTGATATGGGTGCTTATTATTGATAGCAACAACAAGTGACTAATCGTGATTCATGAATCATGCATGACCCTTTTTCCCTTGGGTTTCCTCGATTACTTTTGCTTTTCTTGGAGACAAGAAAATGCATGAATAACCACCAATGTGATTCTAAACCTTGGGAATTGAGGTGGAGACGCGCACCATAACCAAATGGACACAAATGTCCTCTTTCTCAATGAAAGGTTTTGGGAGGCTGGCCACGACTTGGCCAGCAAGTTATACAAGAAGGAACTCGGCACTTAATTATTATTACATCATGTGTGCATTGATCAAGCGTCGGTAGGGTCATACGCTATCTGATGTCCATGTGCCATATCGCTGGTCCCATATGTTAATCACGGAGGACGATGGTGTGATTGCCATTTCTGCACCAATCTTTGCTTCATGCAGAACAGGTGACGATTAATACACCACCTATCTTACAATCTGCTGGAGGTTGTGGAATGCTTACAATTCACTTGTCCTAATAATACTTTGTTCTTTATATATATATATATGACTCTATCTTCAGTTGAAGAAATGTCAAGCTCTACAAGTTGCCCTGTTTCACGTTTACATGTTGGCAACACCAACTTAGTATATCAATTAGTTGTAAATAATGCATAGTGATAAGGAGAAGATGGGAGAGGAAAGAAAATTGAAAACCTCGAGAATAGGAGATATCAGGAGCAATGGAAGAGTTATCGGTCAATGATAGAAAGGATATAGCTTCCATTGTTTATCTTGATGAGAGCGCGACATTACAACATTGTGACTGAGTACTAGCATGTGGTAAGTCTGTAGCTCACACGTCCAAGAAGATCGCAGGTCGCTCAACTCTTCCTATGGTACCAGCAAGATCGTGGCAAAGGCTAACTTCTTAGCAAGGAGAAAGGGATTAAATACAAGCTCTCGGGATGTACTTCAAAGGAGGGATCATGATATCTCGATTAGACAACCTCGAGGAGGACGTGAGTTCGTTCCTAGTACGATTCACGGAAGAACGTGTGAAGGTCTTTTTTTATAAAACAGTAGCCTGTTACCTTTCTTGCTCCCAAGTAATCCATCCTTTTTTCGCAAACTTGAATAATCCATTTTCAGTAGGCGAGTAATAGGCACCGGTCGACCGGCAGGATGTTCTAAGATGACAGGGAAATTGCGACGCCTTCCATCGACTTACTTGATATTTGGTTTTATAACGTGGTGACTTCAGCCTCTCATAGTGCAAGTACCATACAAGTATCATGCGGCGCCATTTAAGCAGAAAAATGACGTGTCATTGCAATTAAGAATGTGAAACAAGATTCTAGTATCATATTATGATACACTAGATCATGATTGGCGCGCGTTGCTGCGCCCGTCTCTTTTTTCGATGAACCAATATGAATTCCCATAGAAGGGCCCTAAAGATGGACATGATATTTTGTTAAAGTTTGACAACATGAATAGTTGAAAATCATTTTACTACTTGGAACCATCATAATTTAGATCTGTCTTCAGCCAACCAAATCTTATAGAAAATCCAAACACTCAGAAAGTAGCCCAGCACCAAAATTAGGATAACAGAGAGTAGTAATACCCTAGTATATGGCATACCACTGGTACAGAAAAGTAACAATATGTGCAAACCATGCCAAAATAGAGGAACCCAAATTATAATTCAGATGCCATAAGATAAACTCTTGCATTGAGTAAACAGGCAGATTCTAGGTAACTAAGTATTTCTAAGTTGTACATAACCATGGAACCAAGCTCTTAGTTGATATATTTTCTTGTTCTGTAAGATCCACAAGAAGATATTGTGCAATCATCACACAAAGTACATGGTTGATCAAACAAGAACGAAAGCTCCTTATAACCTCCAAAACCTAAGATAACAAAAATAGTAAAGAGGTGACTTACTGGTTACTGCAACTGGGCATTTTGTTTTCGTAATACTTAGCATCACACTGGGAACCCTCTGGCGCCAAAGCTAACCATCATTTAAACAACAAATCCTACATGGTTGGCATTAGGCTCATACACAAAACATGACCTATAATCACCAATAGTTGGCAAAGCCAATTGACCAAATGAAACATATCTTGAAAGGCTACATCATATGTAAGCAGAATAATAGAAGTTGAGCAGTATTTTTAGAAAACAAAATGATAAGGGGTGGAGGTGCTGGTTGTGACATGAGGAATCAAATCTCTCCTTTGTATATTCTCCAGTACCGTGCTCAACTCCCAATTAAACAACACACAAGTAGAGTTGATGGTTAGCATATAAAGAAACCAAAGCAATAGGCATTCCATTCTAGAATAAGGTGCCCTTAGATGTGAACGACCATGATATGTAGCTGATTAGCCAGAAGGGTAATACAGAAGGAATCAATTTCAGTTGATTATTATGTACATGAATAACAGGTAAGCATTATCTTTGGTCACCAGATTACCTATAAGGGCATTTGTATTCTCTTCGCTGAGAGATAGCTGTAGCCGGCTGTGGAAACACGATGGTCCTGAATCAAGAATTCATGTTATTTGTATCTAATACGGGCCGAGCGATTTCCTTTGCATGTTGCACCATGCATTTAAGGAAAAAATTGTCGACATAATTGTTTGGCTTTCATCATCTATGTATAAAGAAATTGTCCACATACTTATTTGGCTTTCCAAATGTATGGATAAAGAAATTGTCCACATAATTATTCGGCTTCCCTCATGTATGGACAAAGAAATTCTCCACATAATTATTTGGCTTTCCTCATGTATGGATAAAGAAATTGTGCACATAATTATTCACCTTTCCTCATGTATGGATAGAAGCAGAAGATGTTGAGGCTTCACACCCTTCTAGAACAGCATGGTAACACTTTTTGCACTTTTTTGTACAGTTCTATGTAATCTGTCCAACAACAGCAAATATCCTAACTTAGAAACACGTAAACTAAGCAATTGTACGCTGTAAAAAAAATGGATGGTAAAAGATAAGGTCTAGCAGAACACGTGAAGTAATTACCCGCTCTAGAAACCATTGGAGATATGAGCTGAGAATTCCCGAAACAAAAAAATGTGACATCCAGTCTCCAAGATCGGCCCGAATCAATTGAGCATAAGCCAGTATGAACAACAACTGTACAAATTTTTGACTTAGATGAAATTAGCACAATGTAATCCTGTAGTGGAAAGAATCATATATGAATGGAAAAAAATAAAGATTATAGGGGAACCTAGCAGAGCACCACGTTGATGGATGTTTTGTCGCCGGATCGAAAATGGTAAGGGAGGAAGCATGTATACACGGCAGCTGAAGGATGGGAAAACAAAGAGGCAGACATCCATTAATCAACGCCAGCGAGAGGCGGACATCATCCAACATGAATGCCTGAAGAGAAACTGAAGAGTAATTGTTTGCCTTCAATTCCCGGCGGAGCAGTTTAACAGACGAACAACGAGACGAGATTGGCATGAACGTGCATTGGTGAGCGGTCCGGAGGACAGAATCATTCCAATCCTGCAGAGCCGCACGCCGTATCGCCTGGGCTAGGTCGCCATCTTCGCTGACATCTCTAGCGCCTCCTGTTAGCTCGCATTCAGAGAACAACAGAGATGAGGATGGGTTTGACTGAAAGATGGAGCACTGGGTTCTAAAAATTTTCTCTACAAAATCGTGTACCTGTGTGCCAACCTACCTCTTGTTTTCTAAATCAACCTCGTTGCCTACTAACACCATCACCAAACCTGGGTTCCCTGTTTGGACATGTGCATATAAGCACTGACATACAGATGAGTTCCACCGACAAAAGGCAGAGTGTTCTTTGGATCCAACTGAAGCAGTCCGACAAGATGGAAGTACAGAAACATGTTCAGTCATACCTAGTCTCTGAAGCTCGTCAACCCACCTCTTCCTTTCTCGGATGTAAGAGTCCTGACGCCCACACAGGAAAAATCAAACAGATTAACGTGAACAGAAAGCGGGCGATCAACTCATCCGGCACATGTTCAGGGAAGATCGCTAAACGAAGTACCGAGGAGAATAGAAGATCTCCCTCACCGTGCTAGTGATGTCGTAGATGACTATGGCAGCGGCGGCGCCGGGGAACATGGGGGCGAGGCTGTGGTAGCACTACTCGCCGACAGTGTCCCAGATGTCGAACCCTCGCTCGCGTACTGGACAACATCGGTTGGACCCGGATCCCGTTCCTCCGGCTGATCCCAGCACACGCATCGACTTCCTCGATCCCGCACCTCTGCTGGATCCAATGGAGCGACGCACACCGGCCGCTCCTCTGTCGCTCCAGCTCCTACGCCTCGCAAGCCCAAGAAACCTCATTTTAGCGCTGGAATGGGCTGGTGGCTGGCGGACGGCCCAATGCACGAGAGGCGTCTGTTTCGGCCCGTGGAGCAGCAGCCCACAGGACATCTGGGCCTCATTGCGAAACAGATTGCCTTTTTCCCATTAAATCTGAGGGCCACGAACTCCCAGATCAATAAAACGGACGGCCGAAAACACAAATTGCTGTGAGAGCAGGGATTAGGTGCGGTTATACTGTCCTTAATTATAATAGCTGGTCAAACAAGAAAGGTTAATAAGAAATAGATCATATTCATAACTTTGTATTGGGATTTTACAAATGGATAAATGCAGTGACAATATGATACTAGCGTATGATATTATGCAATGTGACTGTAGTAACTGAAGTACTATTTTTTTTTGAAACGAGGCAAAAGATTTGCCATTTTCATTGATTAATAACAAGAAGAGAATTGACCGGTTAATTGGCGGAAAACCGGGCTAAAACCGATACAACTCAACCCACATGACATGGGCACCACCGGCCAACCTGGCCACCGACATGGGACACAAAGCTGCAAAGAAGAAAGGCACTCGCCGAGGAGTCGCAAGCGTCATCATCATCACCGGTTGCCTCGAACGAGCGACTCCGACTTCACCATAGAGCTCCAACCTCGAAGCCAACCCGCAAACAGCTGCACAGAAGCCACGATGGCACATGCCACCAGATGGCCACATGCGCAAGCAACCGACAGCTCCGACTTTGACGACGAGCCTCACCAGGGAAATATGCAGGACTTGCGCCGACCGTGCCCTAAGAGCACCTCGGACACGCCGGGAAGAATCGACTATCGAAGTCCACTTCGCGACCCGAGCTCCTCTCGACGCCATCATCGTTGCCAAACAAAAACCAGCGTCCCGCCTCAGCAAATCACACAGCGAAGATGCTGCCATCCACGGTGAAGATGCCGCCATCCACCAGTCTCCCAGTCGTATCCGGCTCCGAGACAATGCCCCCAAGAAGGAGAAAGATGCGAAGATGCCTCCATCGCCCGATCCAGCGGATCTGAGGTTTCCCTCCGAAACCCAAGCAGTGGGGAGGAGGAGCACACCTTCACGACGACGCTTCCAAGAAAGATCACGACACCCGCAGGCGCCGCCGTCGCCGGCTCCGAAGAAGGCCAGAGCAAAGATTTCTCCCGGAGATGCGCCGACCACCTGCCACCACCGACCGCCGCCCACCCTCCACCACCTGCTGAGGCCGACCTCATTCTGGCCGCGGGATCCCACGATCCACCGCGACCAGACACGCACCACCCCCTGGCCGAAGCCGCCGTCCACCACCGCAGCACCACCGTGGCCACCACCACCGCAGCGACCAAAGCCACACCGTGAAGTGCAGCATCCAGATCGATGCACCTCGCATCAGATCCAATCGGAGGTGCTCAGGCAAAGCAGCAGAGCAGCGAGTAGGCAGTCCCTCCACAGCACACCTCGCACCCTAGAGAAGCCCACCCGCCACGCTCAGCCGGTCACCGCGCCCGCCGCGCGCCTGCCGCCGTCCCGTCAGGCAGGTCACGAGCCCCACACGCACTAGACAGAACCGAGCCGCCGCCGGGCGCACGCACGCCGTCCACGCCCAAGCCACGCTGGAGCTCGGGCCGAGGCCGCTGCCCCGGCGTCCCTTCCGCCATCCGCAGCCGATGCCAGATGCACGCCGCCGAGCCGTCACCCCACAGATCCAGAGCCGCCGTTGCAGGCCGGCCACGCCTGCACACCACCAGATCCGGGCGGGAGGGCCCTGGATCCGTCGCCCCCGCCGGAGGAGAGGAGCTCCAGCCCGCCGGTGAAGAGCTCACGACGACCATGCGCTGGCACCGCACGAGCAAGCCACGGGCCTCCCGCGCCCTAGAGAAGAAGCCCCGCCGCCGCCGCCGCTGCCACACGGGCTTTGCCCGGCGGAGCATCCCGGCGGCGGCGAGGGGGGAAGACGACGGCGGAAGCGGCTGTCGGTGGTGGTTCGGGACGCCGCCCGTGTCGCTCGTGCGGAGGACGTAGGGGGCATTAAGTGAAGTACTATCATATACTATGATACTATGCATTCTTACTGGCCCTATCCTGTTTCAATCAAAACATTTATTCGGCATAAATAATAAATGTTTGGCTTGTTTAACACTCATGTAATGAAAAAAAAAGCATAGAAAGTATCAGTGTAAACTACTTAATACTAATCCATGCTGCCGTTAGTTCCTTGTTCAATTGATCCTGCATGTATTCAGTTCATAGGCTGATTACGTTCAAGAAGATCTCAACACTAATAATTGATTGTGTCGCACTAACTGCCACACGTGTGGCAGGAAGGAAGACGCACCACACGTCTCTAATGCAAACAGATTGTCACGTCATCGCATCCATGCATGCAGGAATCTTTTTGGATTTTCAGTTTTTAAAATATTTTATCTCTTAAACGAAAAATCCGATTGAAAATCCATTTCCACCATTATATCCCTCGCGATGAGATCTTCGAAACTAGATCCCATGTTGATATGTTTTGATGAAATTTTTTTTGGATTAAAAGTTGCCATGTCTATTGCATATGAATTGCCATGATGTTTACACTGAAGTTGCCATGATATGTTTCAGCTATTTTCTTCTACATTTAAAAGTAATTTTTGACATTTATAAAACGGAGAATTAAGAAACTAGACTTGCCATGAACCATAAACTAAAATTGCCATGATACATGCACGTAAAATTGCCATGGTTCATACAAAAAAATAATTTTCATGGTCAAAGTACTGGAGTTGTCATCATCAAAATACTAAAATTGCCATGATCTACAAACTAAAATTGCCACATGGCAACTTTAGTTTAAGCCCTATGGCAACTGCAGTGTAAACATCGTGGCAACTTCTGGCAAAAAAAAAAAATTCGTCGAAACATATCAACATGGGGTCTAGTTTTAAAGATCTCGTCGAGACGGATTTAATGGTGAAAACGGATTTTTAGTTCGCTTTTTTATTTAGGAGATACAACATTTTTAAGCCGAAAACCAAAAAAAAAAATTCTGCTGATGTCATCTATTCATACGTGGCAAAATGAGTGGTGATGGAGGCGTGTGGGCGATGTGCAAACGCCCACACGTGTGGGCGTTAACATTTCCGTTATATAATAAAGAAACTAAAGCGCCAAAGCTTTGTGTTTTCTCCCTTTTTGATTTTTTTACTGTTTACTGTTGGGGATTTACATGGGTACTAGAGAGAGTTTACGTGGGAAGCTGGGAGAAAAAGGTCAACCGCTTAAGATCCTTCGGGAAGCCACCTCACCGTTTCCTCTTGCGCACCACCCTTAGGCCACACAAAACACCCCTTCATCTCCCGTCGCTCTTTCTCTCATCTCGAGTAATGGCCGCGACAAAGCAGCAGCGGCGGTACATCTTCTCGCTTCCGGCCCTCCTCGCACGCCCATTTTCTCTTGATCTTTATTGTCAATCCTCGCCGGCGCGAAGAATCCCCCTGCAAGGCAAAGGAGGCACAGAGGCGACCAGGCGTGCGGCCTCAGCCTTCCTTCCTCCTCCACTAGTGTCGCATCTTCCCCTTTTTTCTTCCACCTCCCCTAAGACATAGGAGTCCTACGGGAATAAATCCTACGTCTAGGTTCCTGCCTCACGGTGGGGAATGGCTGAAGCCGAAGGCATGCAACTCATGGTGCCCGTATCGATGGGAGATGATAGTAATAACCCGTGGCACTGCATGATTTTATTTTCCCCGCAATAAAGAAATAAAAATCCGATGCAACATGAATTGATTTTTTGTCCCCTATATCTTGATGGTTCCATGATTTATTATTTATTTGTTTTTGCTGAAAGAATGTTGTTGGTTGCACCTTGAAGATAAGTGGCCATATTATGTTTCTTGTTGGTCACATGTAGTACATACATGTTCAAAAGACATGTGGTATAAGCGACACTGGGTTCCCCCACAGCCATGGACACCATTCAAAAGTCAAGGTTCCTTCCAAGACAAGAGTGAAAGCTAGCTGCAGGCTCAGTCGATGCTTAGTGTACAGCAGAACCTGTCGTGAAAGAGAGGATGGACGGTGGAGCATAAAAGTTCAGTGGTGGCGAGTCGCTAAGTAGCCGCATTGTCATCAAGATCATCGTGGCCGGCATGGCCAATCGCGTGAATGGTGAAGGTGCCTGAGCCGCTTGATCTTGACAAGGGTGAGATGTTGGAGCTCTTCTGGTTTTGAGAAGCCATTCATTTGATTTTCTGGGTTGTGTGGCTTTGTTGATTAGGTCTTGGAAAATGTATTTGCTGGTTGTAATTCTTAGTGCGTGTATAAAAAAACGGAATTATATCATTCACAAAAAAAGGGAATCATGATTATGACTTCATGACTCGTGAAATCATGTTGAAAGAGTAGAAAAGACTTGAGGAGGCAGAGATATTTCAGTTATATTCGTTCCCAGTAACCTGGCCCAGTTTGAAGTGAGAGGGAAATAGAAATCACCCAGTGAGCCTAGCCAACTTTTTTGCGTTAGCTCAAGCTTTGAAGGCCAACTGGTTGGTAGGTACAACTTAACATGCATGGCTGCTGTAGCTAATGGACACTGAAAATGTGAAAAATAATAAGTGCTCACTTACGTAAATAATATTCTCTGCGTTCCAAATAGATGACTCAACTTTGTACTAATTTAAAGTTAGTATAAATTTGAGTCATCTATTTTGAAACTAAGTTAGTACAAAATTGAGTCATCTATTTTGGAACGAAGGGAGTACTTTCCGCCTTATATATAGCGCCCCAGCTTCACCAGAGTAGATATCAGCGTTGTGTGTGTGTGTGTGTGGGGGGGGGGGGGGGGGGGGGGGAGATTTAGGAGTTCATTAACTGGCCATGGAATTACAATTGTTTTGGATAACATCCATAATTTCCAAAGGAAAATTTCCTTGTCAACAGGCCGTGCGTTGCTGGCCTCTACCTACAGTCGACATACCTTGGCTGGCAGGATTCTGAGTCCGGCCGATTCTTGCTAGCTTCACAGAACGTTCACCTTCAGTGAGGGCCTGATTTCCCTTCACCACATGAACATACTTTCGTCTGTCAGGCGCAACCCCATTCAGCAGCGAAACGGCCTGAGAGTAGTCCAACTCGAGCTCGAAGCACCTCCTCATGCATCCAGCTCAACTCAAGCATGCCACGAAAATAACCTGTCCCTGCTCTTAGCATCGCATTGACAGCTCTTTCAACTTTTACATGGCAACTTGACATGTTGAGTGAACTCATCTATGCAATAGCTTTCCAGCAATAGAATGGGGAGTGGTTTTCATTATTGAACTTCTTTACCGATATGATGGCGCTAGCAAAAAAAATTGCGCAAAAACTTTCGATCTATTCATTAACTTTTTTCAGGAAAATATATTCATTCACTGCCAGGAAAGTACAAAGAACACAAGATGTAACATAAATTACATTCAGGTCCATAGACCATCTAACCACGACTACCAGCACTGAAGCGAGCCGAAAGCGTACCGCCGTCATGGAGGCATATGGTTTACTGAGTGAGATAACATTCTTCTGCAACCATTAGATGGTTAATTTTCAAAGGGTAAAGTATATTTTTCGTCCCTCAACTAATAGGGACATGATTTTGACTAAAATAAGACAGGTGTCCCACTTGTCATCATCAAGAAGAAAGAAAGAAAGAACAGAAAAAATGCATAGTACAGTGTTCGAACCTAGTACCTCGAGCGCAGGGGCATAGGAGCTACCAAGTCTGCTAGACACGTTTTATTACAATCTTTGAGGTATACACTTATTTATAGCACAGCTTAGATATTTAACATGTTCAAAATGAACTAATTGAAAAGCTATTTTCTTTTTTTGGGTTCTTAATGAAAACTAAAGAACATAGTTATGCCAATCTGTATATTTTCTTTCCCTTAGTTTCGCTCAAATATGGTGATTTCTTTTTATTTATTCATAAGTTCTTGATGCGATCCTTTTCATAACTAAAACTGAAGAGAAGGAATCACAGTGCATATACGTGAAGAATATATACCTCTTTCTTAAAACCAAAGAATGTGTGGTCGATTGGTTAGCTCATGCGCCCACATGATGGAGGTCGGTAAGTTTGAACCCCACAGTGTCCAATTTATTTTACGTAATTATTTTATTTCTTTCTCACGCTGACAAGTGGACCTGCATATTTGTACTCTGACACATGCGGGTCAAACCTGTATGACGTGTCCGGTTTTAGTCAAAACCATATTCAGGTTGGCAGAAAATCGCATATAGCATCACGGGGGACTAAAGTTATCCGGTTTTGAAAGATGGGGGACTAAGGTTTAGTGGTTTTGGAGTCGAGGGACCAGTTCTACACTTTCAAAAGATTTGAGGGATGAAAATATACTTTTCCCAATTTAAATTTATATTATAAATTTTGGATGGCTCTGAATATAAGTATCATGATCAAACTGAAATTTTTATATTGGACAGGCAGACCCTTGCAGGAAGTCCTTATAAACTAGATTAGCGGCGTCTAGGGCCTGGTTGGAAATAAACAATATACAAAGCAAGTAGAGAAGAAAATAATTGTGTAATTTGACTGGGTGAAACTTGTATGATATTGGGCTTAGACTCTTGGTGATCAAATTTAGACTTGAGAAATAACTGCTTCATTACAAATATATTTTTATTAACATTAGTTTCTTGGCACCATTAAATTAAATTCATCACCATTCATTTCAACATAAGAAAAGTTGTGCTCCATCCAGCTCACTTGTCCGAATAGTGTTTCACCCTTTATATATACGAGTACTCTACATAGAGTAATAGTGTCTCATAGCAATGGAGAGTGTCTTAGAGTTTGAAGCTCTTTGATTGGTGCTAAGTTTATCAGTTCTTCTAGAGTTCAAACAAAATATTTTTGATTCACTCTCGTGTATTGTCGTCCAAAGCACATAGCTATGACCTTGAACTACATGTGTGCACCAGTGAGTAAACTGGGGAAACTATGAAACGGAATGAGTATTGAGATTGTACCAGAGTACAACAGCTCACATTCTGGCCATGCATACATTAATGCTAGTATGTTAGGTCGGTGTTCCATAGTTAACATCTTCTTTCCGGCATATTCATAACTAAAAGTTCAAAATATTCGTTAGTTTAAATTTTTGAAAGTTCAATTTTCAGAACTGCCTGCAAGTTCAATGAGTTTTGTAATTTTTCAAGTGTCAGTTTTAATATATTTTTTGGAAAGTAGATAGTCTCGTTTGTCGAAAATCTCAAAAGCCCATTTTGATATTTCCGAATGTTTAGAATCTCCACAGTTTCGTACACATTATTCTAACAGTTTACAAGTAATCATGCATGTGCAATGCACTTTAGTATTGGTCAATATATTAAGAACAGTGCTACATATGCGGGGGTGTTTGCAATGTTTTTACGGGTTGAGTCAACGTGACAGTTTATGGTTGGATGTTAGTTGGGGAAGGGGGCCCACCCCATTAAAATTCATGGTGAATGCTTATTAAGTTCGAAGGAGCTCGTAGGATCCCCATAAGAACACCAACGTCTAGCATTTTTTATTATAATTGCATTTCATATTAATATTTTATTTCACAAAATTTTAACTACATGTTGATATTAGCAAAGACATAATAATTAATTGCTACGCTAGTACAGATATTGGCTATGCTATTATTAGGGGAGGATTGTGTCACTAGTGCAGAACCGGTCTTTAGTGCCGGTTCGTGACGGTCTTTAGTGCCGGTTCACCAACCAGCACTAAAGAGTGGGGACTAAAGGTCCCCCCCTTTAGTACCGGTTCATCACGAACCGGCACTAAAGTGCCACCACGTGGCACGAGCCAGGCCCGGGTGCGTGTAGGGCATTAGTACCAGTTGGTAACACCAACCGGTACTAAAAGTTTGTGTGTTTTTTTTTAATTTTTCTTTAATTTTGTGTTTTCAATTTAATTTAGTGATTGTTTTACATTATAATGAGTTGTTAAATCATTAAGTGAAAGTACCGCGGATTAGTTTCGACTAGATGCATTAATTGGATCTAGCTACTAGCTAAGTGATCAAGTATATGCCATATCCATATTATACTTGATCAAGTATAATATATATGGATATGGCATATACTTGATCACTTAAGTAGGATCCATCCAGCTGAAACTAATCTGCGGGTTTTTTCATTAAATGATATAATAACTCATCATCATCATCATATTAATTAATATAAAAACTCTTGCGTCATATCATCAACATGAGTATATATACTCTAGCTAGCTAGCTAAAATCATCGTAGTCGTCATTATCACTATTTAATCATCATAGTCATTACCGCTATCTAATCACCACCAACACTAGCTTAAAAAAGAAACATTCACTTGTACCAGAAGCAAAAATATCATCGAGTTCAACATAATTGTCATGATATTATAAGCGTTCATATATAACACCACAAAAGCAAATCACTCTTTGAGATTAAGTTCACAATGAAGAACACGAACATGAAAGGACAAGTACTAAGAGCAGCATGAACTAGCTAAATCACTCCTGCTAGCTACTCTCTCTCTCTCTCTCTCTCTCTGGTAAAATAGCATAGAACATGTATAGCTCTCCTGATTCATCATACTGGAGCATGCAGATGAACCTGTCTCCTAATCGTGGGCTACGTTTCTCATTGTTGCCCCCTAGTACTTCTCTGCGATCGTTAACAATTTTCCTTCAATCTTTCACTATTAAGCATTCATCTCTTCTAGAAATCCTGAATGCATTCATGTGCAATGCAAGATATCTTGGCCGTAAGCTAACAATTGACACTTGACCTTTAGTCTCGATCCCCTGAGGCACAACTGTCATCGGGAGTCCCTGTTGAAGAACATCGTATAGTACTTAATTAATATACTTAGCAATGAAAGTTTAGCAAAAACAATATGTATGCAAAAGATGCACTGAGGATAAATAGTGAAAATCTTACCATCATTCCTAAATAGATGTGACCGTAGTTCAATACCATCAGTATTGGTCGCACGTTTTAAGTACTAACATTTCTAAGTGCAGAAAGAAAATTTGTCTTGATAGTGTGAAGATCCTCAAGCCATGAAACATAATGACTTATCTCCTCGTAGTTTAGTTCAGCTCCAGGACAGTAGTAGGTCCTGTCTACCAAGCGCCGGACATGTTTGGTTGAATGGAGATAAGCTGACAATAGAAATTAGTTGTCAATTATTTTTGAATAAGCAATATCAAGGACAAAAATATAGTTGAGAAGAACTCACATAATGGTAAAACTGGAGGCATCTGCACATCGACCCATATGTCTCTATTACCTTCAATATCATCTTCCGGACGAATATCGAAGGTGATAACCCATACCAGGCTCAAATGCATAAGCCTTGCATAGTGTGCCAAGTTTTGCATTCAAAATAGGTGTATGTGTGTGCATTGTATACTTTGATGTTGAAAGTATAACCATGCTCAGTTTTCAGGTAAACTCTCTTTACCTCCATAGTTTCCATATCATTAAAACCTATCTTATCCAAAACAAAAAATTTTGCATGGCAGGGGATGCGCTAGTAGAATAGTGAAAATCAAAAATTATAAGTCAGGCAAATGAAGCATATATAAGTCATGCTTAATTACGAAAACATACTTGTCGTTGTGACTTACTGTATCGAATTCGAAGGTCTCATCCAGCTTGATGCTGAATCGTCTATCATCAACAAGGAAATTTCTGTCGCACTGGCCGCGCTGATCTTCACAGTATTCTCACATAATGAAATTTTTTCCGTCGTCGGATGACATTTCCTATGTTCATATTAGGCGAAACATTAAACACTTACTAATTAAATTAATTCAACTACTTCTATTAATTCAACTAAGCATTTACTAAAAATAAACTAGTTATATTAATTCAACTGTTTCAACTAAACATTACTAAAAATAAACTAGTTATATTAATTCAATTAGTTCAACTAAGCATTTACTAAAAATAAACTAGTTATATTAATTCAATTAGTTCAACTAAGCATTTACTAAAAATAAACTAGTTATATTAATTCAACTAGTTCAACTAAGCATTTACTAAAATTAAACTAGTTATATTAATTCAACTAGTTCAACTAAGCATTTACTAAAAATAAACTAGTTCTATTAATTCAATTAGTTCAACTAAACATTTACTAAAAATAAACTAGTTCTATTAATTCAACTAGTTCAACCAATCTCATATACATAAATTTTCTTACTAAAAACAAACGAGTTCTAATCATCTAACATTAACATTTCTAACATTCTAAAAATAAACTAGTTATATTAATTAATCATCTAAACAATAGAAAACAGAAAATAAGTAAAAAAAAATATGTGTGTGTAGTGTGTGTATGTGTGTACGTACATGTGTAGTGTACGTGTAGTGTGTGTGTGTGTGTGTGTGTAGTGTGTGTGTGCGTATGTGTGTATGCGTGTGTGTATAGAGCGGGCGCGTACGGGCGGCGGGGGCCGCGAGGGCGGCGGCCGGGGACGGCGACGAGACGAGCGGCGGGGACGGCGACGACGACGGGCGGCGGGGGCGGCGACGACGACGGGCGGCGAGGGCGCGCGGGCGACGACGACGACGGGCGGGGGGGGGGGGGGGGGGGGGGCGGCGAGGGCGGCGGGGACGGCGACGACTTG